>JARBWK010000012.1:43401431-43626431 GCA_030556195.1 Anolis apletophallus
CAGAAGAGTCTCTTTCCAACCCCCTTCTCAGGAGTGATCTCTAGTATGAGTGGAAGGAACAATAGGGACTCTGCTTCTGGCTGTTGTACCTGAAATCACTCAAAAGAGGAAATGGAACTGTCACGATGCACGGACTTGGCTGGCCCCTTAATCACACACACAGAGACAGACTGAAGGCTAACTAGTTTATTGAATATAAAAACAGCTAATAGATATTGTCCATAAAAATAGCAAACAATCCAAAGGGTTGAAGTAACAATGTCCAAAAACGTGGCAAGGCTTAAAGTTCAGCAAGGCTTAAAGTTCAGCAAGGCTCCACACAACGGTGTGGATCAGGATACAACAAGGCTCCGCAAACCATGCGGATCAGGAACAAGGCAGGATAAAACAAGGCAAGGCTTGATGACCACGGGCTAGCTTAGCTTCGTGGTCCCACTCCGCTTCGCGCCTATTCAGCAAAGACGTGGCCGGAGCACTGAGGATTCGTTCCCACGGATCCTATACTTAATCCCTCGGCCGAGGTCCTCGACGCTCTAGGCTTCTACGTCTCCAGTCGCTGCTCACGGACCTCGGCCGGTCTATGCTCTTTGACCATTCCCTTCTGCGAGACTCTATGTTCCGTCTCCTATCGAAGGTTCGACCTTGCCTCTCCGCAGCTGTGTTACTATCTCCCTGGGAGCTTTCCTCCCTAGCCATTTCCCAGGCGCCTTCTTCCATGCTTTCCTCCGGAGGCTCCTGGGAATTCCTCCCACCCGGGTGTTCATAAGATTCTGCTTCACTATCAGTCTGCACCTGGTGATCTGAGTCTTCGCTTGGGCCAAACAACATTTCTTCCCATGCCAAGCTCTCTGTGGGCGAAAGAGGCCCAGCAGGGGAAAGCTGCCCTTCACCCCAGTCATCTAGCTCATCCTCTGAGTCCAGTTCTGGCACTGCTGGTTCTAATGCTAATGGGACCCCAGGCCCTGGCCCCTGCCCTCCAGGCACAAACGAGAACTGCTGTGCTACACTATCCCCCCCTCAGGGCCCCTCCTAGGCCGCCCTCGAGGCTTGGGTTTGTCAGGGTACTTGCGATGAAACCGGGCCACAAGATCCGGGGCGTGGACGTCGCGAGCCCGCGTCCAGGAACGCTCTTCCGGCCCAAAACCTTTCCAATCGATCAGATACTCCAGCTTCCGGTAGCGGATGCGCGCATCCAGGATGTCCTGCACCTCCAACTCCTCCTCGCCGTCACGCATCACAGGGGGAGGGGGCGGCTGCGTCACATCAGGCCGCACCCCCTTCGCCGGGCGGAGCAAAGAACGGTGAAACACAGGGTGGATCTTCATGTCCGCTGGGAGTTGTAGTTTGAAGGAGACAGGCCCCACCTTCTCCAACACTTTGTAAGGACCCAGAAATCTGGCATCCAACTTACGGCTAGGGCGCTGCGTGGGCAGATTCTTGGTAGACAGCCAAACTTTATCCCCCACCAGGATCGCAGGGCCCTCCTGGCGCCGCCGATCAGCCATCCGCTTATAATCCGCTTTAGCCTGGTCCAATTGAGTGCGCAGCAAGTCTTGCAAGGCAGTGAGCTCCCGAAGCCAATCTGACGCCTCTGGCGCCCCTCCGGACGGGTCCACCGGAGGGTAGAAACGAGGGTGGTGTCCATAGTTAGCAAAGAAAGGAGTCTCCTTGATGGATTCGTGCGTCGCGTTGTTGTAGGCAAACTCCGCCACAGACAACAAGGACGCCCAGTTGGTTTGCTGATAGTTGACATAGCACCGCAGGTACTGTTCCAAGGTGGCATTGACCCTTTCGGTCTGGCCGTCGGACTGGGGGTGATGCGCCGTGGACATCCGCGCCTCAATCCCCAGCAACTTCTGAACAGCCTTCCAGAACTGGGAAGTGAACTGAGTGCCACGATCGGTCACCAAACTCTGTGGCAGGCCATGCAGCCGAAACACATGTTGCACAAACATATCAGCAGTCTCTTTGGCAGAAGGCACCCCCACACAGGGGATGAAGTGTCCCATCTTGGTGAAACAGTCCACCACGACCAGGATCGAGGTGAAACCCTTGGACTTGGGCAAGTCAGTAATGAAATCAGCCGAAATCATCTTCCAGGGAGCGGAGGGGGTCGGAAGCGGCTGGAGCAAACCAGCCGGCTTGCCCCCCGGGTTCTTGGCCCGCTGACACACAGGGCAAGAGCCCACATAGTCCTCCACATCCCTCCGCACTTTAAGCCACCAAAAGTCCCGTAGGACCAACTGAAGGGTCTTGAACAGTCCAAAATGACCAGCGGCCCGACTATCGTGGCAAAGTTTGAGGATGTCCTCCCGCTCGGGCCCAGGGGAAACATAGACAGAGTCACGGTGGTAAAGCACCCCGTTCTTTACCTGGAAAGGGGCTTGCGCACCTTTGGCAAGCTGCTCTTGCACCCACGGGTCGGTCCGTTGGCGCGCCTGGACCCGCTCACTCAGCGGCCGCTTGTCTCTGGGGGCCGGCGGGGCCACGGGAGGGTTCACCGGGGCAACCCGGGCCGCAGCAAAGTTCTCCGCTTTCAGAAGGCGGGCCTCAGAGAGCCCCTCACCGCCACGAACGTACTGCGGCATCCGCGACAGAGCATCCGCTTGCTTGGTCTGCTTGGGGGTCACATAGTGGATGCGGAAATTGAATCGCTCAAAGAACAGGGACCATCTCTGTTGCCTCTGGTTCAACTTGCGCTGGGTCTTCAAGTGTTCCAAGTTCCGGTGGTCAGTGTGCACCTCCACCGGGAACTTGGCCCCTTCCAGGAGATGTCTCCACACCTCGAAAGCCACCTTGATGGCCAGGAGCTCCTTCTCCCAAATGGTATAGTTCTTTTCCGGAGCCGTGAGCTGCCGGGAGTAGTAGGCGCAGGGCAACAAATCCGTCCCCTGCGGTTGTAGCAGGATCGCTCCCACCGCTACATCCGACGCATCGGCCTGCACGATGAAGGGGGTGCGGGGATTAGGGTGCTGCAGAAGCGGCTGCGTGGTGAACAGCTGCTTCAACTTCCGGAACCCCACGTCCGCCTCCGGCGTCCACCGGAACGGCACCTTTCCCCGCAGGCACTGGGTGATAGGATCAGCCCACTTGGCAAAATCAGGAATGAACTTTCTGTAGTAGTTGGCAAAGCCCAAGAATCTTTGAATGTCTTTCTTGCTGGCCGGAGCCGCCCAGTCAGCCACAGCTTGGACCTTGGTGTCATCCATGGCAATGCCCGTTGGGGAAATACGGTAGCCCAGAAAGTCCACCTCCCTCAGATCAAAAGCACATTTCTCCAGCTTAGCATAGAGCCCATGGGCTCTCAGTCTCTGGAGCACTTCCTTGACATGGCGGTCGTGGGTCGCCTGATCCGGGGAAAAAATCAGCAGGTCATCCAGGTAGACTGCCAGATAGCGGTCTAGCAGGTCCCGGAAAATGTCATTCATGAAATGTTGGAAACAGGCTGGAGCGTTGCACAAACCGAATCCCATCACCAGGTATTCGAAACTGCCCCACTTGGTCTGGAAGGCTGTCTTCCACTCGTCGCCCTGGCGAATCCGGACAAGGTTGTAAGCGCCCCTCAGGTCCAGTTTAGTGAACACCTTGGCTCCCCGCATCCGCTCCAAGAGCTCGGGGATCAGGGGGAGGGGGTAGCGGTTCCGCACCGTGATCTTGTTGAGTTCTCGATAGTCATTGCAGAGCCGCAACTCCCCCGATTTCTTCTTGACGAACAGAATGGGTGCCCCCGCCGGGGACTGGGAAGGCCGAATGAAGCCCTTCCGCAGATTCTCATCCAGGAACTCCCGGAGAGCCTGTTGCTCTGGTTCCCCGCGGGATAGGGGCCCCGGGTTCAAGTTCAATGGCACAATCGTAGGGCCGGTGGGGAGGCAAACGCTCTGCCTCCTTCTCGCTGAAAACATCCCAGAATCCAGCATATTTCTTGGGCAGTGTGGCCACCGTCTCGACTTCCTGGGCCTGGCAAGCCCGGGCCGTCAGACAATGACTCTGGCAATGGTCGGAGGAAAAAACGAGCTGTCTCTTCGTCCAGGAAATCTGGGGGTCATGAAGGGCGAGCCACACAATGCCCAGGACAATGGGAAAATCAGGGAGCTTGGTCACAAGAAAAGAAATGTCCTCTTTATGGGAGCTGGTCCACATCTTGGTAGGAGCAGTATACTGAGTCACAGCCCCCGTTTTCAGGGTTCTCCCATCAATAGTCTGCACACCCTTGGGCTCTTGGAGATCAAGAAATTTTAATCCCGCAGACTTGGCATAGTCTGCATCGATGAAGTTGTTGGTGGCCCCCGAGTCAATCATGGCATGGACCATCATCGGCCCCTTCTTGGCGACCACAGGCCAACCATTACAAGGAACAATTGTCCAGTCTTGGGTTCAGGGGGGAGAGAAGCGATGTCGGCCGAGTGAGCGAACCCTCTTACACTCGACCGGCCCCTTCCCCCGTCGCCTGGAGGGCTTCTTCAGCCTCTGGGACCCCTCCAACTGCGGCGGAGGCTCTAGGAGTCTTTCCACGCGGCTTTTGGGGACACTCCTTGGAAAAATGTCCGGCCCCCCCGCAGTACCAACACAGGTTCAAACGCTGTCGCCGTGCTTTTTCTGCCTGGTCGACCTTGGGCCGCACCGTGCCGAGCTGCATGGGTTCCGGGTCATCCAGGCCCGCTGGTGGCGGGGCGAGCTGCCGGGGGAGAAACTGTCCAGCCCCAGCCTCCCTGCGCGCCACCGGTTTGTCCACCACACCTTTGTCCCATCTCCTCCGGGTTTGCAGTCCCGCTTCGACACGTAGGCTCAAGGCGATCGCCGCCTCCAGATCCTCAGGGCGAACATGCTTCAACATTTCCTGCTGTAGCTCCGTGGGCAGCCCCGCGATGTAGTGGTAACGCAATGCCGACAGGTTCCACTGCACCTGGGCGGCCAACACTCGAAAACGAGAAATGTATTGAGACAGGGACAGATCCTTCATCGTCAGCCGGGCTAAGTCACGCTCGGCCAGCTCTTCATTCACGGGTGGCCCCCAGGTTGCCCGGATGGCATCTCTGAAAGCCTGTAGCGTTTGAATATGGGGAGACTGGGCCCGGATCAACGAAGTAGCCCACGTCGCTGCCGTTCCCTCCATCAGGTTAAAAACAAACCCCACTTTGGCTCGGTCCGTGGCAAACTCGGTGGGTCGCAGCTCCAGGTACAGATCCACCTGGCAGAGGAACACCTCGACTTGGGCGGGGTTGCCCCCAAAACGGCCAGGCGCGGCCACTCCCGGGTGGCGCCCGGCTCTGGTCCTCAGCTCTCCCACCTCCTGTTGCAACGCCGCCACTTCTGCATCCGTCAGATTTGCCATGGCTGCAACCGCCTTGGGCCTTTTCCTTCGGCGTCCCGTGGTGTGATAAGGGGTTCTTGGAGTGCTCCGGCCAACTGTCACGATGCACGGACTTGGCTGGCCCCTTAATCACACACACAGAGACAGACTGAAGGCTAACTAGTTTATTGAATATAAAAACAGCTAATAGATATTGTCCATAAGAATAGCAAACAATCCAAAGGGTTGAAGTAACAATGTCCAAAAACGTGGCAAGGCTTAAAGTTCAGCAAGGCTTAAAGTTCAGCAAGGCTCCACACAACGGTGTGGATCAGGATACAACAAGGCTCCGCAAACCATGCGGATCAGGAACAAGGCAGGATAAAACAAGGCAAGGCTTGATGACCACGGGCTAGCTTAGCTTCGTGGTCCCACTCCGCTTCGCGCCTATTCAGCAAAGACGTGGCCGGAGCACTGAGGATTCGTTCCCACGGATCCTATACTTAATCCCTCGGCCGAGGTCCTCGACGCTCTAGGCTTCTACGTCTCCAGTCGCTGCTCACGGACCTCGGCCGGTCTATGCTCTTTGACCATTCCCTTCTGCGAGACTCTATGTTCCGTCTCCTATCGAAGGTTCGACCTTGCCTCTCCGCAGCTGTGTTACTATCTCCCTGGGAGCTTTCCTCCCTAGCCATTTCCCAGGCGCCTTCTTCCATGCTTTCCTCCGGAGGCTCCTGGGAATTCCTCCCACCCGGGTGTTCATAAGATTCCGCTTCACTATCTGTCTGCACCTGGTGATCTGAGTCTTCGCTTGGGCCAAACAACATTTCTTCCCATGCCAAGCTCTCTGTGGGCGAAAGAGGCCCAGCAGGGGAAAGCTGCCCTTCACCCCAGTCATCTAGCTCATCCTCTGAGTCCAGTTCTGGCACTGCTGGTTCTAATGCTAATGGGACCCCAGGCCCTGGCCCCTGCCCTCCAGGCACAAACGAGAACTGCTGTGCTACATACAGTTATATATCTGGGGTTACGTAAAAATATATCAGGTCAAATGCGGCCACGAGCAGAAAAGTTTAAGAATCCCTGAACTAAAGCAGTGCTTTCAGCATTAGACAGATGTAAACAAAACACTTAAATCTAACCTAATTGAAGCCTCTGGATCATCTTTAAAGGGCACCGGCACATAAAATGCATTATTTATTTATTTTATTTATTTATTTACTCGGCTTTTATGCCGCATCCCAAATAGCTTACAGCCAGAGCAGAATAACATACAATGAGCAAAACACTTTAAAATGCAATATAAAATACAGAATAAAAATACAATAAAAACATCATTAAAACTGGTAGTTCATGGTTTAGCAATGGGCGTGGCATGGGGGACCCGGTGGGCCTATAACTGAAAATGCATTATGGTGCATATACTGGTTAAAATGACTGAATAGTAATGACTGGGAGTTCTTACTTTTGAAGTAATGAAAACCAAGCTTAAGAAACAGAGTTCTTCTACATTTGAGTTTAATTTTTTAAAAACCTACCACGGAAGTTAAGAGAGAGCAGAACACACTTTTAGGGCCCTTCGGGACAGTCCTTATATCCCAGGATCTGGTCCCAGGTTTTCTATTTCTCCCACATTATCTGGCAATGGAGACTCGGGGCCCTTGTGGACTGGCCCTTTATCCCAGGATCTGATTCCAGGTTTTCTGCTTTAAATTGGATTATATGAGTCCGCACTGCCAGATAATCTGGAATAAACAGAAAACCTGGGATCAGATCCTAGGATATAGGGCCTGTTTGGAAGGGCCCTTAGTTATCCAGAAATATCAACAGAGCTATCTTTTCTGCAATCTCCGAGTATTTTTATGTTTGATATTTCAAAATAGGGCTATCACAGACAAATCAGACCATTGAAAAATGTAACTTCTCCCCAGCATGGTATCATTTTGAATTAGTATATGTGTCTCTCTTGTAACAGTCATTCATTTTATTAATTAGTAATCTACTAAGAAGCATAAAAATGTTCTTATTTAGTGCTAAAGAGCCTCGTAACTAGCCCGGCAAATCTGAAAGTACAGAACCATTATTAGGACACCTCCTTAGCAACAAAATATATCTTAATAAATTGAGACTTTGTCACCACCCATTAATCTCCAGGTGTTCTGGACTCCAACTCCCATCATTCCCACACATAGTTCAGTTGTAATTCATTCCAAATAATAAATTACTTGCAATTTGTTCCTTCTTCTAATAGCAAAGGTATAACTACATTCTATTGCTGTATCCTCACGTCAGCATAGGCAAATCTGTGCTTAAGTCTGTTCAGCAGTTCACCTACCTGGGAAGCATCATCTCTTCAGATGCCAAGATTGACAAAGAGATAGATCACAGATTAGCAAAGGCATATAGTGCATTTGGAAAACTTCACAAAAGAGTCTGGAGCAACAAGCCCCTGAGGCAAAGCACAAAAATCAGTGTGTACAGAGCTATCGTACTGTCTATTCTCCTCTATGGGTCTGAAACATGGGTCGCCTATCACCAACACCTATGACTCCTCGAATGCTTTCATCAGCGCTGTCTTCGCACAATCCTAAATATACACTGGACTTACTATGTGTCGAACGGTGCTATCCTTGAGCAAGCGGGAATCACCAGCATTGAGGCCATGCTATTAAGAACACAGCTGCGCTGGGCAGGGCACGTCTCTAGGATGGAGGACCACCGCCTCCTGAAGATACTACTCTACGGTGAACTCGCCACGGGTCAGCGCAAGAGAGGCGCTCCAAAAAAGAGATATAAGGACTCCCTGAAACAGCATCTCAAGCTTGGCCAGATTGATCACCAACAATGGTCCACCCTGGCCTCACATCGGGAGGCATGGAGATGCACTATCCACAATGCTGCAGCCTCTTTCGAGAAGACACGCCGAACGTGCCTCGAAGAAAAACGACAACGCAGAAAGAACTGCAACTTGGAAACAACATCACCCAAGGAGACTTTCTGCTGTGCTTTCTGCAACCGGACTTGCCTATCTCGGATTGGCCTTCTTAGTCATCAGCGCGCTTGTAGAAAGCGTGGGATGAGTCCTTCCTTAATCTGAATCTTCGTTCGCGAAGAAAAGCCATTCATTGCTGTATCATTTTTATAATTATACTACTTTATCACACAAGAGAAGTAATCCACTTTAAATCTGGTTTCTGCCAAATTCTGGGGTTTGCAGTTTAGGGAGGCTGTTAAATCCACTTTAAAGTGAATTCATTCTCTAGTCAGTGTGATAAGGTCGATAGAAATGTAGTTTCACAAAATAGTAATGCAGATATGTCATATGGTTCAAGTGCTAGTTTATACTGTACCCCATGCCGCCACATTGATCCTCAAAAGGAAATATCTGAATTATTTCCGAGGAAAGATAAACTTTTAAATTAGGAACCATAATGGTGACAAACTACTGAAGTAGTTGCTTGAAAAGATAAATAAATTTAATTATGTCTAAGATCAATCTAAAATCTCCACCCTGCTGGATGCCCAGTAGCAATGTTGTCTGGAAAGGATGGGACTTCTAGTACAACACATGTGAATGGCAGCAGGGATAACAGAGACTGGAACCGGAGATAGTTTTTGCAATACTGTATTCCTGGGATGCATATGGCTTCGTATGATAAAATCAGCACTTTGAGTTATACACACCTCACTTTCAGTCCCTGTGATAATTGGATTTTGAAAAAAAAATGGCTTGTTGTGGAAACCAGGATTAGTGATAAAGCTTCAGTCGAGACACCTTATCCCCATGATGGCTTTTTCAAGAGTGCATGTCCCTTCCTGGGGGTAGATTTCTCCCACTTCCTGTTGTTTTATCACCATTCTTAACTATGAGTCGTTTGTAAGACGGATGTTTGTAACTCGGGGATTGACTGTAGTTTGGTAGAAGTTCATATGGACATTCTGTTCCTAGCCATCAAATGGTCAAAAGGGCTTGCAGTTATAGTAACAACAAACATGCTGTGCAAGTCTAAATTCTTTCTGTGGTCAGGTTTAGAGATCACAACAATAAGTTGAAGAAACCACAGGCATCCAGCATGATTTCTCATCACTGCACTCCCTGACTTGTTTCTGCTTCAAGTCTTGATTCAGGGAGGATATCTAACCTAACCAAACTATAAACACACACACACTCACAAAACAAAAAAACATTGCTATGACTTGCCCACCCACAACTGGTTCCCAAGCAACTAGAATCTAACTAGATTAACCCGAAAAGCTAGTACTTAGGAGAACAGTGACATCCAGTGGATATCTCAATTACCAACAAAACTAACTAAGCATTTCATTTCGTCTACCTACACATACAGTACATAGCATATCACTTTTTAGACATGCATAATTTTGCGATGTAGTAATTGAGTCTGACTAGCAAGCTGAAGGCTTAACCCAGTGTTTCCCAAGTGTTTCCCAACCAGTGTGCCGTGGGAAATTGGAACCTCCAATACCCTTTCTTCCCCCTCCTGCCGAACACTTTTTCTTCTCCACTCGGGCTCCCTTCTTCCCAGCCTCGCTCTGCTCGCTTTGCTCACGCTGTCGCTTCTGCGGGAAGGGGGGGGGGAGGCGTGACCCGTGCAGGCGCTACTGTGCAGACTCACCCCACATCTTCCTCCCCTTCACAGTGCTCTCTGGATATAGGTGAACTACAACTCCAAAACTCAAGGTCAATGCCCACCAAACTCATATAGTATTTTTTCTTGATTATGGTAGGTCACTGTGGGAAGTTTGATTCCATTCCATCATTGGTGAAGTTCAGAATGCTCTTTGATTGCAGGTGAACTATAACTCCCAGCTGTTGAGCAAGACCTTCGTGTATGTCTTTCTGCCATTCCTGCCAGGATATCTATGTTATGTTCATCGAAACAGGCCCAGGTTTCACACTGAGTGTATAAATACATTTAAAAACATATTAACTATATGTATTACTGTGTTAGAGTGTCATTTTGGTTGGTGGTGTGCCCCAGGATTTTGTAAATGTAAAAAATGTGCCGCGGCTCAAAAAAGGTTGGGAAACACTGGCTTAACCAACTCTCTATAACAGTGTTTCTCAACCAGTGTGCCGTGGCACACTAGTGTGCCGTGAGAGATCATCAGGTGTGCCGTGGGAAATTAGATTCTTATCTATTTGATGCCGTGTATAAAGTTTGCTACTCTGTCTCCGGAACCTCAGCACACGGGTCCCTGTTTCCGGGAGGGCCGCGCAGTAGGGCGGACCTGTTTGGGCCCATTCTCTTCCATTCCGCTCCGGCAGGGAGCACTTCCGGTCCAGTCCAGCCCAGCTCTGTTGGCGCTATGCGAGGTGTGAGTCAGAGAGCAGCGGAGCCCGAGCGCTGAAGGCAGGCAGGCAGGCAGACAGGCAAGCCGGAGGGGCAGGTAGGCAGGCAGGCAGGGAGTCATCCAGCTAATGGGGGAAAGGAGGGAAGGGAACTCATGGGAGAAATATGGGTCCCCCAAAGGCCATCAAGCCTGACCCCCTTCAACCAAGCAAGAAGGCATCACCTAACCCCCCCCCCCCCCTGACAGATGGGCATGGAGACTCTGGCTATACATTAAGGCAAGCAGCATCTTTATTAAGGGCTTGGAAGAAGGTTTAGACTAGATATGGCCAAACTTGGGCCTTCCTCCAGGTGTTTTGGACTTCAACTAATATTGCGATATAATTGTTATAATACAATGTGGTATGTAATTGTTGTACTGTGACACAGACATAGTACGTTGTAGTTGATATTATAGTAATATACGTATATTGTGTATACATATATTATTGATAATGTTGTAATGTAATGCAATATAATATTAATAATAATATACTATATAACTATATATTTTGTGTTCATCGAAACAGGCCCAGGTTTCACACTGAGTGTATAAATACATTTAAAACATATTAACTATATGTATTACTGTGTTAGGAGTGTCATTTTTGGTGGTGTGCCCCAGGATTTTGTAAATGTAAAAAATGTGCCGCGGCTCAAAAGAGGTTGAAAAACACTGCTCTATAAGACAGATGGACACATACATCAAATGCAATATTGACATGCATGTGTTGAACACTGTTTTTAACATAGGTGAATGCATAGGATGTGTGAATATAATTGTATTTTAATGTATTTTAGTGTCGAATGCTGGAGGGTTTTATATTGTGTTTTATACTGCAATTGTGATGTAGGCATCAAATTATGCCTTTTGGCAGCAGCTCTGAGTCCCCCCTCGGGGGTTGAGAAGAGCGGGGTAAAATGCCATAAATAAATAAATAAATAAATAAGGCTTTCATGGTCAGAATCACTGGATTGCTGTGAGTTTTCTGGGCTGTACAGCCATTTTCCGGAAGCATTCTCTCCTGATGTTTTGCCTACACCTATGGCAGGAATGCTCAAAAAACTTAAAAAAAAGGGGGGGGGATTCCAGACAAGAATCAATCAGGGCCAGCTAACACCTCCCAACAAAGGATCCCCAGGCAGCAACCAGCCAGGCTTTGAAGCTGAAAGGCCATGAATGCTAATCAAGGTCGCCAATTGCAACATTCACACTTGTCTCAAGCAGACAAGAGTTCTTTCTCCCACCCTGGACAATCCACAAATATATAAACCTCACTTGCCTAGTTTCCAACAGATCTCACAACATCTGAGGATACCTGCCATAAATGTGGGTGAAATGTCAGGAGGGAATGCTTCAGGAACATGGCCATACAGCACGGAAAACTCACAGTAACCCAGTTTCATTCA
Source organism: Anolis apletophallus (assembly GCA_030556195.1). Lineage (NCBI taxonomy): Eukaryota > Metazoa > Chordata > Lepidosauria > Squamata > Anolidae > Anolis > Anolis apletophallus. The sequence goes on from JARBWK010000012.1 coordinate 43,413,480, forward strand.
GGTTTTCAAAATTATATGATTTATTGCTTATTTCACATAGACTCAGAGGTTTCTTGATACATTTCTGTGACACACCTGCACATTGCAGCCAACACACAAATGTGTCACAACACACAATTTGGAAAGCTCTGTAGTATACTTTATGCATTACAGGTGTACCTTATACCTGTAGTAGACAATAGATATACTCTGGGGTAAGCAATGTTAGCAAGCTCTTAGAAACCTGATGTTGTTCGCTATTACACCGGGAATGTGGCGCAGCTGGCTGGGTGTCAGCTGCATAGGTCATGAGTTTGAGGCCTGCCCAGGTCGAAGTGGGCTCTCGACCTATTGTGTAGCCTGTTGTTGACCTTTGCCGGGGAGGGCCGGGGAGATAGCACAGTGGTAACACAGCTGTGCTTGCAACCTGAAGGTTGCTGGTTCAATTCCCCGAGCTGGCTTAGATAACCAGCTAATAACAATATATGAGCCTAGTCCACTGCCCACCCAAGCAGTTCAAACACCAATGGGGACCATTATATAAATAATGGGGAAGGGCTTTTTACAGACCTACTTTCTGGCCGGCGAGGTGAATGCGGAAGAGGGAAATACAGAAGGCTCCCGTCATGAGGATGGAACAACTGCACCCCTTGTGATGCAAAGACGCATAACAACAACAATGACGTAATTGGAGCAGTGACATCTGGATGACCTTGTATGACGCACACCTGCATGTCCCGTTACCCTGTGGTGCAGCCAAGAAGAACCCTTCTATAAACTGCACTGTACTGTCTATGTGTAACCTGTACTGTCTATGTCTAAAACTGTACGTCTCCGACAGGGATTGTCTGTCGTACATGTATTGTAATCCGCACTGAGTCCCCTTCGGGGTGAGAAGAGCGGAATAGAAATAAACAGTATTATTATTATTATTATTTGCAACCCGAAAGACAATTGCATCTGTCAAGTAGGAAATTAAGGTACCACTTAGTTGGGAGGCTTAATTTAACTGATTTATGAGGCCATAAAAAGATCTCCAGGAAACATGCTGAGGAATGGAGGAGTGTGACAGCTCCCTTTGGTGGCCAGATGTTAAATTGCCTCTGTCTGTCTTGTGTATTTGTGTGTCTAAATGTAATGTGTACTTTGTAATCCGCCCTGAGTCCTCTGCGGGGTGAGAAGGGCAGAATAGAAATGAAGTAAATAAATAAATACAGTAGAGTCTCGCTTATCCAACATAAATGAGCCAGCAGAAAGTTGGATAAGTGAAAATGTTGGATAATAAGGAGGGATTAAGGAAAAGCTTTAAAATTACATTATGATTTTACAAATCAAGCACCAAAACATCATGTTTGACACCTAATCAACAGATAAAGCAGTTCAATACATGGTAACATTATGTAGTAATTACTGTATTTACCAATTTAGCACCAAAACATCGCAAAGTATTGAAATAGCTGTGGATCCGGGTGGGAGGCAGACTGCGTTGGATAATACAGAACATTACATGAGCGAAGGTTGGATAAGCAAGACTCTATTGTACTTATTTCTTCAAAACATGAATTTCGCACTGGATTCAACAAGATAGCTAATGTTATGAGGAAGATTAGAATGTGTCTTCTATCCATTATCAGTTAAGAATAACTGAACTTCCTCGGCTGTGTTTCTTGATATAAACAAGGAAGTATTTTAAAAATAGGTTTCCGTTTTTTCCAAAGTGTTTTGCCTGAAAAGCTTGATTCCTACTGCCACCTTGTGCGAGATATTTTGCACTGCTCCTCCACCAAGCATTGGCTCTTATTCTGCAGAGCTTTAGCTCCAACTAGAGCTGTTGAAGAAACACGTTATCAGATATTCCTGTCTCCATCTGGCACCTGAACTGTTTTACCCTCTCCTTATCTTTTCACGTGTGACACGTGAACTAACACAGTTCTAGTCTGTTACATAGATCACATTAAGTGATACTACAATACAGCTTCCTTTTACTCACTTCGCCATACAGAGAACAGAATACATCGTATTCGGGTCTAGTTTCAAAATGCTATTAACAAGGTACGTAGCACACTTTCTGCTCTTTGACAGCAGTGATACTTCTCTAAAAAGTGCACCCAACCAAGCAGTTTTGAGTCCTCCGTGACATGTTTATAAACATCCAGAGAAACATAGGAATTTGATCTATCGAACTTGGTATTCCGAGGGTTGGTAAATGTGAATAAGCAGCGTAAGTAGAAGCTTTACCACAGTATTTAAATCAAGGTATATCCTGCTGTATAATAATATGTCACTCAGATTTGTGAAACAAATAACAGTGTCTTTACTTTAGTTCAAAGGTTCAAACTTAGCAATAATATAGGCATCGGTCTCTTTGAATTCAGGCAGGGAACACAGGAATAAAATAGCCCCTTTTAAATAGTCTTTAAAATAAGCCTCATGTCTTAAAATGATCAGTCTTTAAGGTAGTTGGCAGCCAGCATTTTCTCTTCACTGTCCAAAGTGAGAACAAAAGGCAGAATGACAGTTAGAACCGTTGGCCTGAGCAGCTAGCCAGAGGCAGCAGCCAACCGAAACCCTGGCCCTTGGCACACTCAGCCTATCACCTGCTGACACGTCTCTCTCCAGTTAACCCACCATATCATGACGTCCTTTTTCAAATCCTAACACAGGGGTCGGGAACCTTTTTGACTCAGAGAGCCATGAAAGCCAAATATTTGGAAATTTATTTCAGTGAGAGCCACATAATATATATAATATATTTGAAGACTGGATTCAACTAAATGTGAGTATATATGTACATACTATGAGAAAAGGATTCCCCCGGAAGAATGACGGTGCGTATGTCCAACCGACGAATCCGTAGACTGGATTGCTGGAGCAATCCCCAAACAATACGGGCAAGAAAGCGGTGTTTAAATAAAGCCCTACAACGCTCCCAGGTTCCGCGGGATGGCAGAGAGGAACGGAGTTCACATGAGGCTGCTGTGGAGGACCAAAGCAATCAATCGCCGAATGGGGGTTCGAGGAACGCTCTAGGCAAGCCCGCTCAGGTGCGACTGGCGGGGATGAGAGATAAGGCCCTCAGTGGTGGCCCATCGGCTGTAGGTTTCTCTCCCTATGGATATTACAGTAGATCAGCCCCCTCCTTCCTGACCTTCCATAAGAAAGTAAAAATATGGCTTTTTGATTAAGCCTTTGAAGATACTGTGCGATAGATGAAATTGGATTTATGTGCAATGACTATTGGAATGGCCCAGACTATGACTCTGAATAACGCGATTAACAGTGAAGACATTGCTTTATATGTTTTAATGTATTTTATAATTCTATTTAAATTTTTATTTTAACTGTACATTGTTTTGGAAGGCATTGAATAGTTGCCTAAGTCAGTGTTTCCCAACCTTTTTAGAGCCACGGCACACTTTTTACATTTGCAAAATCCTGGGGCACACCACCAACCAAAATGACACAAAATGACACTCTATCACAGTAATACATATAGTTAATATGTTTTTAAATGTATTTATACACTCAGTGTGAAACCTGGGGCTGTTTCAATGAACACAACGGTGATATCCTGGCAGGAATGGCAGAAAGACACAAACTTCCCACACAGAACTCCCATAACCCAAGAGAAAATACTATAAGAGTTTGGTGGGCATTGACCTTGGGTTTTGGAGTTGTAGTTCACCTATATCCAGAGAGCACTGTGGACTCAAAAAATGTTGGATCAGGACCAAACTTGGCATGAATACTCAATATGCCCAAATGTGAACACAGATGGAGTTTGGGGGAAATAGACCCTGACATTTGGGAGTTACAGTTTTTGGAGAGGGGGGGGGGGGCTCGAAAGACCAGCAGTCTCCCTCTTACTTAGGTTGCCCCCTCCCTCCCTGTCAGGCTTGAATTGGGGTCGTGGGAAGCAGGAGCCTCATTCACCACCTGCGCAGCTTCTCGGGGGTCAGCAGGGCGGCCCGGGTGGGCATCTCGGGGCTGGCGAAGCAGGCAGGAAGGAAGGCGGCAGCAGTGGGCAGGGAGCCGGAGGGAGGCTGAGAGCGGTTTCGCATGCACCGGGGAGGAGGGAGAGGTGGGGCCGGTGCTCGACTGAACCACCTGGCATTAGGCCCGGGGGAGGCAAGAGGTCTCTACTTGGGAAAGCGAGGCGGGCTTTCCCAATGCATGGAGAGGGAGAGACCAAGTAGACAACGGGTGGGGCGGGGGGTGTTTGTAATTTTGTGCCTTTATCGAGGTAGGTTTCTTAGGATTTTTATACTTCAACACACTAGACTCTCCCCCCTCCCCTCCTGGAGGTTCCAATTTCCCACGGCACACCTGATGATCGCTCACGGCACACTAGTGTGCCCTGGCACACTGGTTGGGAAACACTGGCCTAAGTGTAAGCCGCCTTGAGTGAGGAAGATAGGGTAGAAATGTTGTAAATAAATAAACTGCCATTTTGACCATCAACACCGTTCTGTTAATAGTTACCCGGTTATTTTGTATTTACCGAGTGGTCACTGTACTCTGTATTTATGAATCTCTACCCACGTGAACCATGTGGATATCCATCCCATAATTTTATTCATCTGATGAACTGGACTCTAATCCACAGAAAGCTTAATCAATTTGACAAAGTGAGGCCAAATGCACGGCTGCTTTTGGTTCACTAAGTAAAACGGCGATTCCCCTTGAGATTTGGTTCAAGTCTAACATCTTCTGTTTCAAAACATTTTTGACTGCAAAACTACAAAAGATCTCTGCCAGACACCTTTGCATAGTTGCTCCCAGTTAGAGCAAGCAACAACAGACTAGTCAGAACAATTTATTTTGATTTTTTTTAAAAAAAAAAAACCCACCGAGGATTCAATCAAGACATGCTTTTAAAGAGGCTTTCAAAAATCAGTGCTTAAGAAAATCCCTGCCCTCAGGTTTACAACCTAAAAGACAAGAGAAGGGATAGAGAAGGAGATAAAAAAGAATATATTGAAAGAGCTGGGTACTATCTTCCCTGATGACAGGAATATGTACAATTCTGTGCCCATTTGGACTTTTTTTTTCATGCTCAAATCATTTCACTTCCATTGCCATTATTCCAACCTACAGAGCTTTTGGGTTTTGCAGTTTGGGAGAGGTATTCGAATTGACAACTAAGAACGCTCTAGTAAAGACAAAGGTTTTCCCCTGACATTAAGTCCAGTCGTGTCCGACTCTGGGGGGTTGGTGCTCATCTCCATTCCTAAGCTGAAGAGCCGGCGTTGTCCATAGATACCTCCAAGGTCATGTAGCCGTCATGACTGCATGGAGCGGCGTTACCTTTCCGCCGGAGCGGCATCTATTGATCTACTCACATTTGCATGTTTTTGAACTGCTAGGTTGGCAGAAGCTGGGGCTGACAGCGGAAGCTCACACCGCTCCCTGGATTCGAACCTGTGACCTTTCGGTCAACAAATTTAACACTCAGCGGTTTTAACCCACTGCGCCACTGGGGGCTCCTCCAGAGCACTCTAGTACCTCCAAAAACTATATATCCCACGATTTTACAGAATACAGCTGTGGCCATTAGTGGAATCATAGCACTTTAATTGCGTAGTTTAAAACAGTGTTTCCCAACCAGTGTGCCGTTAGCGATCATCAGGTGTGCCATGGGAAATTGGAACCTTCAATACTACAACTTCCAAACTCAAGGTCAATTCCCAAGCAAACCCTTTCACTACTTTATGTTGGTAATGAGAGTTCAATGTGCCAAGTTTGGTTCAATTCCATTGTTGCAAGAGTTCAGTATGCTCTTTGATTGTAGGTGAACTATAAATCCCAGCAACTAAAACTCCCAAATGTTAAGGTCAAACTCCATCTGTGTTCACATTTGGGCATATTGAGTATTCATGCCAAGTTTGGTCCTGATCCAACATTGTTTGAGTCCACAGTGCTCTCTGGATATAGGTGAACTACAAATCCAAAACTCAAGGTCAGTGCCCACCAAACTCTTATAGTATTTTCTCTTGGTTATGGGAGTTCTGTGTGGGAAATTTGATTCCATTCCATCATTGGTGGAGTTCAGAATGCTCTTTGATTGTGGGTGAACTATAACTCCCAGCAACTACAACTCCCAAATGACATTTTGTGTCATTTTGGTCGGTGGTGTGCCCCAGGATTTTGTAAATGTAAAAAAATGTGCCGTGGCTCAGAAAAGGTTGAAAAACACTGGTTTAAAAGACTCTGGTTTCTACATCACCAATCGACTGAGTGGTTAAATATAAGATGAATCCTTTCAGCATCTCCCTCAAAACAGTGGAAGAGTTGTCTGGCTCTTTCCCCATTATAGGAACCTAAATGTTTCTCAGCACACCAAGAACACATATCACAGTTTCAAAGCTTTATAATACAAAATGCTTCTGGGTATGCAACCTTACCACTGGAACCTTGCAAGTGGAAATGGTTTTGTTGATATTCAACAAGTGAGAGGTGTAAAGAAGCCACCTGGACTGCTCACATACACACAAACTCATAAAACACACTGTGCTTGCCAATAATCTATTATATAAAGGGGTTCCCGTCATGGAACGACCGTCCCAAACAGAGAAACCTTACAACGCAGAAACACCAAACTTGCCAACAGAAATAGGCCTCAAGCAAGGTACGTTTGTAGCAAAGAAACTTTCCCCCAAAATACCTAAAAGGCCCTCAAAACAACGAGTAAAAAAACCACTACATTTCCCAGCATCCTCCGCGGCTGCCAGCGAATGCCATTGGCCGACATCGGCCCACACAAAATGCAGGAAGGCTGAGTAACCATAGCAACGCTGGCCAGAGCCATCCAAGGCTAGGATAGAATGCTAAGAGATTTAAGTTGTCAGTTGGTGTTTGAGGATTAAACTGTCAAAACCAAACTCTATGAGGGAGCAATTGTCCAGCAATTCCTACCCACACACCACAACACAACTTCCAATCACAACCCATCCCACCAACCTTACGGGACCCCGTACACACAACACCTACCACCACCACAAACAAAAACCATTCCTTCCTTCCACACAGACAGAAACTGACCCAAAAGACAAGCCATGCCTTCTAAAAATAACAGCATCGGACGACACACTCGCAACGCTATATACATCAAACAAAAAAGGGCAGAACATACGCCAGAACAGAAACACACTGCGCAGCAGAGACACAGACAACAGGTCACTGCACGACGCACAGCTGAGAACCAAATGCAAAGAACTGCACGACAAGAAGAAGCGCGCAGCCAGGAACAACAAAGACGCAGAAATGCAACACAACAGCAGTGCGCAAGGAGCGCAGAAACACGACGTCGCAACACAGAAAACAAACTTCAAAAACACCACAACCAATTCCACCGCCTAGCCTTCAGATACAACGCTGCAGAAGACTACAGCATGGCGCCAGAGGCCGACATTGGCACCCTAACGCACATCTGCACACACTGCAAAGCCCTGAAATACCCAGCAGAAACAACAGGAATGTGCTGCCTAGCCGGTAAAGTCTCTCTACTACCACTTGCCACTCCTCCACAACCACTACAGACTTTGCTGAATGGAGACACTCCAGAATCAAAATACTTCCTCCGCTATATAAGACAATACAACTCATGCTTCAGATGACATCATTTGGAGCACACATAGAAAGTGCGCAATTCATGCCTACTTTCAAAATCAAAGGACAAATCTATCACCGAGCTGGCTCCCTGCTCCCAAACACCGAGGGAGCACATCCATTTCTTCAAATGTTTTCATTGGTGATGAAGACACCAAATCAACACACGATGCCACATTTCCCCAAAAGTTAAAAAACCCATTATCGCACAACTACAACACCTCCTTCATGAACACAATCAATTAGTCCACTTATTCAACCCTTACATACTCAGACTTCCTCGCATCTCCTAAATAGGGCACAGCAACGCGTGCCGGGTACAGCTAGTAAAATATACTCAGAACATAAGACTTCATCAGATGGGGAGGGAGAAAGTGGGGGAAAGTGGAGGGAACCATCTTACTCCGTATCCTACTATCTTTCCCTGTCTTCTGGGATAGCCATCCATCCATTTCCTTTCCTCATTTTTGCCTGCTTCCCCTCCATCAAAGACTGACTGCGGAAATGGAGTCTCACGGAATCCCGCTGGAGATGACCTTATGTCATGTGATGACCTCTATGGAAGTGTTTCCCAACCTTTTTTGAGCCGTGGCACACTTTTAACATTAACAAAAATCCGGGGGCACACCACCATCCAAAATGACACTCTCCCACAGTAAAGAACGGCTGGGGGATGGTGGCCTGCTGAGAGCAGCTGCTGGGAGTGCTGAAGCCGGGGGGAGGAGCCAGGCCATGCCATGCCCCACCCCCGGCTTCAGCTCTCCCACAGCTTTTCCAGCCTTATGGGGGCAGTGCCAAGCCAGCGGTGGCAGAGCCAGCACAATGCTGGTTTTGCACTGCCCCCTCAAGGCTGGAGAAGCTGTGGGGGAACGGAAGCCGGGGGAAGGGGCGGAGCCAGGCCATGCCATGCCCCTCCCCGGCTACAGCTCTCCCACAGCTTCTCCAGCCTTGAGGGGGCAGTGCCAAGCCAGAGGTGGCAAAGCAAGCACAATGCTGGCTTTGCACTGCCCCCTCAAGGCTGGAGAAGTTGTGGGAGAACAGATCTCCCACAGATTCTCCAGCCTTGAGGGGGCAGTGCCAAGCCAGAGGTGGCAAAGCAAGCACAATGCTGGCTTGGCACTGCCCCTCAAGGCTGGAAAAGCTGTGGGAGAGCTGAAGCTGAGGAGGGGCATGAGCCAGGTGCACCATGCCCTGCCCCTCCCGGGCTTCAGCTCTCCCACAGCCTCCAGCCTTGAGGAGGGCAGAGCGAGGGGCGGGAGTCATGGCGGATTGGAGGCTGGTTGGGGAAACGGCTGAAGGAGGCTGTGCCCTGGCCCCTCCTTCTTTTTCTTCGCAGCTGCCCGGCCCCTCCTTCTCCTCCCCCAAGCAGCAGGAGTTCGGAAGGAGGGGGGAAGGAAGGGGGGCAGAGAGCTTTTCTCGCGGCACAGCAGGAAGTCCGTTATGGCAAACTGCTGTGCCGCGTCACAGCGGTTGGGAAACACTGCTCTATGGGACTCCATTTCCAAAGCACATAGAAATGGAGCCAGAAGTCCGTCTGATGACAACATATTGCAACGTTTTCCGAAAAATAAAATGTTTCCAGTCACTTCTGTGTCATATTTCTGGACACAACTAGGACTATAGCAGTCCGCATCTCAAAGCGAGGATGGCAACGTTCTACTATTCAATCTATTTAGATGGGGAAAATGTCAAAGATAAAGATATAAAGAGAATGTTCTGATGATATGTTCACGTTTAACAAGTGATATTAATGAACCTCTATCAAAACAATTCCACTGGTTGCCGATAAGTTTCTGGTCCCAATTCAAAGTGCAGATTATCACCTACAAAGCCCTAAACGGTTGGGTCTGGACTATATTTGTGACCGCAATTACCCCTATGAAACGGTGCGGACTCTAAGATCTGCCGGGGAGGCCTTTCTCTCACTCCCGCCACTGTCACAAGCACGCTCGGTGGGGACGAGAGAGAGAGGGCCTTCTTGGTGGGCCCCCTCTGCTCTGGAACTAGGCTAACACTCCCCACTCTGTCTATCTTCTGAAGGACCTCAAAATATGTGCATTTGATCATGGTTAGGTCCCTGTGCATGAATGCCCAGCCCTAATTGACTGTTATATTGAATTATCTCCAGCCCTGGCCTTATAATTCGCTTCTTGCACAGGACCATACCCAGCCTTCTCTTATTCTTGATCTGCCTACATATTCCTGGTTCTGGTTATTGAGGTTTGCTTTGATTCATTTTAAGGATGTTTTTATACTCTACTGTTTTTTAATTGTTTAATTAGATTGTTATGTTTGTTATGTCATCAAATGTATTTTAGTCAATTACTGTATAATATAAGCCTAGTTTTTCAGCCCCTTTTTAAGGCTGAAAATGCACCCCTTGGTTTATACTCCAGCCAAGGTTATTTATTATTTTACTCTGGTATTAGTATTTATTTTATTAATATCTGTGAAGGCTGTGTAAGGAGGCCTTCACAGAATGAGGGCAGATATCACTAATCAATTTAGGCACAGACTACAATATATTGGATTGGAATACATCGCCATGATTTTACTTTGGCGAACGGCTTTTAAAATGTAATTTTAATATGTATTTGGTAATTTTATTGTCATTTTTTGATGTTTAGATTTTAATGTTAGCATTGAATTTTTGCTGTCTGCCGGTCTGAGTCTCTCTGCTGAGGTTGAGAAAATCGGGGTACAAAAAATTTAAATAAATAAATAAATTACATTTATTTATTCTGTTTATTATTACATTTCCATTATTTTACTCTATTATTATTTTTATTACATTTATTTACTCTATTATTACATTCCCATTATTTTACTTTATTATTTTTTTACATTTATTTTTTTACTCTATTATTACATTTATTATTTTTCCCTATTTATTATTGCTATTATTACATTTCCATTATTGCACTATTATTATTACATTTATTACCTTGCTCTCTTCAGCATTATTGGAAGGATACATAAGCACATTTCCATAGGAGGTTACAATAATGGTTTAATCAGAGTTGAACAGTCTTACCTTAAATTACAGTTTTATGTAAATATTCCAAAACATTTAACCTCCTGATGCCTCAATTAATGTAATTTTATTGTTACCTATTTTTATTTTGAAGTTGACTCATAGCTGCTGCATTTCCCACCCTCGGCTTATAATCGAGTCAATACGTCTTCCCAGTTTTTTGTGGAAAAATTAGGTGCCTCAGCTTATATTCGGGTCAACTTATATTCGAGTATATACGGTAACTCTGTTGTTGCTGGGCTTGGTCCTGCTTGTAAGTTGCCCCAAGTTACTTCGGGGAGGTGGTGGAGGGAAATAAAAATAAAGTAGTAGTAGTAGTAATAATAATAATACAATAGTTGTAATAGTCTTTATGTAGCAAAAGAAGCTGGTGAAGCAAGACCATAAGGTGGTCTTAGTTAATTTTTTTCCAATCTCCACATCTGCTATTGTTGGCACCCGAACCTACCAGAGCTGATTTTCAGAGGGTATAGGGGATTACAGTATTAAGAGGGGAAGAAGAAAGGGAATTCAGAATTAAAAGCTTTCTCAATATGGATAGAGCCACTCCATCTATAGAAAGAGACCTCTGGGTACCAGCCTATATATCTTTGACCTTATCCAGTTATTGGAAGAGAAGCACAGAGCCCAGAATTCTTAAATTATTAAAGGCAAGAGACAGTAGAAAACCTGATGGTTTGTACTTGGGAAAAATGCACTGAACAAAACTACTTCCCAGCAGAGTTACATTTGGCAGTTGCCACAAAACTGCAAAGGAAATGTTTTTCGTAAGTCTTAAAAGGAACCATTGTACTATTCTTTCTGAGTGAATTCACCGTAAAACAGACTCTGCAGCAGACAGTCAATTCACAGAAGGAAAATAACCAGAAGGGTAGCAACTGGCTGATTTTGTCCACAGATCACATTGTGGAAAATGTTCCACAGACAAACAGTTGAGTTATAGTAGCCAAAAGTATGGTTGCCCTGATAGTATGGTCAGATAGATCAGTGTTTCCCAACCGCTGTGCCGCGGCACACTAGTGTTCTGTGAGCGATCAGCTGGTGTTCCGCGAGAAAACCTCTCCCACCCCCTTTTCTTCACCCTCCTGCTGCTGCTGAGAGGTTTTCCCGCAGCACACCAGCTGATCGCGGAACAGCAGTTGGGAAACAGGCTTTCTTCATCAGGAGGAACCCCAGAGAAAACCGCGGAAGCGATCCAGTAGGGATGGAACTGCCGCGAAACTACATTACCCAGAAGCGCTGCTGTTAGCGCTCAGAGTCTCGCGGGAGTGTCAGGCGAATGGAGGAGCAACTTTCTCGGGATGAAGGCAAACAACACGTCCAAACGAAGGATGATCACAAAGATGTGTAGTCCTCTTTAAGGATCTTTGTGATCACCCTTCGTTTGGACGCGTTGTTTGCCTTCATCCTGAGAAAGCTGCTTCTTCATTCACCCGACACTCCGAGTGCTAACAGCAGCGCTTCTGGGTAAGTTCCTGGTTAGTTGTTGGGCTCGGCGGAAGACGCGAGCCGGCCAAATTCAGATCCCAGGCAGGGCCTGGGCCCTGCGGGGAGCCATTCTCCCGGTTCGCGGCTCTGCCGGGCTTGGTGGAGCCGCGAACCAGGAGAAAGGCTCCCCGCAAGAAACAAGCCCTGCTTGGTGGAGCCGCGAACCGGGGGAGGGGGCAACCTAAGTGAGAGGGAGACTGATGGTCTTTCAAGGCCTGTAACTCCCAAATGTCAAGGTCTACTTTTCCCAAACTCCATCTGTGTTCACATTTGGGCATATTGAGTATTCATGCCAAGTTTGGTCCTGATCCAACATTGTTTGAGTCCAGAGTGCTCTCTGGATGTAGGTGAACTACAAAACTCAAGGTCAAATCATTATATGTATTACTGTGTTAGAGTGTCATTTTGGTTGGTGGTGTGCCTCGGCTCAAAAAAGGTTGGGAAACACTGAGATAGATGATAGATGCTGGCACTATACCTTGTGGGAGAGAAAAAGGTTATATTGCAAACAGCAAGCAACACAGAAAGAGTTACAAAATTTTTTCCATGGCAGGCCAACTCTTACCCCATCTAACAGAGAGAAAAAATACTGTATTGCTGTGAGTTTTCTGGCTGCATGGCCATGTTCCAAAAGCATTCTCTCCGGACGTTTCGCCTGCATCTATGATAGGCACCCTCTGAGGTTGTGTGGTCTGCTGAAAACTAGGCAATACGGCTTTATATACGAGGGCAGGTCAATAAGTCCATGACTTTTTGAATTTCCCACCTCTTAACTGAAAGGGCAACACTGCTCCTGTCAACAGGCATCTGTCAGTTGACTCCTGTCAAAATTTGAACAAGCTGCGTCATTTAGTTTGTGTTTGATAGCCATTGATAGCAGACTACCGCGTGATTTGAGGAGAAAATGGGAAAAAGTCAATATTTAACTTTTTAATGCTCATTAGGCATTATTTTTTGCGGAATAAAACCATCACTCAAACCAAGGCTAAGCTTGATAAATACTATGGGGACTCTGCACCATCAATTTCAATGGTAAAAAAAGTGGTTTACTGAATTTCATTGTGGCCGTACAAGCACGGAAGATGCCAAACGTTCTGGATGGCCAGTTGAGGTCTATACACCCGAAACAATTGAAAAAATTCACGATATGGTGTTGGTCCATCGGAGATTGAAAGTGCGAGAGATTGTGGAAGGCATAGGCATCTCACATGGCTCAGTGGTTTCAATTTTAAACTATCACTTGGGTATAAGAAAGCTTTCCGCAAAATGGGTGCCGTGTTTGCTCACAATCGACCACAAACGTAATCGTGTGACAATTTTGCAGGAGTGTTTGGTGTTGTTCAACCACAATATGGACGAGTTTTTGCGCCTGTTTCGTAACCGTGGATGAAACGTGGATCCACCACAACACACCAGAGACCAAATAGCAGTCAAAACAGTGGGTTTCTCGGGGTGAATCGGCGCCAAAGGCCAAGGTGGGTTTATCAGCCAATAAAGTCATGGCGTCCGTTTTTTGGGATGCACGCGGTAAAACAATCAATGGCGAATATTATGCCAACTTATTGGGTCGGTTTAATGAGGATTTGAAGAAAAAAACGACCACATTTGGCCAAGAAAAAAGTTCTTTTGCACCAGGACAATGCAAGCGTACACACATGTGCAGTTGCCATGGCAACAATCCATGAATTGGGATACGAATTGCTCCCTCATCTGCCCTATTCTCCGGATTTAGCCCCGAGTGACTATTTCTTGTTTCCAAACCTGAAGAAATGGCTTGGCGGAAAGAGATTTGACTCCAACAATGAAATCATCTCACAAACAAATACCTATTTTTATGACCTCGACAAATCTTATTTTTTGGAAGGGATAAAAAAATTGGAGAAACGTTGGACAAAGGGTATAGAGCTCAAAGGAGACTACATTGAAAAATAAAATGATTTTTTAATCCAAAAACCTGTGTTTTATTCAAAAAGTCACGGACTTATTGACCCAGCCTCATATTTGTGGAAAATCCAGGGTGGGAGAAAGAACTCTTGTCTGTTTGAGGCAAATGTTGATGTAGCAATTGGCCAGCTTGATTAGCATTGCAGATTCAAGGAATGGCTGCTTCCTGCCTGGGGGGAATCCTTTGTTAGGAGGTGTTAGCTGGCCATGATTGTTTCTTGTCTGAAATTTCCCTGTTTTATGAGAGTTGATCTTTATTTGCTGTCCTGATTTTAGAGTGTTTTTAATACTGATATCCAGATTATATTCAATTTCATGATTTCCTCTTTTTTGTTGAAATTAACCATATGTTTGTGGATTTCAATAGCTTCTCTGTGAAGTCTGTATAGAAAACACAGCACACAAACAAGAATCAAGGAACATGAAAGGTCCTGCAAACTAATTCAACCACAAAAGTCTGCCATAGGAGAGCACTTGATGAACCAACCTGGACACAGCGTATTATTTGAGAACACAGAAATGCTGGACCACTCTCACAACCACCATGTCCGAATACACAGAGAAGCCATTGAAATCCACAAGCATGTGGACAATTTCAACAGAAAGGAGGAAACCATGAAAATTTGAACAAAATATGGCTACCAGTATTAAAAACTCTAAAATCATAACAATCAATAACTCAGAAACAGAATTCCAAATCAGGCCCAGCTAATACCTCCTAACAAAAAATTCCCCCAGGCAGTAAGCAGCCAGACCTTGAATCTGCAAGGCCATTCAATACTAATCAAGGTGGCCAATTGCTATATCAACACTTGTCTTAAATGGAGAAGAGTTCCTTTTCCCACCCTGGACTTTCCACAGATATATAAGCCCCTCTTGCCTAGTTTTCAACAGATCTCACCACCTCTGAGGATACCTGTCATAGATGCAGGTGAAACATCAGGAAATAATGTTTCAGGAACATGACCATGCAGCCTGGAAAACTCACCGCAACTCAGTGATTCCGGCCATGAAAGCCTTCGACAACACAAAAATACTGTCATTTCAAATCAAATGTAACTTTAAAAATATTATTTATTGCGCCCTATTTTAAAGCCTAGTATACTATTTAATACTGGGGAATAGGTTATAGAACGTGGAAATACTATAAATTACAATAGGACCTAAATTGTTGATATTAATGTAAATTATATTGTAAGTGACAGGATATCAAAATTCTGCCATAATCAAGCCATGCTTTCTCCACTGATTTCATCAAGAGGGTTAAGCCAGTGTTTCCCAACCATGTTGCTGTGGCACCCTAGTGTGCCGTGAGTGATCATCAGGTGTGCTGTGGGAAATTGGAACCTCTAATACCCTTTCTTCCCCCTCCTGCCGAACACTTTTTCTTCTCCACTCGGGCTCCCTTCTTCCCAGCCTCGCTCTGCTCGCTTTGCCTCGCTTTGCTCTGGGGCGAGTCTGCGCAGTAGTGCCCGCACAGGTCACGTCTTCCTCCCTCCCCCTCCCATCCTGAACACGCTCACGCTGCTCCCTCGGATCAAAATGGCAGAAGAAGTGGCAGTGTAGAAGAAAAAGTGTTCGGCAGGAGGGGGAAGAAAGGGCGCGAAGGGAAAGGGGGAGGAAGAGGTCTCTGGCGAAAGCTGGCATGGGGAAACTTGGACTTTTCAGATGTTTTGGACTCCAACTCCCACCATTCCTAGCAGCCTCAGGCTCTTTTCCTTTCCCCCCCTCAGCCATTTAAGCAGGAAAGGGCCTCAGGCTGTTAGGAATGGTGGGAGTTGAAGTCCAAACAGGTTTTCCCATGCCTGTTTTAGGGACCTTAAAGTGGTGAGCCTCCTTCCAACATTCTGAATATATTCTGAATATGATTCTGAATAGAAAATGAACAACAACATAACATAACATTGTTTCAGTCCACAGTGGTCTCTGGGTGTAGGTGAACTACAACTTCCAAACTCAAGGTCAATTCCCAAGCAAACCCTTTCAGTACTTTCTGTTGGTAATGAAAGTTCAATATGCCAAGTTTGGTGCAATTCCATTGTTGCAAGAGTTCAGGATGCTCTTTGATTGTGTGTTAACTATACATCCCAGAAACTGTAACTCTCAAATGTCAAGGTCTATTTTCCCCAAACTCCATCTGTGTTCACATTTGGGTATATTGAGTATTCATGCCAAGTTTGGTCCTGATCCAACATTGTTTCAGTCCACAGTGCTCTCTGGATGTAGGTGAACTACAACTCCAAAACTCAAGGTCAATGCTCACCTAACTCTTATAGCATTTTCTCTTGGTTATGGGAGTTCTGTGTGGGAAGTTTGTGTCTTTCTGCCATTCCTGCCAGGATATCTATGTTGAGTTCATCGAAACAGGCCCAGGTTTCACACTGAGTGTATAAATACATTTTAAAAACATATTAACTATATGTATTACTGTGTTAGAGTGTCATTTTGTGTCATTTTGGTTGGTGGTGTGCCCCAGGATTTTGTAAATGTAAAAAGTGTGCCGCGGCTCAAAAAAGGTTGAAAAACACTGGGTTAAGCATATGCTCACAACTCTCCTAAAACAATGGAAGAGCCAGGCTGGGGATAGCTTATCCCCTTGCTTTCGTATTGAGATAAGTAAGAACTAACCTTCACTGTGAACATAATAACACAAATCACATGAATTTTAAATACCCCTGTCAGTACCACACTCCTGGGAATACCAGTATTTTTCTTGGAGCGTTATATGCACATCAAGAAATACCAATTACGTCCACATATTTCTTCGAGTTAAGAGTGGATTGTGGATAATTGAATGGATTACTACTTGAATGTGATACTAAAGGGAAGTAATTATTACAATAAAATCTGGAAAAATTGGGACACAAATGAACACTAATGGATTGTCGAAGGCTTTCATGGCCAGAATCACTGAGTCGTTGTGAGTATTCGGGCTGTATGGCCATGTTCCAGAAGCATTCTCTTCTGATGTTTTGCCTGCATCTATGGCAGACATCCTAAGAGAATTTTCATGGCTGGTATACTATTTATAACTTTTAACCACATATTCGTTTCCAAAATGTTCCTAGTTTCCAATAGATCTCACAACTTCTGAGGATGCCTGCCATAGATGCGGGTGAAACGTCAGGAGAAAATGCTTCTGGAACATGGCCATTTTGCCTGAAAAAACTCACAACAACTCAGAACACAAATGGTGTTCCCCCTGAAGACGCAGGTTCGCAGCTTGGGAGTGATCCTGGACTCATCGCTGAGCCTGGAACCCCAGGTCTCGGCGGTGGCCAGGGGAGCTTTTGCACAGTTAAGACTCGTGCGCCAGCTGCGCCCGTACCTTGGGAAGTCTGATCTGGCTACGGTCGTCCACGCTCTGGTCACATCCCGAATAGATTACTGCAACGCACTCTACTTGGGGCTGCCTTTGAAGACAGTTCGGAAATTACAATCAGTCCAATGGGCGGCAGCCAGATTACTAACTGGAGCTATATAAAGGGAGCATACCATCCCCCTGTTGTGTCAGCTCCACTGGCTGCCTGTCCATTTCCGAGCTTAATTCAAAGTGCTTGTTTTGACCTTTAAAGCTCTATACGGTTCTGGCCCAGCTTACTTGTCCGAACGCATCAGCCTCTACATCCCACCTCGTAACTTAAGATCATCCGTGGAGGCCCTGCTCTCGCTCCCTCCAACTTCTCAAACGTGGTTGGTGGGGACGAGACAGAGGACCTTCTCGGTGGTGGCTCCCCATCTGTGGAACGCGCTTCCAAGCAACATATGATCAACCCCATCCCTCCTGGCATTTCAGGAAAAAAGTGAAATCTTGGCTGTGGGCCTAAGAGTTTGCACATTAGCACAATTCAGCACTTTGGACTGGATTTGTAACAGCAAGTTGATGGATATGGCTCAATGCTCATGTTATGGACGAAATACTGTTTTTAACTTAAGAAAATGTGTATGATGTGTTAATGTTAATTGTATTTTAATGTGTTTTAATGCTGTATGTTTTTGGTTTTATATTGTATTATGTTGGCATCGAATTGTGCCTTTTGCTAGGCCGCTCTGAGTCCCCCCTCGGGGGTAGAGAAGAGCGGGGTAGAAACGTTGGAAATAAAATAAATAAATATTGTTACAAAAATCACAGCAAAGAGAGTATACAAAATTAAAGACCAGATCAAACCTAATTCAAAAGTTCAATCATAACGATCCCTCCACGAGTCACTTTAAGCATAAAAATAAATATATATATATATTAAAAAGACCGTAAAAATAGTTGCATCAGGTACTTACTCTTCTTGACGTATGTCATTAATGCTTCGATCTAGTGAGATCATATCACTTGCGACCATGTTAAACCCAAACTCTTTAATGCTGGCTTGAACAGATTCTTTATACTCTGGTCCTAAAACATATGGCTTGGCTTCCTCACCAGGGCCATTGACAACTCCATGAGGTTCAGGTTCTTTGGGTTCAAAATTACCAAGAATTCCAGCACGTAATACAGGATCACGGTAGATAAGAGTCTGTGGCTTAAACGTGAGATACTGTCGCTCCATGATGTTTTGCTGATCATTATTGCCACCCGCAAGAGGATTCCCTTCATTTTTGGCTTTATTCCTTCGCCGAATTGCCTCCAAGTCTACCTCCACACCTTCAACATGAGGCCAAGGTAACACAGGTTTGAATTTGTCATTTCCAGGAACGAGGCCATGGTCTCCATTATTTGGCATAATATTTCTGACTTCCTTGTCATCCTACATAAGAGGGACAAATAAAACAATAGAACAACATTATCTGCAGAATTGGGAGGACCAGGTTCAGTTTCACATTCCAACACAAACAAACATACATACACAAACAAACATATGAACTTCTAAGAGAAGGGCGTGCCATTATGACAGTGGTTCTCAACCCGTGGGTCTCCAGATGTTTTGGCTTACAACTCCCAGAAATCCCAGCCAGTTTATCAACTGTTAGGATTTTTGGGCGTTGAAGGCCAGAACATCTAGGGACGCACAGGTTGAGAACCACTGCATTATGAGGATGTAAAAGCAGACAGAACTTGTCTGTGGGGTAGGTAGGTTTCCCCCTGAAATTAAGTCCAGTCATGTCTGACTCTGGGGGTTGGTGCTCATCTCCATTTCTAAGCCGAAGAGCCAGCATTGTACGTAGACACCTCCTAGGTCAGGGCTGACCAGTCGATTGCGGGTCCAAAGGAGGTCGATCGCAGCCGGTTGGGGCGCTTCTGCCCTGCGCGCACACCTTCCGCACGGTGGATTGTTCACTGTGCTTCCGGACGAGAGAAGCAGGGCGTTCCGCTGCCGGCAAGAAAGACGCACGACGGAGCGAGAGGCAGGGCCTCCGGAGGCCCAGCCTTGCGCTCTGCCCTGCCACTCTCTCGTTCAATGCAAGCGTGCAGCTTCCGCTGCCGGTGAGAGAGAGGCAGGGTGGAGCGGGAGGCGGGGCCTCCGGAGGCCCAGCCTTGCGCTCCGCCCTGCCCCTCTCTCATCCGGAAGCAAGCGTGCAGCCTCCGCTGCCTCGTTTATTTATTTACTTTGCTTCTAGACCGCCTCTCTCAGCCCGAAGGCGACTCGATGCGGTGTACAAATAGCAGGAACTGCTCAAGACAAACAAATCAACAATTATCAATACAATTTCAACATATACAATTTAACATTTAATGTTAAAAACACAATATCAGCGTCTCATTATTAAGTCGATTTCCAGTTGCATCGTCGTCGTTCCTTAGGTCTCTATTTGATAATCATACTTCATTTGCAAATGCCCGGTCAAATAGCCAGGTCTTGACCTTCCTCCGAAATGTCAGGAGGGAGGGGGCTAATCTGATGTCATTTGGAAGGGCATTCCAAAGCCAAGGAGCCACCACTGAAAAGGCTCTGTCTCGTCCCCCAATCCCGCCTTCAAAGCAGGCGGGACCGAGAGCAGGGCCTCTCCGGATGATCTTAAGCATCTTGAAGGTTCATAAAAAGAGATGCGTTCGGACATGTAAGTTGGACCAGAACCGTTTAGGGCTTTAAAGGCTAAAGCCAGCACTTTGAATTGTGCCCGGTAGCAAACTGGTAGCCAGTGGAGCTGGCGCAACAGAGGTGTTGTACACTCCCTGAGTGCCGCTCCTGTTATCAATCTGGCTGCTGTCCGTTGGATCAGTTAAAGCTTCGAACAGTCTTCAAAGGCAGTCCCACGTAGAGTGCGTTGCAGTAATCTATACGGGATGTAACCAGAGCGTGGACTACCGTGGCCAAGTCAGACTTCCCAAGGTACGGGTGCAGTTGGCGCACAAGTTTTAACTGTGCAAATGCTCCCCTGGTCACCGCTGAAACCTGGGGCTCCAGGCTCAGCGATGAGTCCAGGATCACACCCAAACTCCGAACCTGCGTCTTCAGGGGGAGTGTAACCCCGTCCAACACAGGCTGTAACCCTATGCCCTGTTCGGCCTTTCGACTGACCAGGAGTGCCTCTGTCTTGTCTGGATTCAATTTCAATTTGTTCGCCCTCATCCAGTCCGACACAGCGGCCAAGCACCGGTTCAGGACCAAAACAGCCTCCTTAGTAGCAGGTGGGAAGGAGTGACAGAGTTGGACGTCATCTGCGTACAGATAACACCGCACCCCGAAACTCCGGATGATCTCCCCCAGCGGCTTCATGTAGATGTTAAACAACATGGGAGATAGTATTGAGCCCTGAGGAACCCCACAAGACAATGGTTGAGGGGTTGAACAGGTATCTCCCAGTAACACCTTCTGAGATCAGCCATCCAGGAAGGACCGGAGCCACTGCAGAACAGTACCTCCAAGGCCCATCTCTGCAAGGCGTCCCAGAAGGATACCGTGGTCAACGGTATCGAAGGCTGCTGAGAGGTCCAGCAGAACCGCGGAAGGCGCTCCTTTGTTCCCGCAATGCTGCACGGGAGGAGCGGCACGCGGATGGTAGGTGCGCCACGCGGAAGGTAGATCTTTTTGACTTGGTTGTTTGAAAAGTAGCTCGCATACTGAAAAAGTGTGGGCACCCCTGTCCTAGGTCATGTCGCCGGCATGACTATGGAGCATAATTACCTTCCCGCTGGAGTGGTACCTATTAATCTACTCACATTTGCATATTTTTGAACTACTAGGTTGGCAGAAGCTGGTGATAACAGCGGGAGCTCACCTCACTCTCCGAATTTGAACCTGTGACATTTCGGACAGCAAGTTCAGCAGCTCAGCAGTTTAACCCACTGTGCCACCAGGGGCTTCACTATGGCATCTTGTTAAGATTTTGCAGTATTGGATGCCCTTTGCAGACGAAGGTACCGGGAGTTCATATTTAACCAATTGGTAAATGGAAATATCTGTAAAGGACTCTATTGCTTCCCTTTCTCACTTCTTTGCACTGGCACCTGGCTCTCTCTTCCTTCATAATGAAATAAAGTATATTGTTTGGACAAAGGTCATGTGATTAAAATAACTCTGTTATGTGGTGATGAAGAGGACACATATAATACGAATGACCTTCCACCAAAGTTAGGATGCAACAGTGTTACTCAAAGAGGTAGTCTGTGGACCTATCCCAGTCCATGAAACATTAGTTGTTGGTTTATAGCAGTGGTTCCCAACATTTTTTTTAACTAGGGACCATTTGACCAGGGGCCACTCTCCAACATTAGCACCAAAAGGGTTATGAATCAGCTTTTGGTCAACTTTAGATCCGATTTGGTTATTTGGGGGTGCTGATTCAGAAAATTGCATTGGATAGACCACATCAGCTCTAGTTTCTGGTACAGAACATATGCCACCCAGTAGTCGCCATCCGCTCGCCCACAGAAATTCATATGTAATAATCTAAAGCTGATGTGATAGTAGTAATATTTTGTGGGTAGTCAGCCTCTCCCCTTCTGACATCCCTGTTGCCTCGGCACAATAAGAGGGTTTCGCGTGACTAGTCACTCTTGTTGCCATGTGGTTTCAAGGCAACAGTGTAACAATTGTGAGGTTGTGGGCCATATTTTCCATCTTGCAGACCACCGCTGGTCCACTGACCACAGGTTGGGAACTACTGGTTTACAACAAGGAAAGAAAAAAAAAATCCTGACAATTGTGGCTGATGGACACAAATATGGTGACCTACAGTCTACTACATCAGATAGCTTAAGAAGTCTTAAAATATATGACTTAAAGAAGTGTTTCCCAACTTTTTTTGAGCCATGGCACATTTTTTACATTTACAAAATCCTAGGGCACACCACCAACCAAAATGACACAAAATGATATGTTTTTAAATGTATTTATACACTCAGTGTGAAACCTGGGCCTGTTTCGATGAACACAACATAGATATCCTGGCAGGGATGGCAGAAAGACACAAACTTCCCACACAGAACTCCCATAACCAAGAGAAAATGCTATAAGAGTTTGGTGGGCATTGACCCTGAGTTTTGGAGTTGTAGTTCACCTATATCCAGAGAGCACTGTGGACTCAAACAATGTTGGATCAGGACCAAACTTGGCATGAATACTCAATATGCCCAAATGTGAACACAGGTGGGGTTTGGGGGAAAATAGACCTTGACATTTGGGAGTTGTAGTTGCTGGGATTTATAGTTCACCTATAATCAAAGAGCATCCTGAACTCTTGCAACAATGGAATTGAACCAAACTTCCCACACAGAACTCCCATAACTTTTTCTATACATTATAACTGTATTTTCCATTTACTTCTGACACTGATAAACAACAAAATGCCTACGAAGCTCACCGTTGCCCCTTTCACCAGAGATGGCAAACACTCCAGGCGAAATTCTCCCTCCCCCCTGCCCCCTTGTGTTTCCATGGTGTTTGTAAGCCTACAGGGCCCGAGGCACCTGGGCGCGCTGTTTCTCCTCAGGACCAAGCCCAAGGACGCCCAAAAGGCCTGAGGTTAAGGAGGGGAGACCCGCCCACTCCCGGGTCCCTCCCTGGGGTGAAGGGGAAGGCCAAGGGGCCAGGCGCCCGAGGGGAGAAGGGTCACTCACCTGCGCTCTCAGCTCCCCCCCCCCCATCTTGGACCTCGCGCCGGGGGCAACCAGCACGCGAGCAAAGGCAAGAGGAGCGTGGCCTAGCACGAGCGGAACTCCTCCCTTCCCAAAGGGACACCACAGTGCCCAGTCAAGGCGTCAACGAGGAGAGAAGCCCTGGCCCTGCCCCCGCGCCCTGGGACCAGCCAATCTCAACGTGCCATTTCCCCTCTCAGAAAGCCAGCTTGCTTCGTCCTTCCTCCTTGAGCCAAGCGCCGTTCACCTCGGCGGCGCGGCGGATGTGTCGCAGCCCCTTCCCCCTCTCCTCCTCCTTTGTGTTGTGGCTAGGGTTGCCACTTTTTGATATAAAAATAAGGGACAGGTACCCAAAAATAGGAAATTTTTCACAAAAATAAGGGACACTTCATAAAACTTGAAAAACAATTGATAATTTTCAAGTTTTTATGAAGTGTCCCTTATTTTTGTGAAAAATTCTCTATTTTTAGGTACCTGTCCCTTATTCATGTGGCAAACCTAGTTGTGGCTCTCATGGTGTCTCTGGGAGTAGATCCGGCACTCTCCCTTCCCAGGTCCAAGGGTATCTCGTTGCTCATCACTTGGTGTGATTATCTATTATATAAAGGGGTTCCCGTCATGGAACGACTGTCCCAAACAGAGAAACCTTACAACGCAGAAACACCAAACTTGCCAACAATAATAGGCCTCAAGCAAGGTACGTTTGTAGCAAAGAAACTTCCCCCCCAAAACAACGAGTTAAAAAAACTACATTTCCCAGCATCCTCCGGGGCTGCCACCAACTGTCTCAGCCTCTACATTCTGACAACATGATTGGCTGCCAATAAGGGCGGATTTGCATAACTCCTGCACTGGCCAGCCAACATGAACATTCCAAACCATAATAAACTGTCAGAGAAGGATAAGGCAAAGGGCTGAGGCACAAACACAAACACCCAATTCACTACCCACAGAAAATTTACACCCCTACAAATCACAGACCACGCCCAAAATTGACAGTAAGGCTTCATTTACTTAATTTCCCTGACTAGGCCTCACTTAATGGAATGCTGTTTACGCTCTGAATTGACAGTAAGGCTTCATTAACTTGATTCTCCCGACTACGCCTCAGCTCATTCGACATTGTGTATGGCCTGAATTGACAATAAGGCTTCATTAACTTGCTGTTCCTGACTAGGCCTCAGCTCATGGGAAATTGTGTATGGCCTGAATTTACAGTAACCTACCTTGGCACATAGAGCCCCTATGACCCACGTTACATTCTACTACAGTTTGGAGGAGGGTGGACCATGAATTATGGGACTTGAAGTACCTCCATGGACAATGGGATTTGGACTACTTCAAAACCCATCATTCCCCACAGACCACTGTGGCCCAGAACCAAGACTGATAAAGACCAAACTTGGCACACAATGCCCCCATGACCCACACTCCATCCGACTGCAGTTCAGAGGAGGACACACCATGGATAATGGGATTTCAAGTACCTCCACTCACTTCCAAAGTTAACTTCCAAGCATCAACCTTTACATCAACACAGCAGACGGAAAGACAAAAAACATTGTATATCCACAAGCTATGCAGAATGCCAGCAACACTACACACCAACAACTCCCCAGGACTTCAACATCCCACCCACCAGAACAACCCACAACGACACAGCCAGGGCCCCAACAACACCATAACTAACAACAATTCCAACCCTTACATACTCAGACTTTCTCGCATCTCCTAAATAGGGCACAGCAACGCGTGCCGGGTGCAGCTAGTTTTATTCTAAAGCCAGGAGGAGCGCCCAGGGAGGGAGTCAGGGAGGGAGGCATGGCCTTTCCTTGCGCACGCTGCACAGCTGATGATTGTTCACGGCACACTACTTTGCCACGTCACACCGGTTGGGAAATACTGACTTAAAGTATACGTTCCAGAAATTACTTCTTATAAGATGTATAGATTGCAGAATCCACTAAAAATTGTTAATATAATTCATCCCCCTCCCTCAAAGTTTCACATTTCATACGACTAAAACAAGACCATCTATACAGGATCCAAAGAAAATAAATTATTTCATTTATACCCTCACTTTGTCCTTACACATGTTCCAAGGTAGCTTCCTTTAAAGATGAGGTTAAAGTTTAATATTAATTGTCAGTTTAATTTTTTAAAATATAGTTTGAAAACATGATGCTCATTATGTTCAACATCCTGGAGCCCCTAATTACATTCCAGAAAAAAAACACCTCTGCACTACTTTAAAACATAAGCTGATGGTTCTGTAATGAAACAAACGTCAAAGTAATGAGTCTGATCCTCTGTAGACAACAATGGAAAATCTAATTTCCTTCTTGTTGCAAGGCTACAGAAATATCACACTTCTAAACAAGCCAGAACATCCCCTGAAAATGAAAAACAACACACAAGGCACAACCTGATGAACAGCTGATGAACTGAAGCTGCAGTTTTGTTACATGAGAGGCTAACTCAGCATCCGTAAGGGAGATGTCTCTGCTGTTTACAAAAACTCACAGCGACGTCACTTGAGGATACGGAATCACAATTCTAGAAGAGAAATTGTCCTGAAGCTGTTAATCTGAATTGCCAGAATGATCTCTACAGATTCCCATCTGCAAATAGATGAAAATACTCAACATGCACATAAGCCAGCCTTCTCCCCTCAATATCACACGCTTGTGTACACTATTGGCACTCAGTTCTTAAGCTATGCTGCCCAGTGAAAAATTAGCTAGGTAAGAAGGCATCAAACAAAACCAAATACAAGAAACATACAGCTGATATGGCACCGGGAATGTGGCACAGCTGGCTAAGTGTCAGCTGCATAAATCTCTCTGACCAGTAGGTCATGAGTTCGAAGCCTGCCCGGGTCGAGGTGGGTTCTCGACCTTAAGTGTAGCCTGCTGCCGACCTTTGCAGCCAGAAAGACAGTTACATCTGTCAAGTAGGAGATAAAGGTACCACATTAAAGTGGGGAGGCCAATTTAGACTGATTTATGATGCCATAAAGAATCACGGAGGAATGCTGAAGAAACAACAAAGCTACGCTGGAAGGAAACGCTGAGAGTGAGGAGGAATGTGTCAGCTCCCCCTGGTGGCCATAAAGTTTGCCTCTGTTTGTCTAAAAATGTCAAATGTATGTACTGTTCTGTATTGTGATAAATGTCACATGTTTATATGTCATATGTTGAACTGCAGGGATTGTCTGCAAAGTATGTGTACTGTAATCCGCTCTGAGTCCCCTTCGGGGTGAGAAGAGCGGAATATAAATAAAGTAAATAAATAAATGTTATGCAGGCATTTTAATTGGCATATGTATACATACTAGGCTTGGTTGATCGAGAAAAAGATGGTTCAAAACTCGTTTCGGATGTAGGGGGCGCTTCGAATCTGATTGACTTCCGAAATTTTTTGAAAAAAATTCGG
Source organism: Anolis apletophallus (assembly GCA_030556195.1). Lineage (NCBI taxonomy): Eukaryota > Metazoa > Chordata > Lepidosauria > Squamata > Anolidae > Anolis > Anolis apletophallus. The sequence continues at coordinate 43,439,981 of JARBWK010000012.1, forward strand.
AATGTTTCCGATTTAATTCTGAAATTTCAGAATGGCTTCGTTAATGGCGGACACGCATGTTTAACCCAGTTTAGAAGCGGATACCTTCCCTCTGCGTCAGAACTTTCGCTACAGCCGGAAGGCATGGGCTCCAAACTGGGTTAAAACACCCAGATTGGAGCCAGATTGGGGTTTTTAACCCAGCTTGGAGCCCATGCCTTCCGGAGCGGCTGCCGGCGACAGCCGCACACAGAAGGGAAGACCAGGGAGGGGAAACTCGCCGATTCCTTTCCCAAAATGGTGGCGGCAGATTCGAAAGTGTGTTTAAAAACGAATTCTTTCCGAATTTAATAGCATTCCAAAAAACCTAACCAGGCCTAATACACACACACACACACACACACACACACACACACCTTTCAGTTTTACACATATAATCCAGTATCATGTTGAGCAAAAATATTTACTGGGATAATTTTACATAAACATTCATATGCTTGTCAGCAAGAACAATAAATCATAAATCACACTTGACTTGTTTTTGTAGGCATCTGATGATTGCCATGACTGCTCAAGTGAGAAACCCAAACATAAAAGCTCTGAACTCCCGCATATTATTGAAATAAAAATTGTCATCGTGTAGCACATTTGACTCTTATCTTGGCGAAGCAAAGTACTTCTCAGAACTCTGTGAGTGTTGAGAGGCAAACTGGGGAAAACGAAAAATGATTATAAATCTCAGTGGTTTAGTTTCTTCCGAAGAGTAGCTGCTGTTTCACAGAGAAACAGAGTAGAGCATGCACCTAGTAATTAAAGTAAGCAACATCTCCACAATCTAATCCCGAATGATATCACAAAAGAACTACGCATGTATCTAAAAGATACACAAAGTTTTGTGTATAACGTGATAGGAAACATAGCTGTGTAGACAAAAATGTTATCAGGTTGCCTTGAGCATTATTTGTTTACGAACGGGTCCCTGCAATACACATTACAGTGTTTTAACAGATTACCGAATTTACCAAAGTCTTCTTCTTTTGGTGTGGTCCAAACTAGCTGCATAAGCACAAGCATGGGAGGAATTGACTCAGATTATAAAGATGATTTTACTGATACGTTGATTATACGATTGGCAGATTATCTGTTACACTGGAGTTATGTCAGGAACCAAGGAGGCTATCGAACAAACAGAGTGCAGGCAGATTGGCAGCAGACTTGTGCACAGATTTAATTTGGCTGGTTCCCTTCGGTTAATCCGGCTGGTTCGGGTGGTTGTAATGGCAAGGGTTCATCCTCAGGCCCGGATTGACAATTTTTTGTGCCCTAGGCCAGACTTTGGAATTACACCCCGGCAAGTTGTGCTCCCTCCTGCCCCTCCCTCTCTCCCTTGGGCCCCCCTGTTGTGGCGAGCGGGCTCCAAAACCACCGCTTTAGGAAAGGAGGCCAGCCTCGCACCCTGAGCACAGGCCCGAGTCCTGCTTGACCCTCCCTCTAGGCCCCACTGACCTGGCCATTGCTCCCGAAGGCTAGCCCGCCCACTTGGCCTGCTGCTATTTCCCCGCTGGGGGGGTCGCTGCCATCTTTCCTCCTCCCTCCCGCTTTTCCTCCTCCTGCACATGCGCTGCGGCCTGTATCTGGGCCACGGGAGGCCACTTCCCTGAGGAAGGCGTTCTCGCGAGACACGTCAACGGTGCCCTCCCTCCCTGGCGCCTGAGCTGCGCAGCTTGCTCCTCTCCTCCGCCAGTGCCTCCTGGTCCTTCCTGAGGGCGAGTTCCGTTGTCCCTCGCTCCGGGGCTCTGCCTGGGGTGTGTGTGGCGGTGGGGCTCCGGCTCCTCCTCCTCCTCTTCTCCTCCTCCCCGCGGGCGAGCCCCTCAGACGCTGCTACGCGAAGGAGGCGGGGAAGCCACAGGCTGCCGGTGGCTCCACGAAGAGGTTGGAGCCCCAGCTGGCGGTGGGAGAGAGCGGCATGAGGTGGAGGCAGCCCAGGAGCAGGGGCTTCCTTCCTCATCTCCATGCACCGTTGCGTTTTTGTTTCAACGTTTTTTGAGGGGTGTCCAGGATCTGCCCCCTCCCTCGGCGTGCACCCCTAGGCCATGGCCTAGCCTGGCCTTATGGGTAATCCAGGCCTGTTCATCCTCCATCTTTTTATTTCCGGCTGCAACAGAACAGTGACAGTCGAAAACCAGCTGCCTTCTGTTACAAGTGGAGTGCAAGAGGGAGCGAACACTTGTCTCATCTAGAGTAGAAACAGCTACTATAGCATTAAGCCCCAAGAAGAAAGGAGACTGAAGGAAGCCCAGGCTAGGATAGCTCCAGGTTGGTTGCTCTTCCTTCCCTTGGAAGTGAGGAAGCCTTCTTAAAATGCCTTGGAAAGCTGCATGCTACAGGGAGAGAGCACGGCACACGCTCTTGTCTACTCTAGTATGGAAACAGCTTCAGAGAAGCATTAAACTCGGTCTCCTCTACAGGCAGAGAGGAAAGGATCGCAGAAAGAGTGGTATCTTAACTCTGATGCTTTTAATCCAGGTCTTAATGAAGGATATAAGGACAAACGATGCCTAAAATGATGGGAGGGGAGCCTGGGAAGCCCGTCCCCATAATGGAATGGATAGAAAATGAATCTTTTGGCTTCCCAAAACTGCTCCTGAAAACAGCTCGAGATCCCCACTAAAATCTGGGACACCAGAACAGATCGAAGTTTACCTTGATTGTACAAGCCTAGTTCTTAGGTCAAGAGGCAAAAGTTTACAAGTCACTAACATGTAAGATTCCAAAACTTAATTATGAGGGTTGGGGTTTTTTTTTTGGAAAGTGTATGTTCACTTCATAGCCCAACTCTGACTGATGGCTTAAGGTTTTGAATGTCGTAAAGACAGCTAAAGGCGCCATCTTCTAAATTTTCTGATTCCAGTCTTTTGAGCAAAGTGTCAAAATTTACATTTTAAAACTGCCAAAAAAAGAGAGAGCTAATTTCCATTACCCTTTTGCAGACACAAGTCATATATCGTGGAAAAAGCCAATTTCTCCTCATTTTTATATGGTTTAATCATTAAACCATATAAAAATGAGGAAAAATTGGCTTTTTAATGTATCCAATGGAAAGATTACAGCGGTTATTAGCTATTTTGCAGTTTATGCTTAAACAATACATTAAGACATTAATTTTGGTATGCTACAGACGTATTATATGATTGTATCCACCATAGTACGATCACTGTCTCTGCAGGAGATAAATTCCAGGACTTCATGGATAATCGCAAACCTATTGAAACGAAGGACTTCAAGGCCAGGAATACCACAGTTGTGCTAGTGGATGGAGAAAATACCATATCTTGTCAAATGTAGATAAATGGAAGCATAGGAACTAATACTGCAGATATGGAAGTGACACCCTATATAGGAAATAGGTAAATTTAATCTTATTGAAAAGAACAACAATCATCATCATCATCATCTTTTATTTATATCCCGCCACCATCTCCCAGAGGGGACTCGTGGCGGCTCACAAAACACTCAAGGTGTTGTGACATGCTAAATACAACAAGTGCAAAACGAAACACATGAGTGGACAATAAATGATCAAGAGAACATTATAAATTCACAGTATCCCCTGTTAAAACAATAAAATTCAGCACTTGCTGTAGATAATCATCCATTAGTTGTCCTAGTGCATCATATTAGTTGTGCTAGTGCATCATCTTTCAATGTGTATATATATATTTATTTACCATGTTCCAGGACAGATTAATTAGAGCAGTGTTTCCCAACCAGTGTGCCGTAAGCGATCATCAGGTGTGCCGTGGGAAATTGGAACCTCCAATACCCTTTCTTCCCCCTCCTGCCAAACACTTTCTCTTCTCCACTCGGGCTCCCTTCTTCCCAGCCTCACTCTGCTTGCGTTGCCTCTCTTTGCTCTGGGGCGAGTCTGCACAGTAGCGCCCGCACAGGTCACGTCTTCCTCCCTCCCTCCCCCCTCCCATCCTGAACACACTCACACTGCCCCCTCGGATCAAAATGGCGGCAGAAGCGGCAGTGTAGAAGAAAAAGTAAGTGTTTGGCAGGAGGGGGAAGAAAGGGCACGAAGGGGAAGGGGGAGGAAGAGGTCTCTGTCGAAAGCTGGCATGGGCAAACTTGGACCTTCCAGGTGTTTTGGACTCCAACTCCCAACATTCCTAGCAGCCTCAAGCTCTTTTCCTTTCCCCCCCTCAGCCATTTAAGCAGGAAAGGGACTCAGGCTGTTAGGAATGGTGGGAGTTGAAGTCCAAAGCACCCAGAGGGCCAAAGTTTTCCCATGCCTGTTTTAGGGACCTTAAAGTGGTGAGCCTCCTTCCAACACTGTGATTCTGGTTAGAAAACAAACAACAACATAACATAACATTGCTTGAGTCCACAGTGCTCTCTCTGGGTGTAGGTGAACTACAACTTCCAAACTCAAGGTCAATTCCCAAGCAAACCCTTTCAGTACTTTCTGTTGGTAATGAGAGTTCAATATGCCAAGTTTGGTTCAATTCCATTGTTGCAAGAGTTCAGGATGCTCTTTGATGTGTGTTAATTATAAATCCCAGAAACTGTAACTCCCAAATGTCAAGGTCTATTTTCCCCAAACTCCATCTGTGTTCACATTTGGGCATATTGAGTATTCATGCCAAGTTTGATCCTGATCCAACATTGTTTTAGTCCACAGTGCTCTCTGGATATAGGTGAACTACAACTCCAAACCTCAAGGTCAATGCCCACCAAACTCTTATAGAATTTTCTCTTGGTTATGGGAGTTCTGTGTGAGAAGTTTGTGTCTTTCTGACATTCCTGCCAGGATATCTATGGTATGTTGTGTTCATCGAAACAGGTCCGGGTTTCACATTGAGTGTATAAATACATTTAAAAACATATTAACTATATGTATGACTGTGTTAGAGTGTCATTTTGTGTCATTTTGGTTGGTGGTGTGCCCCAGGATTTTGTAAATGTAAAAAATGTGCCGCGGCTCAAAAAAGGTTGAAAAACACTGAATTAGAGGACACAGTGATATAGGGAAATCACACAAAGTCAATAGTGGTGCCATTTTTGTCAGAGACAATTGCAGCAAGCGGCAGCTTGTCTCCTGTGGGGTCCTGTTGCAACTACTCCTTTTCCACACCACAAAACAGCTTTGGTTGATGCAGTTGCCTTGGCTTTTATGGTGGGTTTTAGGGAACATTTATATTCATGGCAGTAATGCCACGATCACAAATTTGATCAGCAAAGTTTATAAGGTCTTTAGCCTAGCTTACGACATCGTAAATCCTGAACGGGATGCGAGCCAACCATTTTCACGCCAAACTCTTATATTACCAAATTACAAGGTTGGTAAGCGAGAGGCATTCTCAGTAACTTATACTGCAGAAGTAGAATCCCATGGTGATAGCAACAAGGGGACTCTATGTGCAATATTGGAAAATATTGATGATCTTGTCTGAGGATAAATGGATCACCAAGTTAGTAGACACGGCGAAGATAGACAAGTTAACTCAGCAATTGGAAGAAAGCTCTAATGAAGCGTTTGCAGAAGAATGGAATCCACTTTACATTCTATTTCATACCAAGAGTAGCGGGGGTGATGTCAGCAGGTTTCTGAAAAATAATTGACTTTTGATTAAATTTAAGGAAGAGATGAGATTTTAAAGAAAGTGCTTCTTTCCTTGTTTAAATTAGAAAATGCAGAAATTAAGAATGGATTAAAATAGCAATGCAAGGTATGAAAGGAATAATTAAAGGGCAAAATTATATGCGGCTTTGCTGACAAATGGAAACCCAACTTTTTAAGTTGGGGAATAGATCCAGATATATATATATATATATATATATATATATATATATATATATGTATGTATATGTATATATATATATATATATAGAGAGAGAGAGAGAGAGAGAGAGAGAGAGAGAGAAAGGTGGAGGTGGGTTAAGGATGAGTATAGATTGGGATTTGCTTAGAAGTGGTTTTTTTGTAATTCAGTATTAGATAGCACTATGTATTTCTTTTTTTCTAATTTATGTCTTGCTGTGCTTTGTGGTTTTGTTAGATGTTTCCTATATTATAAGTTACATGTTTATGTATATAATATAAAGGTAAAGGTTTCCCCTGACATTAAGTCTAGTCATGTCCAACTCATGTCCATTTCTAAGCCGACGAGCCAGTGTTGTCCGTAGACACCTCCAAGGTCATGTGGCCTGCATGATTGCATGGAGCGCCTTTACTTTTCCACAGAAGCGGTACCTACTGAGCTACTCACATTTGCATTTTTTCGAACTGCTAGGTTGGCAGAAGCTGGGGCTAACAGCAGAAGCTCACCTCGCTCCCTGGATTCCAACCGCCAACCTTTCGGTCAGCAATTTCAGCAGCTCAGTGGTTTAATCTGCAGCGCCACCAGGGGGCCCACATATATAATATATTTAATAAAATATTTAAAATCATCTCATGTTTCCTCTGACCATGAAGACGGAGCAGAAACCAGGTGGACATCACACAAAAAAGTTTCAACATATTTGCTATTAAGATATCACAACGATACAAGATAATCCCGGATATTTGCCTTAATATATTTTCCTTCCCTTGCTTATGACAGACTAAAGTATGCTTGCTATTTCCATACCATTACAGGCTGTTCATTGAGCACCCAGTCAACAAAAGGCACAGGACTACAACAAATTTATGAAGTAAACTGTGTAATTGCAAAATCTAAATACACAAAAGCCGATGCCATATAAAACACCGAATAAATATTAAATTATATGCTGATATAAACATGAAGCACACAGACAATGCCAAAATATATTCAATGTGTTCCTGTTATACTAACAGGAACAAACAGTACTAATGCTCAAGGCTGGAACAACCAGTTGTAGAATTAGTAATAATGTAGGTGGAATGAACAGTATTTTTCAAGCTATGATGCTGTTATGGAAAATCTTCAATGCTGATGCTATTTTGAAGGTTTTTTGGGGTGAGTATTCAAATGCAGAAACAGAAACAAACAAGTAGAAAAATGTTTGCAAATCCAGGCAGTCGCCAAGTTACAAACATCTGGCTTACAAACGACTCATAGTTACAAATGGGGGTGAAACAACAGGGAGCTAGAGAAATCGATCCTTAGAAAGGGAAATTCACCCCCGAAAGAGTTTTCATGGGGAAGAGTTGTCTCTACTGAAGCTTTCTCACCAACCCTTGTTTCACCTTCGACCGGTTCCACCCACTGGACGCAGAAGCTGTCGATAGGATTGTTACTGCAGCTTGGCCAACCACATGCTCCCTCGATCAGTGCCCCTCCTGGCTGGTGAAAGCCAGTCTGGAGGGGTTACGTGACCCTCTGGCGAATATCATCAACACATCCCTTGAGCAAGGAGTGTTCCCAGAGGGATTAAAAGAGGCTGTGGTTTCTCCATTGCTGAAGGTTTAGACCCAGCAGTCCCTTCCAACTACCGCCCAGTGTTGAATTTACCGTACCTGGGCAAGGTGGTTGAAAGGGCAGCAATGGAGCAGTTGCAGGCATTCCTAGATGACGCAACTTGGCTAGACCCCTTCCAGTCCGGCTTTAGTTTGGGGCACGGGACAGAGACGGTTCTGGTCTCCATCACAGACCAGCTGCGCTGCCATCTGGACCATGGCGGATCGGCGCTGCTTGTGTTATTGGACCTCACAGCAGCGTTTGATACAGTCGATTACGATCTTTTGACTCACCGCCTTGCCGGGGCCGGGGTGAGGGGGACAGCTTTGAGTTGGCTGTCCTCCTTCCTCCGGAACCGGACACAGCGAGTGAGGAGGGACGAGGTGGTCTCCGAGGGCTCCCCACTTATTTGTGGGGTTCCCCAGGGGGCCATTCTTTCCCCTCTATTATTTAACATCTATATGCAACCACTTGCCTAGCTGGTGCGCAGCTTCGGGCTTGATGACTGATGACACTCAGCTCATTCTGAGGATGGAAGGCCGGCCCGAATCTGTACCTGATAATTTCCATCTTTGTCTTGAAGCCGTTACTGGATGGCTGCGAGCCAGTAGGTTGAAGGTGAATCCAGCAAAGACGGAGATCCTCTGGCTAGGTCGCCCGGGCGGTGGGGAACTCCAGCTTCCGACTCTGGACGGCGCGGCCTTATGCCCGTCGTCTTCGGTAAAAAGCCTTGGAGTCCATCTGGATACTCGGCTCTCCATGGAGACCCAGGTCTCCATGGTCAGCTGAGTCGCATTTTTCCACCTTCGCCAGACTCGGAAGTTGGCCCCCTACCTGTCCCGCCGCGATCTGGCCACTGTGATCCAAGCGACAGTCATCTCAAGATTAGACTACTGTAACACCCTCTACATCGGCCTTCCTTTGTCGGTGACTCGGAAACTTAAGCTAGTGCAAAATGCCGCAGCACGCGTGCTCACAGGCACGCCTGTGAGTCACCGCATTACACCTGTGCTGTGGGAATTGCACTGGCTCCCCATTGAATGCCGGATCACCTTCAAAGGGTTAGTTTTGACTTTTAAGGCCTTGTATGGTCTGGGGCCAGTGTACCTGAGGGACCGCCTGACCCCATACTCTTCCACGAGATCACTGAGATCGGAAGATGAAGACCTACTCATGATTCCGAGCCCCAAAGCTTATCGCCTCACGTCAACGAGGAGAAGGGCATTCTCCATCATTACCCCTACCCTTTGGAATTCTCTGTCGCCGGAGGCCAGGTCACTCCGTGACCTCTTGGCTTTTAGAAAAGCCTGTAAGACCTGGCTATTTCGGCAGGCTTTCTGTGATTGAGCCAGTTTAACGCATATTAGTCGAAGCAATATTGGTGCTAATGTAATTCTTTTAAATGTTTTATTGCTGTTGTTTTATCACTTATGTACTCTGTTGTTCTGTATATTTTAAATTCTGTAAGCCGCCCCAAGCCACCCGGGAGTGGCGGCGAAGAAATCCAATAAATCAAATCAAATCATAACAAGCCATATTTTTCAAAATCCAATGCTCACAGGGACAGAGAGTGAGGCTTCTGAACAGGGGCACAGACAGCAAAGGAAGCATTACAGGACTTCCTCACAGACCTCACAACCTCTGAGGATGCCTGCCACAGATTCAGGCGAAACGTCATGAGAGAATGCTTCTAGAACATGGCCATACAGCCTGAAAAACCTACAACAACCCAGTGATTCCAGCCATGAAAGCCTTCGACAATACATTACAGGAGTATTAACCCTTCTCTGTGCGTATATGCGTCACACACACTCATAAACACACACACTGGCTGGAGTTACACGTTAAAAATGTACCTGATCCGACTTACATATAAATTCAACTTAAGAACAAAGCTACAGAATTGATCATGTTCGTAACTTGGGGACTGCCTGAGGTGGGAGAATTTATAATGACTGTTGGTTTTGCTGTTGGGTCTATGGACCATAATAAAATATTGTTGTCGTCGTTGTATAGGGCAGTGTTTTTCAACCACTTTTGAGCCGCGGCACATTTTTTACATTTACAAAATCTTGTGGCACATCACCAACCAAAATGACACAAAATGACACTCTAACACAGTAATACATATAGTTAACATGTTTTTAAATGGATTTATACACTCAGTGTGAAACCTGGGCCTGTTTAGATGAACACAACATATATATGACTTCATCTCACATATTTATACATGGCTATCATGTCTTCCCTCAGCCTTCTCTTCTTCAGGCTAAACATGCCCAGCTCTTCAAGCCGCTCCTCATAGAGCTTGTTCTCCAGACCTTTGTGAAATTTCACCCTGAGTGGAAATTGCTTCCAGTTAACAATGGATGTCATGAAGCTGTTATAAACAGTTCCTTGGGGGCAACGCTTGTTCGCAAAATCCAGTAAAATAGTAAAAACCAAAACCATTTCCAAGAGGCTCAATTTGTTTCTTGGAAACCTGTGAGGGGGCTGCTAGGAGGGGGGAGAGTGCTAATTGCCCCCGGAACACCTGATGATCGCTCACGGCACACTGGTTGGGAAACACTGGTATAGGGCATAATGGCAGACACTGCAAATGACAAGTTAATTATTTCAGGCTACCTCAAGCCAGAATGGACAAGAGGGTTCAGACAGAAATGTTACAGACTAATTGCACATAAGCACAATGCAGCATTTTGGATTTGAATTGGACTGGCAAGTTGATGGATATGGCTCAATGCGTATGTGGTGGACGGAACATTGTTTTAACTCAATTGAGTATGTATTATGTGTTCAATGTTAACTGTATTTTAATGCTGAATGTTTATGGTTTTATATTGTATATTATGTATTGGTATCGAATTGCTGCCTTTTCTCAAGCCACTCTGAGTCCCCCCTCGGGGGTTGAGAAGAGCGGGGTAGAAATAATAATAATGATAATAATAATAATAACTCAAAGATTGTGGATTAAAAAACCCTGAGAATTAAATACAATTCAGTAAAAGACACAATAAAAAGGAGAGCACGAATGCTTACAAATAGATGGAATCTCAAAAGGCTCGTAACCTTAAAAATCAATTGGGAAATACCATATAGTACATCACACACACACACGCTGGTGACAAGCTCTCCGAGGTAAATTCACACATTAGAAGGACTCAAACTGTAAAGCTCAGGCAGACCTTAAAACTATTTTCAGGTGTGAGACCTTACAGAAAACAGGTCAGATCCAAAGACATATTTGGGAGCCACAATGTTTAGTTTGAGGATCTCTATACAGCTTCCTCATTGACTTGAAGTGTTATAATAAACCCAATTGTACTGATAAGAATAGATTCTATCATTCACTAAAAATATAAGCTCATTCGGTCCACGTGACCCCAATCATTATACCGTTGGACTAAAGGAGCATCCACAATATGTTTTCTTAGTTTGACCTTACATGACCTCATCACACTAGAGCAGTGATTTTCAACCAGTGTGCCGCGGAACACTAGTGTGCCGTGAGAGATCATCAGGTGTGCCGTGGGAAATTATTTTCGAACTTCATTCATATATAAACCATAAGGCGCATCTGTCCCTTTAAGAAATGGAACCATAGCACTCTCGCATCACCTAAGAAGTGACGCGAGAGTGCTATGGTCGCGCCACCTTGGATTCGCTCAGACGCGGCTTAGTAAACAAAGTTAGAGTTAGTGCTGCAGCTGTGCATCAAGTGAGAGTGGCAATTTGGGATCACAGCAAGAAGAGCGAGTGACAGTGATGGAGAAGTTTTTGAGAAGGGAAAATGCAAATGCCGAACAAGGCCCTGGACAAAATTATGACACAGATGAAGGCCCTAATATGAGTGGTGGACAAAAGAAAAAAGAAAAGATGGTGAGTTCGAGGCAATACAGCAAAAGCTATCTTTCATTTGGATGCACTTTTACCGGGGATGCGATGGCACCGACTCTGCTGTGTTTGGTGTGTGATGAGAAGCTGTCCAATAGTGCCATGGTGCCAAGCAAGCTTTTGTGTTCATCGAAACAGGCCAAGGTTTCACACTAAGTGAGTGTATAAATACATTTAAAAACATATTAACTATATGTATTACTGTGTTAGAGTGTCATTTTGGTTGGTGGTGTGCCCCAGGATTTTGTAAATGTAAAAAATGTGCTGCGGCTCAAAAAAGGTTGAAAATCACTGCACTAGAGAATGAATCCACTCTAAATCCAGTTTCTGCCTTCTGCGGAATTATGAGGTTTGTATTTTAGTGGGACTGTTAAAGTCTCCTCCCTAAACTACAACCCCCAGAATTCTGCAGGAGGCAGCAACCGGATTTAAAGTGGATTCATTCTTCAGTGTGATGAAGTAGTTGCTACATAGTCACACAGACCAATAATAATGCAAATTACCTATTATGTTAGTACAACTGAAATAATAATTTGATATAAGAAAGTTGGCCTAAAGAAGATACGTGGTGCAGACTTGAAGACATCTGTTCTGTCCCTAAGTCTGCCAATATCTAAATCTAATATCTAATATTAATGAATTAATGTCAGAATGAATCAGTGTGATGGAACTGTATAAGTCACAGCTCCTTTTGTTAGGCTGCCTCACCCACATTTGAGAATAGTCACTTTTCTGTTAATTTTACGAGGGTGGAGTTTAAGAAAATCCTTCCTGGGTTGGATCAATGTTTGCTTGCCCTTTTTGCCCAGTGAAAGAGGGTCATCTTTAGTTTAGGGTTATTACCACCAGGGAATCTTGGAAGCAAAACATGTCTGTAGTTGCTCCCAGCGAGATCCAGGCTTGGACAAGCCACTTCAAGCCAATAACTAACTAGTAGACCAGGGCAATCATGGTTCTAAATGGTTCTAAAGTACTTACAAAACTAAAGTTCTGGTGGTGAACACTAGGTGGCGCTGGTGCTTTGCTAATAAAGTGATGATAAAGTTCTGGAGGTCAACACTAGGTGGCGCAGGTGATTTGCTTCTACAGTGTTGCTAAAGTTCTGGTGGTGAACACTAGGTGGCGCTGGTGCTTTGCTTCTACAGTGTTGCTAAAGTTCTGGTGGTGAACACTAGGTGGCGCTGGTGCTTTGCTTCTACAGTGTTGCTAAAGTTCTGGTGGTGAACACTAGGTGGCGCTGGTGCTTTGCTTCTGCAGTGTTGCTAAAGTTCTGGTGGTGAACACTAGGTGGCGCTGGTGCTTTGCTTCTACAGTGTTGCTAAAGTTCTGGTGGTGAACACTAGGTGGCGCTGGTGCTTTGCTTCTACAGTGTTGCTAAAGTTCTGGTGGTGAACACTAGGTGGCGCTGGTGCTTTGCTTCTACAGTGTTGCTAAAGTTCTGGTGGTGAACACTAGGTGGCGCTGGTGCTTTGCTTCTGCAGTGTTGCTAAAGTTCTGGTGGTGAACACTAGGTGGCGCTGGTGCTTTGCTTCTACAGTGTTGCTAAAGTTCTGGTGGTGAACACTAGGTGGCGCTGGTGCTTTGCTTCTACAGTGTTGCTTAAGTTCTGGTGGTGAACACTAGGTGGCGCTGGTGCTTTGCTTCTACAGTGTTGCTAAAGTTCTGGTGGTGAACACTAGGTGGCACTGGTGCTTTGCTTCCACAGTATTACTAAAGTTCTGGTGGTGAACACTAGGTGGTGCTGGTGCTTTGCTTCTACAGTGTTGCTAAAGTTCTGGTGGTGAACACTAGGTGGCGCTGGTGCTTTGCTTCTACAGTGTTGCTAAAGTTCTGGTGGTGAACATTTCAGAACTCTAACAAAACTTCCAAAATTTCGTTATAAATGGCAGTTCCTAATTGGTTCTGTCTTAAAAATCACCAATAATGAAATAATAATGAAGTTTTGAAAGATTTGTTAGAGTTCAGAAATGTTCACCACCAGAACTGTAGCAACACTGTAGAAGCAAAGCACCAGTGCCACCTATTTTTCACCACCAGAACTTTAGTTTTGTAAGTACTTTAGAACCATGATTGCCCAGGCCTACTAACTAGGTAATCTGGGAACACATCCAGCTATATTGGTCTACCTCTGGCCAGTGACAGTCTGTGGAGTTTCCAGCGCCTTCAGTGAGGTACCAGGCCTCTATAGGAGGGGGTTGCTCTCTCTACCTCTGGCCTGGTCACCTTGGGCATTGGGAGCCCCAGAGGCTCCTCTACCAGAGAAAGTGAGAAAGGGAAACTTTCATCTTTCCTTTGTCTCCGGAATAATCCATGATCAACAACTTCAAGAACAACCAGTTGCCTTCAAGCTTTGAGTATGGACTTTGTTGTGGGGGAATCAAGATAGTGCCTGGGTGGAGATAGGCCCAAGACTAATTAATAAATCGTTATCGTTTCTTGAAAGCAATAGCATGTACATTGAATTGCTCAAACAGGAAGACAATCCAGGATCCCCCAAACTGATAGAAAGTCAGGACACGTTAATGCTACAGACATTTAAAGCAGCTTGGGTGTGACAGCACAACCGGATAATCTCTATATCACTGCAGACTAATATACAGTGGACCTAACAATCTAGGACAGTGGTTCTCAACCTTCCTAATGGCGCAACCCTTTAATATAGTTTCTCATGTTGTGGCGACCCCCAACCATAAAATTATTTTCGTTGCTACTTCATAACTGTAATTTTGCTACTGTTATGAATCGTAATGTAATTATCTGATATGCAGGATGCATTTTCATTCACTGGACCAAATTTAGCACAAATAACAAATACGCCCCAATTTGAATACTGGTGGGGTTGGGAGGGGTTTTGTTTTTGTCATTTAAGGGTTGTAGTCATTGGGATTTATAGTTCACCTACAATCAAAGAGCTTTCTGAACTCCACCAACGATAGAATCAAACCAAACTTGGAACCCAGAACTTCCGTGACAAACTGGAAGGGTTTGACGGGCATTGACCTTGAGTTTTGGAGTTGTAGTTCACCTACATCCAGAGAGCACTATGGACCCAAACAATGATGGATCTGGACCAAACTTGGCACGGATACTCAATATGCCCAAATGTGAACACTGTTAGAGCTTGGGGAAAATGACTTAGACATTTGGGAGTTGTAGTTGCTGGGATTTATAGTTCACCTGCAGTCAAAGAGCATCATGAACTCCACCAACAATAGAATTTGGCCAAATTTCCCACACAGAATCCCCATGACCAATAGAAAATATGGTGTTTTCTGATGGTCTTTAGCGACCCCTCTGACACCCCTCGAAACCACCCCAGGGGTCCCAACCCCCCAAGTTGGGAAACATTGCTCTAGAATGTCCTGGACAAGGTACCAATATTTACGTTTTCATGATGGCAGCTGAATGATAAGAATCCGCCAATCAGCAGAAAAATAAAGTGGAATGGTGTATATTTTTAAGAGTCCTAACAGGATGACCCATATCCATCAATCAGCTGAGCTCTAAATTCTTCCTTGTACTTGTGATGAATTCCTTTAGAACAGTGTTTCCCAACCTTTTTTGAGCCGCAGCACACTTTTAACATTTAAAAAATCTGGGGGCACACCACCAACCAAAATGACACAAAATGACACTCTAATACAGTAAAGAACGGCTGGGGGATGGTGGCTTGTTGGGAGCAGCTGCTGGAAGTGCCGAAGCCGGGGGAGGAGCCAGGCCGCACCATGCCCCGCCCCCTCCCCACGGCTTCAGCTCTCCCACAGCTTCTCCAGCCTTGAGGGGGCAGTGCCAAGCCAGCGGTGGCAGAGCCAGCACAATGCTGGATTGGCACTATCCCCTCAAGGCTGGAGATATGTGGGAGAGCTGAAGCCGGAGGGAGGGGGCGGAACCGGGCCGCGCCATGCCCCGCCCCCTCCCCCTGGCTTCAGCTCTCCCACAGCTTCTCCAGCCTTAAGGGGGCAGTGCGAGCGAGGGGCGGGAGTCATGGCCCCCGTCCCCGGTGCCGCTCTCCGCCATGACTCCTGCCCCTCGCTCGTTGAAGCTGCGCGGAGGTGGAGGAGCATGAGCGGTGGACAGGCTTCAGTAGGCAGGGCTCCTCCTCCATGCGGCTTCAGCGAGCGAGGGGCGGGACTCATGGCGGGAGACATGGCGGATTGGAGGCTGGCTGGGGAAACGCTCGAAGGAGGCGCCGCCCCGGCCCCTTCTTCTTTTTCTTTGCCGCCGCCTGGCCCTTCCTCCTTCTCCCCCAAGCAGCAGAAGTTCAGCAGGAGGAGAGGGGAAGGAAGGGGGGCAGAGAGCTTTTGTCGCGGCACAGCAAGAGGTCCGTTACGGCACCCTACTGTGCCGCATCACAGTGGTTGGGAAACACTGCTTTAGAACCCCCAAATTACAGGAAATTGTTATGTAGTTGTTGGACAGAATAAAAAGAAAAATAATAGAGAAATGTTGGCGTATGGATTAGGTAAACAAATGTAAATAAAGAAAAAGCTCTGCCTGTATACCTTCGTGTCCAAAAATGAAGTCTTTTATCAAACTGAACCAAAAATATAATGATAGGATGAAGAGTTTTAAGATAATATATGAAGGAAAGAAAGCTTTCTAGATTCAAAAAAAAAAAAAAGAAACATAATTTACATATCTATTACAAAGAATATATTATCATAAAAGGGACGACCAGTCAGATTTGACTTCTCAAGAGGCTTTAACAGCACACAGAGATGCAAGCAAGGTTCCTTTTAGAGCTCTTGAAACCAAAGAAACGGCATATTTGGTTTCCATGATGCGTTTAAAAGAACTTCTATGACAAGATGTCTGAAAAGAAGCACAGAAAAACAACACCTAGTTTTGGTGAAGTTAAGATGACTAAATCCCCTTTGGGTGAATTGATCCTTGTTGCTCTAAGGTGACAGCTGGATATGTGAGATGCTTTGGCTCACCTTCTGGGAAACTTTGCCTCGACTAGTTTGCAAATGGAAATGGAAAACTTTGGAAACTGTTGGCAGAACCTAAAAATCCTTTAAAAAGACAAGAAATAGAAAGTAGAAGAATATATATTCATTCGCCAAAGGCACATCGGAAAAGGCAGGTTTTTAGGTCTTTCTTATTTTTATTTATTTTATTTATTTGTTAGATTTATTGGCCGCTACTCCCAGCCGGCTCGGGGCAGCTTACATCAAGCACCACAATAAAACAACAAATCTACAACAGCAATAAAAACACAAGGATAAAACAATTCCCAAAGCTACGAACCAGCTGAGCAAGTGGTCGCATATACAGTAGATGTTAAATAATAGAGGGGAGAGTATGGCCCCCTGATGAACCCCACAATTTAAGGGGGAGCTCTCGGAGACCACCTCGCCCCTCCTCACTTCAGGCCCGGATTAGCGGACTGTGCCGCCCAAGGCCCCCCTGTCTAAATGCCCCCCTGGGGGCGGGGCCTCTTGTGGGGGGCGGGGCTGGTGTGACGGACAAAGCGCCGCCGGAAGTCCCGCCCCTAGGGAGACTCACGCAGCTTCCTCCGCTGCCACCTTCACTGAAGGAAGGAGTGGCGCCCGCCCGCGCGAGCGCGGCGGCAGCGGGGGAAGCTGCGTGAGTCGCCCTAGGGGCGGGACTTTCAGCAGCGCCTTGTCCGTCACGCCGACAGCGGCTCCGCCCCTCCTCCCTTCACTGAAGGGAGGGGGGCGGAACCGGCGTGACAGACAAGGCGCCGCCGGAAGTCCCGCCCCTAGGGTGACTCACGCAGCTTTTGCGCCGCCGCCCCGCTCGCCCGTGCCCCAAATATGAGCGGGGTGGCGGCGGAAGCTGCGTGAGTCGCCCTAGGGGCGGGACTTCTGGCGGCGCCTTGTCCGTCACGCTGGCAGCGGCTCCGCCCCATCTCCCTTCAGTGAAGGGAGGGTGCGGAACCGGCATGACAGACAAGGCGCCGCTGGAAGTCCCGCCCCTAGGGCGACTCACACGCCAATCCGCCTTGGTCCAGCTGGCAACGTAGCTGATCTGTGATGGAGACCAGGACCGTCTCCGTCCCATGCCCCGAACGGAAGCCGGACTGGAAGGGGTCTAGCCAGGCTGTGTCATCTAGGAAGGCCTGCACTGCTCCATTGCTGCCCTCTCAATCACCTTACCCAGGTAATTGAGAGGGACCGCTGGATCTAATTCCGGTTTCTTCAGCAATGGAGAAACCACCACCTCTTTTAATCCCTCTGGAAACACTCCTTGCTCAAGGGAGGTGTTGATTATATCCAACAGAGGGCCACGTAACCCCTCAAGGCAAGCTTTCACAAGCCAGGAGGGGCACAGGTCGAGGGAGCATGTGGTTGACCTAGTTGCAGTAACAATACTGTCGACAGCCTCTGCGTCCAGTGGGTGGAACCAGTCGAAGGTGGGCCCAGCGAGAGGCCACAGAGTCTCAAGTTCTCTAACTGTATCAATTGTGGTTGAGAGGTCCCGGCGGAGGATGGAAATATTGTCTTAAAAGTCTTAAAAGCTGCCAGGGTGGAGGCTTGCCTAAACTCACTAGGGAACGAGTTCCAGAGCCGAGGGGCCACAGCAGAGAAGGCCCTCTCCCTCGTCCCCATAAGTCATCTCTGAATAAAGATGGGAGTGAGAGGAGGGTCTCCCCCGAGGATCAAAGAGCTTGTGCAGGTTTACGGAGGGAGATTCGTTCACGAAGGTAGCCTGGTCCTGAACCATTCAGGGCTTTATAGGTGACAACCTGCACCCTGAATTGGGACCGGATATGCTGGTGTTGCACCTCAGGAACGCACCCCTAGATCACACACACAAGCAACTTGGTAAGAATACTTTTTATTTAGAACCTGCACGCGTTGCTGTGCCCTTTTAGAGATGAAAGTTCAATCATCCACGGTGTGACTGGGGCATGGGGGCATGGTGTGCCAAGTTGGGTCTTTATATGGTCTGTGGGGAATGATGGTCCCGTTTTCCATGGTGGTACTTCACATCATGCAGGGGCTCTGGTGTGCCAAGGTACCCTAGAGAATTCACACACATGTCCCAAGGCCAACAAGTTTGGTCAGGCCATACACAATACCCAGAGGATCAAAGAGCTTATTCTGTTTTGCAGTTTATTATGGAGGGAGATTTTCATGATGGCTAGCCTGGTCCTGAACCATTCAGGGCTTTATAGGTGATAACCTGCACCCTGAATTGGGACCGGAAGATGAACGGATATGCTGGTGTTGCACCTCAGACCTGGAACGTACCCCCTAGCTCACACACACAAGCAACTTGGTAAGAATACTTTTATTTAGAATAAGAAGAGTCCAAAGAATGAAAGAATTAAATGCAAAAGTAAGTCCAAAGGCAAAACTTGTAAAGTCCTTAAACTGGAGTTAATCCCAAGGAAAGCAATCCAAAACGAAGACAGGCCGCTCCGACAGCCGGAACAGGAACTTACGAGTCCAAAGCAAACTGTGGCAACGATCAAACGGGCTCGGCAGGGCAAACCGCTCCTGCAGCCTACTTAAAAAAAAGAGAACCTGAGCATGAACAATCCAAGCCAAATGTAGCTTCAGTTCTAGTGAGATCTTCCCTGGGCCAGTCACTTAAAGCAGTGATTTTCAACCTTTTTTGAGCCGCAGCACATTTTTTACATTTACAAAATCCTGGGGCACACCACCAACCAAAATGGCACAAAAGTACACTCTAACACAGTAGTACATATAATTAACATGTTTTAAAATGTATTTATACACTCAGCGTGAAACCTGGGCCTGTTTCGATGAACACAACATATATATGACTTCCTCTCACATATTTATACATGGCTATCATGTCTTCCCTCAGCCTTCTCTTCTTCAGGCTAAACATGCCCAGCTCTTCAAGCTACTCCTCATAGAGCTTGTTCTCCAGACCTTTGTGAAATTTCACCCTGAGTGAAACTTGCTTCCAGTTAACTATGGATGTCATGAAGCTGTTATAAACAGTTCCTTGGGGGGGGGGGGGACTCTAGAAAAATCCAGTAAAATAGTAAAAAAAAAATATTTCCAAGCGGAGAGGCTCAATTTGTTTCTTGGAGACCTGTGAGAGGGCTGCTAGGAGGGGGGAGAGTGCCAATTTCCCACGGCACACCTGATGATCGCTCACGGCACACTGGTTGGGAAACATTGTCTTAAAGGAATCTATTTTCTGTGGGACCACTGAATTCCCTGTCGCAAATTCCAATCTCTCCGAGAGGATCTGATACTGGCCCTTCTATCAAAATCCAACAGCTTGTTAGCAGGCCCAGGTGGACTCATATCTCGCTGAGAAAGCTCTTCCTCCCCATTTCCCGGGAGCTCAGCTGGCAAGGGAGCCAAGTTCCTGTGAGAGTCAAGGTTACTGGAGTTCTCGCTAGCTGTCTCAAAACTGACCTCCATAGAATCTTCATTAACCCTTTCCTCGGGCCAATACCCATGCAGCCAGTCATTATCCTAAGACAAATCCCCAGTTGCAGACATGTCCCCATCTGGCCATTCATCCTCCCCATCCAGGCCCTGATCCACTGGCACCACTGATGCCTGTTTCTGACCACTAGGCTGGGGCATCACACTGCTAGGCTGGAACACCACAGCTGGATATTCTGACAAGAAGAACATACTGGTTAAATGGTGTTTATATTTATATTGCTTTTAGATGGCAACTATCTTTTAAACTGTTATTTATTAATGCTTTTATTAGTATGTTATTTTAATTTTATATAGTGATACTTTATTATTGTTGTCTTTTGTTTATAGCTTATATTATTTTTTGTATCTATTGATTGTTGTAAGCTGCCCCAAGTCCCTTTGGAGAGAGGGAGCAGAGTATAAATAACATAATCATCTTTTTTTTTTGGGTCCCCTCATTTGCTATCTCCTACTCCTATTTCTCCCTAGGGTTTTTTTAAAAAAATCATTTTATCATTTCCATTCAGCCTGCCCACCCTATTCCTCGTGTGCGAATTTCTTGTAATTTATTTATTATTGCAATTGTATTTTGTCTTTTATTATTATTATTTCTGATAAAAGAAAAAAATACAATTACAATAATCGTCAGCTGCTTTTTGCTGACGATGCTGCCCTTGTCGCGCATTCCGAAGCAGCCCTGCAGCGCCTAACATCCTGCTTTGCAACAGCTGCAGAGTTGTTTGAGCTGGAAGTCAGCCTGAAGAAAACGGAAGTTCTCTACCAGCCCGCACTACAGGAAGAACACCATCATCCCCACGTCAGCATAGGCAAATCTGTGCTTAAATCCGTTCAGCAGTTCACCTACCTGGGAAGCATAAGCTCTTCAGACACCAAAATTGATAAAGTAATAGATCACAGATTAGCAAAGGCATATAGTGCATTCGGAAGGCTTCACAAAAGAGTCTGGAGCAACAAGCACTTGAGGCAAAGCACAAAAATCAGTGTGTACAGAGCTATCATTCTGTCCATTCGCCTTTATGGGTCTGAAACATGGGTCACCTATTGCCAACACCTATGACTCCTCGAATGCTTTCATCAGCGCTGTCTTCGCACAATCCTAAATACACACTGGACTGACTATGTGACTAATGTTGCTGTCCTTGAGCAAGCAGGGATCACCAGTGTTGAGGCCATGCTATTGAGAACACAGCTGCGCTGGGCAGGGCACATCTCTAGGCTGGAGGACCACTGCCTCCCAAAGATACTACTCTATGGTGAACTCGCCACGGGCCAGCGCAAGAAAGGCGTCCCAAAAAAGAGATATAAGGACTCCCTGAAACAACATCTCAGGCTTGGCCAGATTGATCACCAACACAGGTCCACCCTGGCCTCACACCGGGAGGCATGGAGACGCACTATCCACAATGCTGCGGCCTCTTTCGAGAAGACACACCGAATGGGTCTCGAAGAGAAACAACAACGCAGAAAGAACCGCAACTTGGAAACCACATCACCCAAGGAGACTTTCTGCTGTGCTTTCTGCAACCGAACTTGCCTGTTTCAGATTGGCCTTTTTAGTCATCAACGCGCTTGTAAAAAGCGTGGGATGAGTCCTTCCTAAGAATCTTCATTCACGAAGTAATCCCGAGAGAGATTATTTCTGATATATTTTGTTTTGTATTTCACTGTGTTGTATTGTATTTTAGAAGGGCTTGGCCTCATGTTAGCTGCCCCGAGACCCCATTGGGGATATTATTATTATTATTATTATCATCATCATCATCCACATCACTGCATGGATTCATGAACCACCAGAATCAATGGCGAATTGGAAGAAGTTGTCAGGGGAGTATATGTATTTCTCTCAGCTGCCAAAGAGTTCATGCCTATCCAATGGAAAACTGGAGGGCATGGAAATTATTATAGCAGTGATAAATCATTAAGCATTAGCAAATGTGAAATAGCTGCAGTATAACATCCTGAAATAAAAACACGACATATTGAACAGTTGCCAAGCTGTAAATTTTCACCTCTGAGTTCCTAAACTGATGAGGTATGCCTCTCCAAGTATAGCTTTGCTCTACTTGATCACGCCGTGCCATTGGGCAATAAACGGGGACGTTAGTGTGGACTGGGCAGACAAATCGTGCTTTAAGCAAAATGCACTATTTACTTCATGAAGAAAGAATAGGAGAGGTGATGCCTAATTTGTTATGCTGCATTTTCAGGTGTAGTTTCATGTATTTATCATTATCAGACATGGAAATTGGAGGGGTTTTTTGTTTGTTTGTTTGATATATTACTAAGGATAGAAATTTTGAAACCACAACTTTTTCACAAAACTGCATTAACCACTTTATTTATTTATTTATTTATTTACTTCATTTATATTCTGCCCTTCTCACCCCGCAGGGGACTCAGGGCAGATTACAATGTACACATTACATTTAGACACACAAACACGCAAGACAGAGGCAATTTAATATCTGGCCACCAGGGGGAGCTGTTGCACTCCTTCATTCCTCAGCGTGTTTTCTGGAGATCTTTTTATGGCCTCGTAAATCAGTTAAAGTCAGCCTCCCCACTAAGTGGTACCTTAATTTCCTACTTGGCAGATGTAACTGTCTTTCGAGTTGCAAAGGTCGACAACAGGCTACACCATAGGTCGAGTGCCCACCTCGACCCGGGCAGGCCTTGAACTCATGACCTTCTGGTCAGTAGAGATCTTATGCAGCTGACAGCCTGCCAGCTGCGCCACATTCCCGGAGCACTTTCATAAAAATGTATGGACAAAATAGGTTTGTTGTAAGTTTTTCGGGCTGTATGGCCATGTTCCAGAAGCATTCTCTCCTGATGTTTCGTCTGCATCCATTCTCAGTGATTGTGAGGTCTGTTCGAAACTAGAAAAATTCGGTTTATATATCTGTGGAAAGTCCAGGGTGGGAGAAAGAACTCTTGTCTGTTGGAGGTAGGTGTGAATGTTTCAACTGGCCACCTTGATTAGCATTTAATGGCCTAGCAGTTCTTATTGCCTGGGGGATTTCTTTGTTGGGAGGTGATTAGCTGTCCCTGACTATTTCTTGTCTGGAGTTCCCCTAATTTTGAGTGTTGCTCTTTATTTACTGTCTTGATTTTAGAGGTTTTTTAAAAAAATACCAAGAGACAGATTTTGTTCATTTTCATGGTTTCTTCCTTTCTATTGAAATTGTCCACTTGCTTGTGGATTTCAATGGCTTCTCTGTGTAGTCAAACACGAATCAAGGAACATGAAAGGCACTGCAGACTAAATCAACCAGAGAAGTTAGCCATAGCAGAGCACCTGATGAACCAACCTGGTCGCAGCATATTATTTGAGAACACAGAAATGCTGGATCCCTCTAACAATTACCATGTCAGACTTCAACAATACATCAAAATAGCAACAGGTTTTTTTTCTTTTAAAGAAATACATATATTTCTTCTATTCTCCTTTTGCCTAAAATGTCGCCTTCACCAATTAGATTACGGTTTCTGTTTATAAAACCTGCACATTTCTGTTTGCTTGTGGTAAGAGTGGTGGTTTAAATGTTCAAATTTTCCTTTGTTGTTTACAAGCGGTGTGTGTGTTTTTACACAAACCCTGGGAGACCTCTTTGCTGGCAAGCCAGCTGTAAACTCTCACATTGCTTGCAAGTAATGAGTTCTGTAATAGAATATACCTATTGATCTTTCAGGGGTGCCTAACAATACGATCCTATGGATATTTACTCAAAGTAAGTCTTGCTGTGTTCAATGAGGCTGACTCCCTTGTGAATGTATTCAAGGTTCTTTTCCAGGGGCATTTCATCCCCAATATGTACAAAGGGGGCACTGCCCTCCCAAAGCCTAAATTTGGAGTCCTGCCAGCTAATATTGCCTTTTCCTCCTCAAAGCCGTGGCAGGTAGTCACTTCAATGTGAGTAGGGTAAGGAATTTGTTCCAGCTCTTCATCCAAGCATGGGTGGTGCGGACGAGAGACAGGTCCTTCTTGGTGGTGGCCCCTCGGCTATGGAACTCTCTCCCTAATGATATTAGATTGGGTCCCTATCTCCCTGTCTTTAGAAAAAAGGTCAAGTTCTGGATCTGGGATCAGGAACTGTGCAACACAGAATTGATATGCAGCAAAATAAAGGATGATCACAGTATTAGCTATATGGTTTTAACGGTTTATGTATTTCATTGATGTTTTAATGCAGGAGTGCTCACACTTTTTCAGCACGCAAGCTACTTATACAACAACCAAGTCAAAATGATCTACCCTACCCACTGCAAAAATGTGAAACATATAACACAATATCTGCTTTGAACTGGGTTTTCTGAGTCCACACTACCATATAATCTGATTCAAAGCAGATAACATGGGATTTTATTCAACTGTGTGGAAAGGACCTCAGATAACCCAGGGCCCTTCCACACATCCTATTTTACAGTTGGCACACACAAACTGATTTCTTACTACTGGACGAATTGCTGCCAAATTTGGCCACAAGACACCAACAAGGAGTGACCATCACTAAAAAAATTGTCATTTGGGAGTTGTAGTTGCTGGGATTTATAGTTCACCTACAATCAAAGAGCATTCTGAACCTCACCAACAACAGAATTGGGACAAACTTCCCACACAGAACCCCCACAACCAACAGCAAATGTTCAAGGCAGAGAGGAAGGAAAGGAAGGAAGGAATGAGGGAGGGAGGGAATAGGAAGGAAAGAAGGCAAGGCAAGAAGGAGGGGAGAAAGGAAGGAAAGGAAGGAAAGGAAAAAAGGAGATGAGGAAGGAATGGCTCCCATATGGGCCATAGTGACGCCGGTCACTCCGCCGCCATGCTGACTGGCTGGCAGCACCTGGGCGGCGTCGGGAGCCTGCGGGGTGGGACAGAGCCTTCCTCCCGCCTTCCTCCCGCCCTGCCTGCGATCTACCAAGATGCCCTACGCAATCTACCAGTAGATCATGATCTACCTAATGAGCACCCCTGTTTTAATGTATTGTATTTTGCTTGTATTTTATATTGTAATGTGGCACTGAAGTGGCCAATTTGTAATGCTCCTTTTATTCCCCCTCGGGGTGAGAAGAGCAGGGCATAAATAGATAAATAATCTATTTATGAATGGATTGAAGATGCTACCCAAGGCAATGGGTAGGGCTCAGTAATATTCACAGTAACTTTGAAGTTCAGACTAAAAGTCAAAGTGGATATACTGATCGTTGACAGGGAAGCCACCAGCTGCCACAGAACCAGCTGGGTAGTTGCGGGAATTTTCTCGTGTGGTTTCCTGCAACTGGACATCACAGTAGCTTAGAAGTGCCCAATGAACTCAATCTAGCAGGACAGAACAGTTTTTCAGTGGGAAACTGAACAAAGGATAATGCTCTTGACAGTTTGAAAAAGGCCAGCGTAAAGGGGGAGTTTTTTTGTTTTGTAACAGATGGACATGATTGTCAGAGGCTGAACAATTCCCTCTCCCGTGAAACATATCACTTAATAAAACACTCTTATGCTGAAAAACAGAGTCCTTTATGCCAACACACATTGGTAGTTATACTATCTGTAACGAGTCAAAGGTTTTTGCTGCTGCTGTTAAAAATTCATTTTGTCAATAATGTTTGTGTACTCAGACACATGTACACACATGCTAACAATATGATTCTTCAGAAGGATACAGATTTTAATACTTTAGGGCAGGGGTACACAAACTTTTTAAACAGAGGGCCAGGTCACAGTCCCTCGAACTGTTGGAGGGCCGGATTATAATTGGGGGGGAAACATGAATCCTATGCACACTGCACATATCTCATTTGTAGTGCCAAAAGCACTTTAAAACAATGCAACAATTAAAATGAAGAACAATTTAAACTAATTTAAACATATTAGTATTTCAATGGGAAATGTGGGCCTGCTTTTGCCTGATGAGATAGGATTGTTGTTGTTGTTGTGTGCTTTCAAGTCATTTCAGACTTAGGTTGACCCTAAGCGAGGGTTGGGTAAATTATTATTTTATGTATTTATTTACATTATTTATACCCCGCCCATATCAGTCTGAAGGCGACTCAGGGCGGTGAACAATAGGCATAATTTGATGCCATTTAAGAACATACATCAATAGAATAAAACATATCATTACAATGTCTAAAAACATCAAAACATCAAAAACAAAAACAATAAAGATTTATTTATTTTTTAAAAAAGACTATGTTGTCATATTCCGTCTATTATCCATTCCGTCGTTCTTCTCTCAAAGGCAACCCCATATAGAGCGTGTTGCAGTAGTCTATACGGGATGTAACCAGAGCGTGGACCACCAAGGTAAATGACCTTGGAGGGCTGTATCTAGCCCCCAGGCCTTCATTTGAGGACCCCTGCTTTAGGGGATCTCTGTGCACATACTATACTGAAGTGTTTCCCAACCTTTTTAAAACCGCGGCACATTTTTAACATTAAAAAAATCCGGGGGAACACCACCAACCAAAATGACACAAAATGACACTCTGACACAGTAAAGAACGGCTGGGGGATGGTGGCCTGCTGGGAGCAGTTATGGAGTGCCGAAGCCGGGGGAGGGGCCAGGCCGTGCCATGCCCCTGTCCCTCCCCCCGGCTTTAGCTCTCCCAGCTTCTCCAGCCTTGAGGGGGCAGTGCCAAGCCAGCGGTGGCAGAGGCAGCACAATGCTGGCTTGGCACTGTCCCTTCAAGGCTGGAGAAGCTGTGGCAGAGCTGAAGCCGGGGAAGGGGGCGGAGCCAGGTCGCACCATGCCCCGCCCCCTCCTCCCGGCTTCAGCTCTCCCACAGCTTCTCCAGCCTTGAGGGGGCAGTGCCAAGCCAGCGGTGGCACAGCCAGCACAATGCTGGCTTGGCACTGCCTCTCAAGGCTGGAGAAGATGTGGGAGAGCTGAAGCCCGGGGGAGGGGCAGAGCCAGGCTGTGCCATGCCCCTTCCCTCCCCCGGCTTCAGTTCTCCCACAGCTTCTCCAGCCTTGAGGGGGCAGTGCGAGCGAGGGGTGGATCTTGGTAACATGTCTGATGGTTCCATGGGCTCTGGGTCCTCCGGCGGCTACAATCTCAGGAGTCGCAATGTTCAAAACAACCGGGGTAATGGAAATTTTCGGAGGGGACGGGGGCGAAGGGGAGCAACCTGATTAATTTGTCTGACTATCAGTTTTCACAATATGAAATGTACCTGCTGAATAAAGGAATTTCTTTTGTGTATACCCCGAAATGTTCCTCTTTAAATATCAGGAAGGATTTAGCCACTTTGTATAGAAACATCAGGCTGAAAGAGCACTTCGCCAATACCCCCTCCCCATCTCCTCCTTCCCATAATTCCTTTTACATTAGGAGTAAATTTGTTCCCTTCAATATCTCTCATAAAATCAGAACTTTTGAGGAGGTTGTTACTAGGGAAGCCTTGAAAATTGACCACAGCAATGATCTTAAACGGGCCAACTTCTCACCTAGGGATATTAACACTTTAAAGGCTCTGGGCAACCATCCGGACATTATTTTTAAACCTTCAGATAAAGGTGGAAGTTTGGTTTGTTTACGCAAAACTGACTATTTAAATGAAGTACATAAACAACTTTCTGACTCAAGATTTTATCTCAAATTACCAGGGGATCCCTACAGTAGATTTTTGAAGACTATTTCCACTACAGTGTATAATGCGGCCTCACTTAACTTCATTGATGACAAACTCACTAAATTCTTGATTCATAAAAACTGCCGCACTGCGCAATTTTATATCTTACCTAAAACTCACAAAAGCTTAACTTCTCCTCCCGGGCGGCCCATAATTTCTGGCTCGGACTCCATGATCTTTCCCATGGCCTGTTATTTAGATTCGCATTTAAAGCAATATGCTTGTTCTGGGCCAGCTTTTTACGGGATACAACTGATTTCATAAACAAAGTTGAAAATTTTCCTTTAGAGGAGGGGGACATGTTAATTTCAGCAGACGTCACTGCTTTGTATAATTTTGTCCCCTTAGATGAGGTGAGGACTATCATTCATGACCTTTGGGACGCGAGACCTAATCTCATGCCTCCTACAGAGTTTCTCATTGATTTACTTGATTGTGTATTTGACCTGAATTATTTTGCCTTTGATGGCAATTATTACCTCCAAAAATCCGGGGTATCCATGGGGTCACCTCTAGGGCCCAGCGTAGCCAACATCTTCATGAACAACTTAGAATCACAACACATAGGCACTACAAATCCCATGGCAATGCGCATTAAAATGTATCATCGTTTTATTGATGACGTTTTTGCCGTCGTCAGCAAGGACACTGACATTACTGAATTCACCAAGTGGATCAATTCCTGGCATGGGAATATTCATTTCACTGTTTGTGCCGATTCTACTTCGGTTAATTTTTTAGATGTAGTAGTATTCAGGGAAGACCACACATTGAAAGTCAAAACATATAAAAAACCTTCGGCCAGGAATTCGTTTCTCCACTATTCGAGTTTCCACACCTTTGCGTTAAAGGACAACCTCCCCTTTTCTCAATTATTACGTTTGAAAAGAAATTGCTCTTTCCCAGTTGATTACAATAGAGCTTCAGCCTCCTTAATCACTGATTTATCCCAGCGGGGTTATCCCAAACGCACCTTAATTAAGGCCCGAGAGAAAGCCAATAACATTTCGAGAACGTCTTTGCTTCACCCTCGCCCCAAACCTAAATTAGATAGAGTGGTCTGGCCCATGACTTTGACTCCCCATTGTAATAAATTACGTAAGATTGTCTTTCAACATTGGGACTTAGTGTCAGACATCCCAGGTCTTGAAAGAACTCCCTTGATCGCTCATAAACGAACACACAATATCAAGGATTTGCTTATCCACTCCACATTTGGCCCTCCTCCTCTAATTAGCTCCTTGACTCCAGGCTCTCAGAGTTGTGGCCACTGTAGCTCTTGTAATAACATCAACAGGGATCGCATTATCAGAAATATACATGCCAACACCCAGGCCACCATAAGATGTTTCGCAACCTGTAATACCTCCGGACTTATCTATGTCCTTCAATGTTGCTGTCCCCGCCCCTTTGTTTATGTGGGCCAGACTAAGAGATCTTTCCGCCTGAGAATTTCGGAGCATAAATCTTGTGTTAGACTAGGAAAACGGGACTCTGTCCTATACAATCACTGCTTTGAATGCAAGCATCGCCCAGAAGATTTAAAATTCTCTTGTGTGGAGAAAGTTACTACCAGTTCACATTCTGATTTACATTCCGCTTTATTCGGGCTGAAACCCGTTGGATTTCTTTCCTCTGTACAGAGCACCCGCATGGATTAAACGAGGGGCTCTCCATCTCCTCGTTAATTAATTAACTGTATTGCTCCTCATTACTATGGATGACTCCCTTTACTGGTGTATTCAATTATGTATTACTGTTAAATAGTGTGAGTAATGTTAGCACGGCGCCTCACTCGACGAGTGTGGCCCGTGCCTGGATGCATGTACTATAGATGGTATGTATCATTGCTTATTACTTTGTATTATGTGAAACTATAGTGTTGGATTTGACCACCTGTTACTACCTGAACCTTTTCATATATTTACTTTAGACAAGTGGATGCCCTAATACGCCTACTTTGACCTTTGGGTTTTGAAAAAGCGCTTTTTAGCGCGAAACGGAGCGGGGAACCGGCGACTTCCGTCAACCCGGCTTTTACCGCATATCATTTGGCTCCACCTTTGATGATTCTCCAGTCGTGTGACTATATTTTCATGATATTATGGACTTTTGATTTATACAACATTTGTGATGAATTGAACTACAAACACTTGATTGTGTGTATATATGACCATATTTGTGTTCTCTATTATCAATGTTAAATATACAATTTTACTATAGGACTTGTGTGCCTTGTTAGGTTCTTCTTCAGTTTTGTTCTGTGGTAATAACAGTATTCAATTGTGTACTGCGGGAGTCATGCCCCCCATCCCCGGCGCCGCTCTCCGACATGACTCCCGCCCCTTACTTGCTGAAGCCGCGCGGAGGAGCATGAGCGGTGGACGGGCTTCAGTGGGCGGGGCTCCTTTTCCACGCAGCTTCAGCGAGCGAGGGGCGAGAATCATGGCGGATTGGAGGCTGGCTGGGGAAACGGCTGAATGAGGTGGTGCCCCGGCCCCTTCTTTTTCTTCGTCGCCGCCTGGCCCTTCCTCCTCCTCCCCCAAACAGCAGGAGTTCGGCAGGAGGAGGGAGGAAGGAAGGGGGCAGAGAGCTTTTCTCGCGGCACAGCAGGAGGTCTGTCACGGCACACTACTGTGCCGCGTCACAGCAGTTTGGAAACACTGCTCTACTGTATGTGGCTCTCTGGAAGAGAAACATAATCTGGGTTTACCTCTGTTTTGTCCCACAAACCAAAATGGGGCCAGCTCCTACTGCTTTCTAAAAACTTGCTTCATCATGATTGTGTAGATTTCAAAGCCTTGATATATCTAGTTAGGCCCAATGACAAACATATTATTGCCACTGTTTCATATCTGCCTGGAAGGAAAAGATTTATTACTCCAATCATCTATTGCCTGCCTGTCTCCTTCCATGCAAAGCCTATGATTTTGTCTTTCATCCATCCAAAAGACAGTCCTGACATTATCTTTGCTGTATTTTTTTTCCAGCCCCATTCCCAAGACAGCCGCTAGAACCTGCATCTTAAGCTTTTCTGCCAGTAGTATTTTGTTTCATGTGATGTTTCAATAGAACACATCTTTAAGGAATGCCACCCATAACAATCCATTTGTCATCATAAGACTGAAGCAAGTTGTGCCAAATTTCCAAGTTGAACACGTCCAAAAAGCCTTATCCTTCAACGAATTAATTCATGTGGATTTTACAGCAGAGCGGAAGACTGACACCTTAGGCGTAAAATTGCAAGCCACTCATTTTAAATATCACAGCCGACTGCCAGCGTTCCTTTCTCAATAGCTGAAAAGGTGAGTTAGCAATAGCATCAAGCACCCGAAATGTGATGTAATATAAAGACTACGCATACATGCTAGGCATCGTTTACAGTTCCAGTCACAGTACAAGCCTGATTTCTACAAATAACCTTGAAAAGGGGATGAAAAGGAACAATAGGGCATAAGATAACAACAGAGAATAGCTTTTAATGAATAATGCCAAGTGAATGCCCAAATTGTATTTCAGGAATGTATTTACAGTAGTCATCCAAGCAATACACTTTATTAGTACGGGGGTTAATGGATCTTTAAACCAATATCTGTTGTGGATATTCCTGCTTTGGTTTCCTGCACTGACCAAGGCATTGCGTTAGGTGGTCTTCAAGATCCTCTCCAATCCATTGATTCTATTCATATTGTGTCACACGGTCTACAAAACCCTCTCCATGCCCAGATTACCCATAAGGGCAACATGGCCATGGCCTAGGGGCACAAGCCGGGGGGGGGGGGGGAGATAACGGACAAAAAAACCCCAAAACTGGTCCGCGCCCCTCTTTCCCCCTTTCTCATGCCCCTCCTTGCTCCTTCTCCCAGCAAAGTGTCTGCTCCGTCTCGCGCACGCTCTCTCTCTTGCGCTCTCTCTCTCTCTCTTGCATGCTCTCTCTCTCATGCCCTCTCTCTCTCGCGCTCTCTCTTTCTCTCTCTTGCGTACTCTCTCTCTCTCTCTCTCTCTCTTGCGCACGCTCTCTCTCTCTTTCTCATGAGCGCCTTTGGAGCGAGTTTGCACCCGTTGCGCTCTCCCCAAGCCTCCCAACTACCAAGGAGACCTTCAGAGCACAGCGGAGCTTTCCAGGCGGTGGGAATGCATGGGGACCTTGGAGGTGGCGGGATCGTGCCTACTCGCCTTTCTCTTCTGCTCCGGAGGCACCATGGCGAAAGCCTGACAAGTGTGCGTCTGAGTGGTGTGTGTTGTGTGTGTGTGTGTGTTGTAATTCCAAAGTGTGGCCTAGGGCGCAAAAAAGTGGTAATCCGGGCCTGACCCTCTCCAACCCATTGATTCTATTCATATTGTGTCACATGGTCTACATTACAAGACCCTCTCCAACCCATTTGTTCTCTACATGTTTTTATGTTCACTAAGTAAGGGGATGTGATGGCGCAGTGGATTAAACCACTAAGCAGCAGAACTTACTGATTGGAAGGTCGGTGGTTCAAATCTGTGGACGGGATGAGCTCCTGTAGTTAGCCCCAGCTTCTGTCAACTTAGCAGTTTGAAAAAATGAAATTGTGAGCAGATCAATAGGTACCACTTCAGCGGGAAGGTCATGCTGGCCATATGACCTAGGAGGGATCTACAGACAATGTCGGCTCTACAGCTTAGAAATGGAGATGAACACCAACCCACAGAGTTGGACTCAACTAGACTTAATGTCTACCTTTAAATAAGTACACTGATTTAAAATGGTTATGTATGTTACGTATGAGGGCTACGTACAGGCAGGTTTCCTTTGGGTTTTCCAGATGTTTAGGACAATAGCTCTTACAGTCCATTACTCTTCGCCAAGTTGGGTGAGGCTGATAGACAGACATCTGAACAGCTACAGGTTACCCATCCCAATATAGGTGTTAGACAGTTTCCTATCCCACACTGATCAGAGTGAGACTCTGAACCACACAG
This sequence comes from Anolis apletophallus, assembly GCA_030556195.1. NCBI lineage: Eukaryota > Metazoa > Chordata > Lepidosauria > Squamata > Anolidae > Anolis > Anolis apletophallus. The sequence continues at coordinate 43,472,262 of JARBWK010000012.1, forward strand.
CTGTAGTAAGGATGGCTCAGCATGGCCCTGGGACCTTATCCAAACAATTCCAAAATAAACATAAAGCAAATGATAAAATCCTTTAATATGTAGCCTGTCTAAATTCTTATCTTACATGCTCCTTGCTAAACGTTTTCCATCCCACGGAAGGACACACTCAATAAACTAAAATATATCTTAACTATGCAAGCTACATTTCTAATTGAAATCAGCAAACTTTCCTTAATTCATCACTATTGGGGGATAGTGCTGTTGTTGTTAACTAATGTATTTTCTGGCATATAAGATGACAGGGCGTATAACACGGCCCCCAAGTTTTCCAGTTATAATATAGTTTGGGATATACTTGCCGTATAAGACTACCCCTCTTCCAACGCACACCAAATAAAAATTTAAAAAGCATCAGATTTGATTTCAAAATGCTAATTTTCCTATAACTGAGCCTCCTTCTCTGCCTCTCAGATCTCGCACATGCGCACCTGAACTGCTTCACTGCAGTCTTCAGGAGCGCGATCTGAGAAGCAGAGGAGGAGGTACGGTAATAGGATACAAGGGCGGGCCAGATAGGTAAAAGAGGTTTGTTTTTCTGGGCCCAGAGCCACTCTATCTCTTTTTTCCATACCGTGGGTGCCCCGGACGCCTGCAGCTTGCTCCGCCCTTCATTTACACCTTCCCGGTGAGGTGCACCATCGGGACCGCATTAAGTCCACGAATCCTAATGAATGGATTTTCTTCTACCGTACTTGTACAGCGTCGCCCTTAATGCTTTCATACAGTTGCTGGATATGGCAGGGACGCGGACACTGCCATTTATGAGCTCCCCCCCCTCCCCCTATGCGGCAATCACAGATTCTCCAATCCGGATTGGAAGTTTCAGCACCCATTCTATAAGATGACTCCTGCCGTATAAGACGACGCCCACGCATAAGACTACCCCTGACTTTTGAGAAGATTTTCTTGGGTTAAAAAGTAGTCTTATACGCCAGAAAATATGGTACATGTCTCAACTGGGAGTTACGATGGGTTCCAAATCATGTTGACAGCAGTCCACAGATAACAATGCAGCTAAAACATGTAACACTTCAATATTGCCCACTGACAGAAGAACAGCAAAGAGGGCAATGTAGCCTGCCTAGAAAGGGAGTTTCAGAACACATCACCACCAGGCATGCATGTGAAAGTGGTGAGACTGAAAAAAGGACATCTCCTGAGGATTTCAGGGGTCTGAACAGGTTGTATGGAAATATATAGTCTGTCAAACGTTAAACATATAGAGCTCATAGCCAAGACTTCAAATTGTGCCCAAAAACAGAATGGTAGCCAGTGGGGCTGTTGTATCAAAGGAGTTGAATGCTCCCTGTAGCCAGCTCCAATTAACAACCTGACTGAAGTAGTAACATATATGAGGACTATGCAAAGTATGCCCTATATCCAAACAGAATGTAAGACATATGTCACCTTCTACAACTTCTCCAGGGACAGAAGCAGTTGGCATTCTAGTGTTTGCAAGCAATTTGATGCTAAACCATGAGAAAAGAAAGTTAGCACGAGGGTTAAGGTAAAGGTTGGACATTAAGCCTAGTCGTGTCCAACTCTGGGGGGTGATGCTCATCTCCATATGTAAGCCGAAGAACTGGCGTTGTCCATAAGGTCATGTGGCCGACATGACTGCATGCAGAAATGGTATCTATTAGGCCTGGGCAATCATGGTTCTAAATGGTTCTAAAGTACTTACAAAACTAAAGTTCTGGTGATGAACACTAGGTGGCGCTGGTGCTTTGCTTCTACAGTGTTGCTAAAGTTCTGGTGGTGAACATTTCAGAACTCCAACAAAACTTTATTATTATTTCATTATTGGCGATTTTTAAGACAGAACCAATGAGAAACTGCCATTTATAATGAATTTTTTTGAAAGTTTTGTTAGAGTTCTGAAATGTTCACCACCAGAACTTTAGCAACACTGTAGAAGCAAAGCACCAGCGCCACCTAGTGTTCACCACCAGAACTTTAGTTTTGTTAAGTACTTTAGAATAATTTAGAACAGGCCTGGGCAAACTTCGGCCCTCCAGGTGTTTTGGACTCCAACTCACACAATTCCTAACAGCCTACCGGCTGTTAGGAATTGTGTGAGTTGGAGTCCAAAACACCTGGAGGGCCTAAGTTTGCCCAGGCCTGATTTAGAACCATGATTGCCCAGGCCTAGTATCTATTGATCTACTCACATTTGCATGTTTTCAAACTGCTAGGTTGGCAGAAGCTGGGGCTAACAGCGAGAGCTCACCCTGCTCCCCGGATTCAAACCACTAATCTTTTGATCAGCAAGTTCAGCAGCTCAGTGGTTTAATCCGCTGTGCCACCAGGGGGCCCCTAACATAAGGATTAATTACTCTGAAAAATCTGTTTTGTCCTGCCTTTCACTTATAGCATTTACGTTATCTTAGATACCCATCTGTGGATCATCATCCATGTTCGTGGGAGAAAAGTTCAAATACTACATCACACTGCTACTTATCTTCCACTTAACTAAAAAAATGTTCTGAAAGCTCCACACTTGATGGCTCAGTAGGACTAGGGGCAAAAAGAATTATTAAATGCCACATTAAGTGCAGTAGTGGAAACTAAAATAGATAGAGACTTCATTACTCTATCTTATGTGACCCCATGAAAAACTAAAGTGGGAGGCTAGAATACACTGAGAACTCTACTCCTAGTTACGGTTGGTCACGGTCTGTAGATCTGCAGAGGGAACACACCGTATTTTCTCCTGAAAAAGACTTCACTCTGTTGTACCTCAAATTTATGCATTCGAACAGAGAAATGAGTGGCTAAGAATTTGCTATTCTTAAACACGTTAAAGAACAAAGATAAGGGTTCCAAATCATGTTGACAGCGGTCCACAGATAGCAAAAACTCTCCTCTTTAGACTATCACCCTCCATATGCAAAGGTAGAAAGAAATGGAGATGGAAGGCGACAAGGCTAACAAAGTCTTCCTTCTCACATATAGTCTGTTTAATTTCAGAATACACAAATAGTTTCTCAGCTTCCCAGTCTTAACTGCATTTTTCACCATTGCTATGTCGGTTCGGTTTTAGAGTTTTTGAAGACTTTAAATGGAAAACTGCTCATATTTACAAATAGATTTCTTCTAATTTGGCACAAACATTTTATACAGGTAAATGCATTTCTCCAGATGATTTTCACCATTGCATTTTTGCATGCCGTTTCATCTAAATCAGGGTTTCTCAACCTTCCTAATGACGCGACCCCTTAATACAGTGCCACATGCTGTGGTGACCCCCAACCATAAAATTATTTTTGTTGCTACTTCATAACTGTAATTTTGTTACTGTTATGAATTGTAATGTAAATATCTGATCTGCAGAATGTGTTTTCATTCAGTGGACCAAATTTCACACAAATACTCGATATGTCCTAATTTGAATACTGATGGGGTGGGGGAGTTTTGTTATTTGGGAGTTCTAGTTGTTGGGATTTATAGTTAACCCACAATAAAAGAGCATTCTGAACTCTACCAACGATGGAATTTATTTTATTTATTTATTTGCATCATTTATACCCCGCCCATATCAGCCCAAGGGCGACTCAGGGCGGTGAACAATCAGCACAATTCGATGTCATTGAACCAATTGAACCAATCTTGGCACACAAAAGTCCAATGATCAACGGAAAACTCCAGAAAGGTTTGGTGGGCATTGACTTTCAGTTTTGGAGTTGTAGTTCACCTACATCCAGAGAGCACTGTTGACTCAAACAATGATGGATCTGGACCAAACTTGGCACAGATACTCAATATGCCCAAATGTGAACACTGGTGGAGTTTGGTGGAAATAGACCTTGACATTTGGGAGTTGTAGTTGCTGGGATTTATAGTTCACCTACAATCAGAACCCCATAACCAAAAGAAAATAATGTGTTTTCCCATGATCTTTGGCGACCCCTCTGACACACCCTCATGACCCACCCAGGGGTCCCAACCCCCAGATTGAGAAACACTACTCTATATGTACACAAGAACCTCAAAAATATAATACATTCAGTGCTCCATGTTTATGGATTCTGCATTCATGGATTCAACCATCAATGGCTTGACAACATTCAATAAAAGATTCCTTGATTTTGCCATTTTATATTAGGGGCAATATGTGTATAATGAGACGTGAGCATTCACAAATGTTGGTCTCCACCGGGGATCCATGAGCCAAATACCAGAGATACCAAGGGCCCACTATAATCACATCACAAGTCTTTCCTCTTACATTCATGCTTTACCATAATAATGTCATACATGCTAACATTACTTCCTGTTTGAATCACTGTAAAAAGTTTCATGTAGAGCTGCATTTGAGAAGTCTTAAAAAATCTAGCTGATCTAGAATGCTACAGCCAGATTACTGACTGAGACCAATTACAGGGAGCATGTGATTATCTTGTTAGCACAGCTTCACTGGCTACTGGTCTGTTAAATTGGTAAGTCATGACGTACAAAGATCTATACAACTTGGGACCACATTATTCCATGTGACTCAGGGTGAAGATCTAGCCCTGTAGTCAACAGACACACAGCTGATTGAAATACAAGAAAGCGCCTTCCTTTTCAAGTCTCATATACAAGTTTTTTTGTTTGCCGTAGAACAGGCAGATGACTTTTTTCAGTAGGTCTTTTGCCTACTTCAATATACATTCTATATCCCAAGAAAGAGAACACTGGGGATTGCCACAACCATAGAACCATTGCATTAATATCCCACTGAGGCAAAATGGTGCTCAAAAAGTCTTTTTATCATATGTGGAGGGAGAAATGCCAGATATCCAAGCTGGTTTGGGAAAGGAAAAAGCACTAAGGATCATAATGCAAACATATATTGGATAATGGAGTGCACAAAAGAATGTATAGAAAATCCACTCGTGCTTTATAGATTATAGCAAAGGTTTTGAATGTATAGATTGCAAAAAACTATACATTGTCCCACCATATTTTACTGTCCTAATGGGTAACTTGTATTCAGGATAAGATGCTACCGTGTTTCCACGGAAATAGGACCTATAAAATAAGCCGTAGCAGGATTCCTAAGCATTTGCGCAATATAAGCCATACCCCCAAAATAAGACATAGTGATACATAGAGGGAGACATAGAAAGGAAAATGCAAGAACTTTCTGCAGTGGCGGGAAAGGTGAGTCCGGACCTCCCTCCCTCTCGCTTCCTGCCTCCTCCTCCTCCTCCTCCTTCCAGGCAAGGCAAGGCTTCCTCCCCGAGTGAGTGAAAGAGGGAGTAAGCTTCAATGGGGCCACGGTTGGTGGTGCTGCTTCCCTTCGGCCCATCCCCTGGGAAGTCTCCTCACTGAAGTAAGGAGCAGGACACTCTGCTTTAGGTACTGTGTGTCTTCAGGAGGAAGAAGTAAAGCTGTGGCTGCCATTTAACTCAGCATTATATTTAAATAAATGTAGATTATAATAAGGATATAATAAGGATGACTAGGGGTGGTTGATCCATAAAAAAATTGTTTCTAAACTTGTGAGGGAGGGGGGATTGCCGCTGTTGTTTCGAAATATAAAGTGTTCCGAAAAATTTTGTTAAAATTTCGAAATTGAAACGTAATAAATAACAAAATTCGTTATTAGTTTGTTATTGCTGCCACGCCCCCTCGGCAGCTGAGAACCAACATGGGTTAAAGAAAACCCATGTTGCTTCTTAGCTGCCAGGGGAAAGTGGAGGCATCGATACATACACAATCCCCTGCCAAAGGAGAAGCAACATGGAGGGGTTACCTTTAACCCGCGTTAGTTCTCCTCTGCCAGGGGAGTGTGTATGCATGCATACACACTCCCCTGCCAGAGGAGAAGCAACGTGGGTTCATACCTCTTTCCCTGCTTGACGCACTTTAGTTCTTAGCAGGGAAGGAGGTGTGGATGCTCCGCAGCTCTTTCCCTGCTGAGAACTAACTCTGAAATTCGGAGGAATTTCCTCCCATTCTCCAGGCTCTCCCTCTGCTTGTGATGGAGAGCCTGGGGAAATGGAGGAAAGCTCGGCCGGGTTGCTTCCAAAGCGGCCACCTCAGCTCTCAGCTGGCGAGAGGAGAGAGGAGGGTGCTGCTGCCCTCCAGTCTCATCTCACGAGTTGAGAACTGAGGAGGGGAAAAAACCGACCTAATAACGTGCCCTTTAGAAAAAATGGCGATCCCGGGTTCGGTTTTGAAACTTCACTTCCGGGTTGGACCCCAAAGGGTCAAAATAATTTCAAATACGAAATATTAATGGATTTCAAAGTATTTAAATTGGAGATAGCTACTCCTAAGGGTGACTTGGAGATCTTTCATTCATTGGGTTGATAAACAGAATTCAACGTGACAGTAGCCAACAACAAAGGTCTTTGACATGTTGGGTATGTGTGCTTTTAAGGATGTCTAACCATCTGGGTTATGGCTGTATATTTTGTTGTGGGAGTGTTTGTGATTGTTAAGTTCTTAATCAATGTGATGTTTTAAATCTGTATTTCATTTATTTACTTATTTATTTACTTATTTATTTATGACATTTATATGCCGTCCTTCTCACCTTGAACAGTACAAGTAAAATGTAAATACAATATATTATATTATTCCTGTAGCACAATATTAATATTATATATTATATTGTACTATAACATTATACTGTAATATTACATGTAATATAAAATATATTATTATAATATATCATTAGTAGTAGTATTATATTGTATTACATTATAATATTATTAATATTATATGTATATACAATATATTATATTAAACTATACTATATTATATTATATTATACTACATATTTCATGAGTATGTAGTAAATAAGTAATAAATCATCTAAAGGAGAAACTGGGTGGAACATGACCCGTTGTTGTTGAATGACAATTCCCATCCATTCTATCCAGGATAATAATGGTGAAAGATTGTGGGAGTTAGAATACAACAACAACTGAATATCCACTTGCACCCCATCTTTGCTCTGCAGCCCTTGATGACTGCAAAGGAAGAATGGCAGCACTTCAGAATTATACCTTATGACGTACAATATATTCTTTACCAGTGGCAAACTTTCTCTGCTGTTCAATAAGGGCAGAATCAATAAAAGCAGCATTTCTGCTTTCCCTAGGAAGCAGCTTTTCCTTCCCGGAATTCCTCCACGGATGCTTTCATTCAGCATGGTCCAGTCAACATATGTTTAGAGCCCCAAGCTGGAAAGCACAATAGACAAAACCCAGGAAAAAGAGAGCCTTGCCAAGACAAATAGTTGTTTTTAGACCAGTGTGCTGCTGTGTATATGTATGCTTCACTCAGTTAATCCATACACAGTTTGAAAATAATACATGGGAATATGCTGTATGACTGTTATTCCATGCAAATGAGTCCTTGCACACTAGAAACATGTGGGCTTCGGGGTATGTTGTATGTTGATATAGTATCACATGTAAAATTAAAGTGATCTTTGAGAGTTAATGTCTATGCGGGTCACATTATTGCTTTGCTTGGCTGTGCACAGGGTAGCCAGGATTTTGTTGAGGGGGCTGAGTTTGGTTCGGGGGGCTGAGACTGGGTGGAAGAGGGTCTCTAGCAAACCTTTTGTATTGTTATAAAATTAATGTGGGATATAATGAGCATGGTGATCAGATCATGATATGAATAAACATAACAGTTTAAATAATGTACCAGTAAGGCCTTTTCGCGGACCACCCATTCGGGGGGCTTGCCCCTTTTTGCTACATGCCTGGCTGTGCACAATGGGTTGCAGACTTCTTCCGTGACGGCTTCAGAAAACTTGTTCATCATTGGCAGAAATGTATCCAATTGTTTGGTGATTATGTGGAAAAGTGAATAGTGGTAGTTAAAGAGCATATTTTAAGGATTACTTCTGCGTTTGATTTGTTAAAATATTCCCATCCAAACCCAAGTAACAAAGGTGGAGGCATTACTTTTCATTCAACCCTCGTAGAAGGAACTGGCAAAGCCACCTTTGAGTATTCCTTGTCCAAGAAAACCCTATGAAATAAATAGGTGGCTTGAAGGCACATACACCCCTTTAAAATTGGCTATGTGCACTATAGTGTTTGAGAGCTGTAGCCCTGACAACCTAAAGGGGATTATATTCCATTTCCCTTCACTAAAGTCACTGTGAGGTTTAAGAGTAACTTTCATGGACTTCAAATCAATTGATCCACATCACAGAGAGAAGTTTCTGCCACAGAATGATTTGGATGTTGGGAGAGGAAGGAAGGATCTCACACATTTGGGGGGGGAAACTGTGTAAAAGGTACAATCAAACCATAATTGGTTGCACAACTACCATCACCATGCGGCTGCATACAGAAAACATATTCATGATTTATACTACAAGTTGATATTACATTCAGGAATAGATAGTCAGAGTAAAGCCAACATTTCCAACAATCATTACATTTCGACTATCATATGAAAGCAGCCTACACGACCTGGGAATAGTGGGAATTGTTGTCAGCCACACCTGGAGAGCACTAGGTTGGTGAAGACTATAAGTAAAGTCAAGGTTTCACCTTGACATTACGTCTAACTGTGTCCAACTCTGGGTGTGTGTGTGTTGCTATCTCAATTTCTAAGCCACAGAGCCGGCGTTGTCCACAGATGCCTCCAAGATCAGGTTTCCCCTTGACATTAAGTCTAGTTGTGCCCAACTCGGTGTGTGTGTGTGTGTGGGTGGGGGGGGTGTTGCTCATTTCAATTTCTAAGCCAAAGAGCTGTTGTTGTCCATAGACGCCTCCAAGATCATGTGGCTAGCATGACTGCATGGAGCACTGTTACCTTCCCGCCGAAGCAGTACCTATTGATCTACTCACATTTGCATGTCTTTGACTTGCTAGGTTGGCAGAAGCTGGGGCTCACCCCGCTCCCTGGATTCAAACCGCCGACCTTTCAATCCGCAAGTTCTGCAGCTGAAGACTATATAAATGGGTTGTTTTAAGCATCCACCTTCTCTTCATAATGCTGCTGAAGGTATTCCCTGCAGATGCACATTACAGTGTTCAATCACTTATCGCAAGGGTTCCGTTCCAGGACCACCAATAAGTGAAAATCCGTGAAGTAGGGACGCTATATTGATTTTAATATTTATACATTATTTTATATATTATTTTATTACCTGCTGTAAAGAATCGCCACCTACAGCTAGCGTCTTCACTTGAGGATCTTTTTTCAATCAAGCTGCCACCATAACAATTCTGGCTACCCTATGTGAGGGGTTTATTTTGAGGCTTGTGCTTTGAAATGATGTCACAGAGAGATTTGTAAGGAGGAACTTCAACAGCGTGGAGGTTTCAAAGTATTCAGAGCTTAGGTGGTTACAGTAACTTCAGATGAGGTACAGAACTTAAGGTTTCTTATTCTCTAAACACAATGTTTGATTGTATCTCTTCAAACACTGTATCAACAATTCTATAGATATTCTGCCTCAATAGGCTTCCAATCTATATATTAGGTTAGCTTCCCAGCCTAACCTATAAGCAGCGGTTCCTATAGGCTTTATAAGCCTAACTGCCTTTCTGCAGGATCTAAAACCAGCCTTTTCTATTTCTCTCAGAAAAGACCACAGCAACTCTTCAAATTGCTACCAGCTAGTCTAATCGCTCCCTGACTGACAAAATTCAAAACTTGCACCTGCTAAAGCCAACGTTAGGCTCCGCCTCCTGTTGTCATAGCAACCGAACATCTCAGAGGCTGTGCACTTTAATATTCCCCGTTAACCCTTTGTAGTCTGTTTAGCATATAACAATCTAATACAATACAAATGTAATAATACAAACCACACATTTAACCACAAAATAAATACAAAACCCTCAATACATATAGTGACCTCACTACATCCGCGCCTCATTACCTGCCTCCCGGCCCATCTCGAGGGCGCCTGCCTGCCTCCCTGTCCTCCGCAGACCCCGGCAGAGCCTCCGGAGTCACGCAGGCGGCAGCAGGCCAGAGAGGCAGGCCTTCCAGGCCACCACACTTCCAGGGTCTTGGAGGCCAGGGAGGCAGGCTGCTGCACTTCCGGGGTCCCTGGCCTCCACTGGATGTAAATATTTTATATTAATATTTTCAAAACCTCGTGAAACAGAGAGTCTGCTTAAAGCGAACTGTGAAGTAGCGAGGGAACACTGTACTCTAATCTATTATATAAAGGGGTTCCTGTCATGGAACGACCGTCCCAAACAGAGAAACCTTACAACGCAGAAACACCAAACTTCCCAACAGAAATAGGCCTCAAGCAAGGTACGTTAGTAGCAAAGAAACTTCCCCCCCAAAACCTAAAAGGCCCCCAAAACAACGAGTAAAAAAAACTACATTTCCCAGCATCCTCTGGGGCTGCCAACGACTCTCCCAGCCTCTACATTCTGACAACATGATTGGCTGCCAATAAGGGCGGATTTGCATAACTCCTGTACTGGCCAGCCAACATGAACATTCTGACCCATAATAAACTGTCAGAGGAGGATAAGGCAAAGGACTGAGGCACAAACACAAACACCCAATTCACTTCCCACAGAAAATTTACACCCCTACAAATCACAGACCACGCCCAAAATTGACAGTAAGGCTTCATTAACTTAATTTCCCTGACTAGGCCTCACTTAATGGAATGCTGTTTACGCTCTGAATTGACAGTATGGCTTCATTAACTTGATTCTACGCCTCAGCTCACTGGACATTGTGTATGGCCTGAATTGACAGTAAGGCTTCATTAACTTGCTGTTCCTGCCTAGGCCTCAGCTCATGGGACATTGTGTATGGCCTGAATTTACAGTAACCTACCTTGGCACACAGAGCCCCTAAGACCCACGCTACATTCTACTAGTTTGGAGGAGGGTGGACCATGGATTATGGGACTTGAAGTACCTCCATGGATAATGGGATTTGTACTACTTCAAAACCCATCATTCCCCACAGACCACTGTGGCCCAGAACCAAGACCGATAAAGACCAAACAATTCCAACCCTTACATACTCAGACTTTCTCGCATCTCCTAAATAGGGCACAGCAACGCGTGCCGGGTACAGCTAGTTGCATATAAAAGAACACTAATTACAGAACCTTAGCCAGAATTAAGTCTGTGTTCAACATGGCTTGTTCCCTAGTAAACACATTTAGGATTGCAGCCTCAAATCCTCATGGTTTTGCTTTTTTCGGTGCACCAAATTGTTTGGCTCTAACAAAAATTTTGTTAAGCATCTCTCATTTACACAAAAGGATTTCCGGAACAGAATTGAATCCTCTTATGTCTGGCATTAAGGGCCCAAGGTCATATGCAACATCCAACTGCAGCACTTACAATGTCAGACACAGCTGAAACATAAGGAGGCACGACGGAAGATGTTCAGCACCTGTACTGAAAGACTAATACCCACATTTTTTAAAAAATCGCATTTTGGTTTCTCTTCATAATCTTCACTGCAGGGAGACTGAATAATACGTCCTGCCTTATCTGACATTCAAGCATTCTTTAAAGGATATTTCTATAGATATGGAAACTCATTTTTAAGTTCAATCAGACATCTTCGTTGAATGAGAAACACAGCCTCTAAACAAACCTCACCAAAAGCAAGCAAAAGGCTTTTTTCTGGAGGATTTCGTCATTCTAAAATCTGACATTTTAAAAGTATGTTGTGAAATGAATGGACACTTGGCTGCAACCTGAAAAGAACAGCCAGGCGCCTGCGGATTCTCTAACCTTTCTTTGCATCGCGTGAAAAGAGTTCTTCTTCCTTCTCAGACGCTGCCAATGGCCTTTAAAAGAACGTTACTTTTATTTTAGATATAGTGAGATTCCACACCCATATAGATTGCACTGAGCATAAGAAAGCCTTTAAAGAAAACTTTGCCATGTGAATAATTCAATGTATATAAGGAGTACTGTTCTCGGGCGAACGCATGGTGTATGCGACTCATGCCTTGCCCAGTAGCTCAGCATGCAAGGCCACGATAAGATGAGGGTAAAGCATTAGAGTATTCTGGCTGATCGCTGGTGAGTCACAGCCTCCGTGGATTAAGATATAACATCTCTTAATGCAAAATGACAGGCCGGTCTTTTTCTTTTTAACCAAGTTCAAAATAAGGTTTCAAGGATCCCACTAAGGTAGAACCAACCAGCTTAGCCTGTTTTGCCACATTCATGATGTCAGTCTAGATCAGGGGTCGGGAACCTTTTTGACTCAGAGAGCCATGAAAGCAAAATATTTGGAAATTTATTTCAGTGAGAGCCATATAATACAATTCTCCTGATGCTAGGTGTATTTTATTGCTCTTGTTTTAAATCTCGTATATGGTTTTAAAATGTATGTTTTAATTCCTGTTTTATCTTGTAAGTCGTCCCGAGCCAACTGGGAGTGGCGACGAAAAATTTTGAATAAATAAATAAATAAATATTTTAAGACTGAATTCAACTAAATGTGAGTATATACGTACATACGATGAGAAAAGGATTCCCACAACAGAATGATGGGACACTTCAGACCTGGCTCTGCAAAAGGCATGCTCAGGACTCTGGGAAGGAAGAGAAGATGGAAGGAAGAGGGAAAGAAAGAAAGAAAGAAAGAAAGAAGAAATAAAGGAGAGAGGGGGAGTGGAAGAAAGAAAAGATCAAACTATGGAAAAGGAAGAAAAGAAAAGCAGGAGAGAGACAAGGAGGGGAAAAGAAAGAAGGAAATGGGAAGGGAGGAAAGGAAAGGGTGGGGAAAAGAAAAGAAAGGGAGTGAGGAAAAAGTAAAATAATGAAGGGAAAAAAGAAAAGAAAGAAGGGGAGAAAGGGAAGTGAAAAAGGAAGAAAAAGGAAAGGAAGAGTTGGGAAAAAGAATAGAAGAGGACGGAAGGAAGGAAGGAAGGAAAGGGGAGGGAGAATGGAGGAAAGAAGGAAGGGGAGAGAGGGAGGGAAATGGAAGGAGAGAAGGAGAAGGAAAGGGTGAAGGGGGAGAAAGAAAGGAAGGAAGAGGAAGGAAGGAAGGAAGAGGGAGAATTGAGGAAAGAAGGAAGGGGAGAGAGGGAGGGAAACGGAAGGAGAGAAGGAGAAGGAAAGGGTGAAGAGGAGAAAGAAAGGAAGGAAGAGGAAGGAAGGAAGAGGGAGAATGGAGGAAAGAAGGAAGGGGAGAGAGGGAGGGAAACGGAAGGAGAGAAGGAGAAGGAAAGGGTGAAGAGGAGAAAGGAAGGAAGAAGAAGGAAGGAAGGAAGGAAGAGGGAGAATGGAAGAAAGAAGGAAGGGGAGAGAGGGAGGGAAGACGAGGACGAGGCGCCGGCACCGGGCTCTGCCATCCCCGGTGAAGAGGGCGCAGGGCCCCAAGAGCACTGGGGGATGAGGAAGAAGCGGCGATGGGGGTGCGGAAGCAGCGGTGCGTTTGCGTCACTCCTCCCCACTGCATGCTGGGAAACTGCAGCCCGGGCTGCTCTGGAGAGCCAGATACAATCATGAAAAGAGCCACATCTGGCTCCCGAACCGTAAGTTCCCTACCCCTGGTCTAGATAGACAGTGCAGGCATCAACTTTTAGCTAAGAAATGACTTAAACGAAAGTGTCTGCAAATTAGATACAAGGCACTGTTTTACCAATACAGTTAAGTTTGACCTACTGTATACAGTATATTTGAGTATAAGCTGAGTTTTTCGGCCCTTTTTTAGGCTGAAAAAGTCCCCCTTGGCTTATACTTGAGTCTAGGTTAATTATTATTTTACTCTATTATTATTTTTATTGTTACATTTATTATTTTACTCCATTCTTATTTCATTTGGTACTTTATTTTCCTCTTCTTCTTCTTTTTAGTATGTTTATTATTTTATTTTATTTATTATTAAATGTATTATTTTTCTCTATTATTATATTTAATAATAATAAATGGCTGGAATCACTGAGTTGCTCTGAGTTTTCCAGGCTCTATGGCCATGTTCCAGAAGCATTCTCTCCTGACGTTTCGCCCCCATCTATGGCAGGTATCCTCAGAGGTTGTGAGGTCTGTTAGAAACTAGGCAGCACGTGGGGTTTATATACGTATTTGTGGAATGTCCAGGGTGGGAGAAAGTTCTTCCTGATGCAGGCAAAAGTTCTTTCTCGCACCCTGGACATTCCACAGATACATAAACTCCAACAGACCTCACAACCTTCACAGCAACCAAATAAGTAATTTTATTTCAAACTGGGTCACTAAATCAATGTCAAGATATATGATTGGTAAAAGTATAGAGGAATTTCCAAATGAAATAAAAAACGCAGGTAACACCAGTGGTATATACCATTGCCTTGCCTTCCTTTATCTCGACTTAAAACTTACCATACATACTTATGTACAAGCCGAGGGTAGATCTGTGGGCCAAAATTATGGATATTGATATGACTCATGGGTGAATTGAGGGTCATTCTGTGGACAACGGAAAATGCCAGGGGACTAGCTGCCCCTGACCACCACTGCCATTTTCCCACTCAGGCATTCAAAAAGGCGAGAAGTGGTGCCATAGCAGAGAAAGTAAAGTGAGTAAAGGCATCTTTTAGGTTCTCCTGGGATGGACTAAATTTCCATCTTTCCCCCCATTCTATTCAGAGAAGTGGGTGGTTCCTTTTTTGATAAGAGTTAAGATACAGTACTCATTGACCCAGATTTTCTGGGTTGATTATTTTTACTAAAATGTCTAAACATATACATGAATATAACTATATAGCGCACTTAGCTTTCTCAACTTTCTGAAGCAACTGAGCACTGCTCTCCTGGTATCTCCTCCCTTGCGCTTTTCTTCCCATTTACTTCTGTAAACTTTATAAACTTTAAGCATGCGAACATCTCTTTTGTGTTTTTCAGTGGCCTTGGCTACAAGCCTGCTGGTATTCACTTGCCAAGTTCATTATTAAACAAAATGATAGTCCACAGAAGCATTACAACTGTAGAGCAGCAAGCTGTTCTCTTTAATAATATTTATTTATTTTATTTATTATTTCGGCTTCTTAGTCGCCACTCCCGTCAGGCTCGGGGCGACTTACAAAACGTTAAAAACATTATAAAAACACGATAAAATACAGGAACTGACATCCATAATTAAAACTATACAGTAGCGTACACATGCCAAGGTTACTCCGATGGCCTATGGCTATGTAGTAGAAGGCCCAGAGTTATTGCTGACCAAAGGCCCGTACAAACAGGAAAGTCTTACAAGCCTTCTGGAAGGCTAGTAGGTTGGGCAACACGCGGATTGTGGGAGGAAGAGCGTTCCACAATACTGGAGCGATGGCACTAAAGGCTCTCCTCCGCATTGTGGTCAGGTGGAGTGTTTTCAACTCAGCACCGCAAGGAGGCTCAGGGACTCAGAGCGCAGTGGTCTTAGAGGACTATATGGGGAGAGGCAGTCCCTTAGGTACACTGGCCCCAGACCATTCAAGGCCTTGAAGGTCAAAACCAGCACTTTGAAGGTGATCCGGTGCTCTATTGGAAGCCAGTGCAGTTCGTGCAGAACAGGCGTAATGTGGCAGCAAGATGGTATGCCTGCCACCAGCCAAGCCGCAGCGTTCTGCACCAGCTTAAGCTTTCGGATCACCGACTGAGGAAGGCCAACGTAGAGGGCATTACAGTAGTCCAATCTTGAGATGACCGTGGCTTGGACCACTGTGGCTAGGTCGTGGCAGGACAGGTAGGGAGCCAGCTTCCTCGCCTGCCGGAGGTGGTAAAAAGCTACTTCGCTGACGGTGGAGATATGCTTCTCCATCGACAGGTGGGAGTCAAGTGTGACTCCCAAGCTTTTGACAGAAGGCGACGGGCGAAGTATCGCATGGTCCAGGGTTGGGAGCTGGATCTCTCCTGTACCCGGACGACCCAGCCACAGGATCTCTGTCTTAGCCGGATTCACCTTCAACCTACTGGCTCGCAGCCATCCAGTAAAGGCTTCAAGGCAGTGATGAAAATTATCGGGTACGGAGTCAGGCCGGTCCTCCATCCCCAGAACGAGCTGGGTGTCGTCTGCATATTGGTGGCACTCCAGCCCGAAACTACGTACCAACTGTGCAAGTGGTCGGACATAGATGTTAAATAATAAAGGGGAGAAGATTGCCCCGAGGCACCCCACAATGAAGGGGGGTGCCCCCTGTGACCACCTCTAAATAATAAACTATAAATAATAAACTTTATTTATATCCTGCCACCGTCTTCCCAAAGGGGCTCGGGGTGGCTTACAAGGCATTCCAGGATGCACATATAACATACAACAGGTAAAAATGGTACAAAAGTATAAAACAAGTCACATAAAAGTATAACAACCCCCGTCAACACATGCAGCATAAAATCAAAATAATACAATTTTAAAACAATGGTAGATAAAACTGTTGTCAATTCACAAGGTGCCAAGTGTCAGCTTCATATGGGCCCATTCAACCTACTCAAGGTCAAAGGCTTATCTGAACATCCATGTTTACAGGTTGGAACGAAAGGATTGAAGGGTGGGGGCTAATCTAATCTCTTTTGGGAGGGTATTCCAGGGCCGGGGGGCCACCACAGAGAAGGCCCTCTCTCTCATCCCCACCAACCGCACTTGAGATGGTAGTGGGATCGAGGTAGATCTCAGAGCCCACGCCAGTTCGTAGAAAGAAATGTGGTCAGGAAGATAGGTTGGATACAAAGCATATAGAAATAAAGAAGAAATACACTGGAACATACTAGTAAATATGCTCCCAGCCCATCTGATAGGTAAAAAGGGTAGTATATAGAATGGAAAGGTATAAAGATATAAAGATTGTCTCCATAAGAAATGAATATATAAAAGGAAATAATTCTCGTGTTGTGGTGGGAAGTATAAATGTTCTGTGAGTAGTATGTATTTTTGTGCGTTAAAAAATAAAATATATATTTTTAAAAAGGTTGCCTGATGGGGGTTTTTTTTGCAACAGTACTATACATAGATTCACATTTTTATATCTAAGAAGACAATGAAAGGTTTTACAGGTACTCATAACAGAAATTAAACTCCAAATTAAAGCACACAAACGAAGCTCAAGGATTTGTAAAATTAAGTATGACTTCTTTCATTAAGTCACATGGAAGAGCTGATTTAAAAAATCTAAAATTCAACTCAAAATGATACCATCCAAAATTACTTTGTTAATGTTTAATATATTAGGAAATATCCACTTGTAAATAATGAAATTCTCAGAAGTGGTCCTATACAACTCTGAGGAGAGGGAACATGGCGCTTGAACCTGTTCCTATTTACACAGGACCAAATCCCACTGTGTACTTTGGGGACTGGCTTCCAAGAACATCAATCTTCAATTCCTATGTGACATCACATTTTTGAGAGTTCAGATAAACACATGACTAAAATATTTCCCACACCATTAAAAATGATTCAAGTCTCACCTGCAAGCAAAACTGCTAGCTGACCGGAGAGTTAGCAGTTCGAAGCCGCAAGTTGGGATGAGCTCCTGACTGTCTGCCCTAGTTTCTGTCAACCTAGCAGTTCGAAAGCATGAAATGTGAATAGATCAACAGGTAACACCTTGGCGAGTAGGTAAAAGGGCGCCCCATGCAGACATGCCGGAAAAAAAGCTTGGAGATGTCGACAGCAGGCTCCTCGGCATGGAAAATGGAACAAGAGCACCTCCCCATGGCCGGAGTTGATCATCGCCTCCAGATGCCGGAGTTGATGATTTACCTTATCAGTACTCTGTAAAAGGCATTGAATTCCTTACTGTAATCCACCTGAGTCCTACTAAAAAGTGCTGAACTAGGATTTGACACCTACAGTTTCTGTCAACAGATGATGTCCTCTGGCTACTAAGGAGGCTGTTTTGGTCCTGAACTGGACTGGATGAGGGCTAACAAATTGAAATTGAATCCAGACAAGACAGAGGCACTCCTGGTCAGTCGAAAGGCCGAACAGGGCATAGGGTTACTGCCTGTGTTAGATGGGGTTACACACCCCCTGAAGACGCAGGTTCGCAGTTTGGGTGTGGTCCTGGACTCATCACTGAGCCTGGAACTCCAGCTTTCGGCGGTGACCAGGGGAGCATTTGCACAGTTAAAACTTGTGCGTCAGTTGCGCCCGTACCTTGGGAAGTCTGACTTGGCCACGGTGGTCCATGCTCTGGTTACATCCCATATAGATTACTGCAATGCTCTCTACGTGGGGTTGCCTTGGAAGACTGTTCGGAAGCTGCAACTAATCCAACGGACAGCAGCCAGGCTGATAACAGGAGCGGCATTCAGAGAACGTACAACTCCCCTGTTGTGCCAACTCCACTGGCTGCCAGTTTGCTACCGGGCACAATTCAAAGTGCTGGCTTTGGCCTTTAAAGCCCTAAATGGTTATGGTCCAACTTACCTAACCGAACGCATCTCTCCCTATGAACCATCAAGATGTTTAAGATCATCCGGAGAGGCTCTGCTCTCGGTCCCGCCTTCTTTGCAGGCGCGATTGGCGGGGACAAGAGACAGGGCCTTTTCAGTGGTGGCTCCTTGGCTTTGGAACGCCCTCCCTAGAGACATCAGTTCGCCCCCCTCCCTCCTGACATTTCACGAGAAAGTCAAGACCTGGCTGTTTGAGCAGGCATTTGCTGATGAAATATAACAGTTCAATTAGATATATGGAATGACGACGATGTGACGGAAAGTGATTTCAACATGACGCTGAGACTGTAACTGTATGTTTTAATTGCTAATTGTTGTTATATGGTCATTGTTTTGTTACTCGTGTTTTTGATTGAAGGGCAGAGACTGCCTTGTGTAAACCGTCCCGAGTCACCTGCGGGCTGAGAGGGGCGGTATAGAAATATGACAAATAAAATAAATAAATTTAATACTGGAAAATTGACAAAATTGACAAACCATACATTACAGAAAGATGTAAATTACAAGGTGAGTATCCCTTATCTGAAACATTTGGGAGGGGAAATATTTTAGATTTTTATACATTTTGGAATACCTGCACATAATTAAATGTGTAAATTTAGAGTCAATAATTCTGTGCTATATATTCCTTTTCTAACAAGAAAATGCAGTTTTCAGGTTGGGCGAGGCAATTATTGAGGTGACAAGGTTTATCTTGTAGGGAAGGACACATAGGAATTGTTCCCCACATCGAACCTGTCATTACAGGTGGTTTAAAGTATCTTCTTAGTTGAGAATCGTCGTCACGAGGCTTTTTACAAATGACCTGAAGATGGCTTTTGCTGCTTGAATGAAGCTAGAAGTGTGCATTCAAGGCGACAATGCATCAGTAAGCCTCTTGATTTTGCCTGGCGTTCCAGCCTTGATGCTGGAGTTGAAAAGACCTACTTTGCAACCATTTCCTGGGATTCATCATCAATGCAATCCTCAATGTTTACCAGTCCTCACAGCTCCTTTTTTGAACTGACATATCACTTTTACAGAGAACATCGCAAATATTGCATGTAATTACCGAGCAGAAAATGCTCATGAAGGTACAAAAACCTTATTTTTCACCTCGACAAGAAATTGTATATGAATGTTTAACACAGTCTCCCACACCTCCAACGCACCTTATTCCAGGCTTGTAAATAAAATATACTGATTAGTTGTCTGCTGTACAGTTATCTATGATGGGTATTTGTGGCAAATCAACAGCATAAAAGAAAAATCAAATCTACTTGTAAACTAATTTCATGGTATACTGTTCCCCGGGAAGGCACGTGGAACCCTAGGAAGCAATTCGTGCTGGCCGCAGCCAAACATATGAAGGCGAAATGAGATGCTAAGTGGCCATTCTGTGCTTGGAACTCTTCACATTCTTTAACTTTTCCAAAACCGCCAGTGCATGGGAGGTATGTTGACCTTTTGGCCTATTTCAATTCCTTAAAAGCCAATGGGGATCAGTCCAAGAAATTGGCAGGGAGGCAAAGGGACCTCGGGATCGCTTCCACACAAACATTTCCCAGTAGCTTTTCAAGAAGGAAATCCTTAGTTTAGTCTTGCCTTGAGCACTATTTCTTTACTCTACTTATGCCCCTTTCTAAATAGAGCAGTAAAACATAAAATAAATGAAAACATTGAAAATACGATACAATTCAAAAACACACCATTAAAGGAAAAATGTAACATCCGTTAAGTTAAACATTTTTTCTGCAGGAAGCCTGCCTCATCAGTCAAACTAACCTTCAGAAAACACTTTCTACTCTGTAGACCAGGGCTGCCCAGGAAGTTGATCGCGATCGACTGGTCGATCCCGGGACCGAAGGAGGTCGATCCCAGCCGGATGGGACACTTCTAGAGGGGGCGGGGCCAGGCCGTGCCAAGCCCCGCCCCTCCCCCAGATTCAGCGCTACCACAGCTTCTTCAGCCTTGAGGAGGGTAGTGCCAAGCCAGTAGTGGCTAGCTATGCCACCACTGGCTTGGCATTACCCTTCTCTAGACTAGAGAAGCTGTGGTAGCTCAGCTAAAGCCAGAGGGGGAGGGGGGCGGAGCCAGGCCATGCCAAGCCCGCCCCTCCCGGCTCAGCGCTACCACAGCTTCTTCAGCCTTGAGGAGGGTAGTGCCAAGCCAGTAGTGGCTAGCTATGCCACCACTGGCTTGGCACTACCCTCCCTCTAGACGGGCTAAAGCCAGAGAGGAGGAGAGAAGCTGTGGTAGCGCTAAAGCCAGAGAGGGGGAGGAGCCAGGCCACACCAAGCCCCGCCCTCTCCCAGCTTCAGAGAGGGAGGAGCTACCACAGCTTCTTCAGCCTTGAGGAGGGTAGTGCCAAGCCAGTAGTGGCTAGTTATGCCACCACTGGCTTGGCACTACCCTCCTAGACCAGAGAAGCTAGCGCTAAAGCCAGAGGGGGAGGAGCCAGGAGAAGCTGTGGTTCAGCGCTAAGCTTCTTCAGCCTTGAGAGGGTAGGGCCAGAGTGGCCAGGCTTGGCACCAAGCCCCCCCCTCCCACAGCAAGTCCCGCCCCTCCCCTAGCGCTCTACCACAGCTTCTTCAGCCTTGAGTGGAGGTAGTGCCACCAGCCAGTAGTGGCTAGCTATGCCACCACCCTCCCTGGCAGCGCTACCACAGCTTCTTCAGCCTTGAGGAGGGTAGTGCCAAGTCAGTAGTGGCTAGCTGGAGAAGCTGTGGTAGCTAGAGAAGCTGCCAGAGGGTGAGGGGCGGAGCCAGGCCGCTCAAAGCCCCGCCCCCTCCCCGGCTTCAGCGCTACCACAGCTTCTTCAGCCTTGAGGAGGGTAGTGCCAAGCCAGTAGTGGCTAGCTATGCCACCACTGGCTTGGCACTACCTCTCTAGCCTGGAGAAGCTGTGGTAGCGCTTAAAGCCAGAGGGGCGGAGCCAGGCCACGCCAAGTCCCGCCCTCCCCCTAGCTACAGCGCTACCACAGCTTCTTCAGCCTTGAGGAGGGTAGTGGCAAGCCAGTAGTGGCTAGCTATGCCATCACTGGCTTGGCACTACCCTCCTCTAGCCTGGAGAAGCTGTGGTAAAGCTAAAGTCAGAGGGGGCGGAGCCAGGCCGTGCCAAGCCCCACCCCCTCCCCTGCTCCGCCCTGCTTCTCTCTGGGTAGATCTTTCTCTCTTGGTTTTATTATAAGTAGCTCGCATGCTGAAAAAGTGTGGGCACCCCTGCTGTAGACTTTAATTAATTTATATATTTACAGTATTTATATTCCGCCCTTCTCACCCCGCAGGGGACTCAGGGCAGATTACAATGTACACATACATGGCAAACATTCAATGCCATGGACACACAACACATATAGACAGTCAGAGGCTATTTAACTTTTTTCTGGCCACCAGGGGAGCTGTCGCTTCACCGTCCATCTGCAACACTGATGAAGTACTTTCTGCATTCCCCACATGCTTTTTGCTATAGATTTTTTAAGCCACCAAATACCACTGGTATAGATCAGCCCTTCTCCATTTTTTTCTAAATACAGCAGGTTACATTTCCTTAGCTAAGAAGGCTACTACTGTATGGTAGGAGCCTCCGGTGATGCAATGGGTTAAACCCTTGTGCCAGAAGGACTGCTGACCGAAAGGTCGGCGGTTTGAATCCGGGGAGCGGGGTGAGCTCCTGTCTGTCAGCTCCAGCTTCCCATACGGGGACATGAGAAAAGCCTCCCACAGGATGGTAAAACACCTGGGCGTCTCTTGGGCAACATCCTTGCTTGCTTGTCCTCACAACAATCCTGCAAAAAATTATTTATTTATTATTTACTATATTTCTATCCCGATCTATCTCACCCCGAAGGGACTCAGAGCAGCTTACAGTTTTGGCGGCTTACCGTTTTAATAATAATAATAATAATAACAACAACTTTATTTTTATATGCCACCATCATCTCCACTCTGAGCCCTCGGGGAGTGGTGGCATAAAAGACCAAATAATAAATAAATAAATCTCCCAAAAGAGACTCGGGGGGGGGGGGTGTTACATGTGGGACCAGGCCCGTAGCCAGGACTTTGATTCGAGGGGGCGCACGTTTGAATCAAGGGGGGCTGACTATGAGTGAGAGAGGATCTATCCTAGCAAACCTTTTGTATCGTAATCCAATATCCCCATACATATGGGATATATTGAGCATGGTGATGAGATCATGATATGAATGAACATAATAGTTTAAATAATGTACCAGTAAGGCCTTCTCGTGGACCATCCTGAGAATTTCGGGGGGGGGGGGGGTGAAGCCCCTCAACCCCCCCCCCCCGCTACGGGCCTGTGTGGGACCAAGCCCAGAGCAAACAACAGAGATTACCAGCTAAAAACACAGCTAAAATGTATAACATATCATAATCTAATTAGACAATTAAAAACAACAGGGTATAAAACATCATTAAAATGCTGAAAAGCAAACCTCAGGCACCAGAGACCAGAAATAGAGTGGGCATAATCAGAATTAGAGGGCTGGGCATGGACTTGTGCAAAAAGCGCCGGGAATGTGGCGCAGCTGGCTAAGTGTCAGCTGCATAAGATCTCTCTGACCAGTAGGTCATGAGTTCGAAGCCTGCCTGGGTCGAGGTGGGTTCTCGAGCTTAAGTGTAGCCTGCTGTCGACCTTTGCAGCCCCAAAGACAGTTACATTTGTCAAGTAGGAGATAAAGGTACCACATTAAAGTGGGGAGGCAAATTTTAACTGATTTATGAGGCCATTAAAAAGAACCCAGGAATCGCTGAGGAATGCGGAAAGAACAATAAGGGACGCTGGAAAAAACGCTGAGAGATGAGGAGTGTGTCAGCTCCCCCTGGTGGCCAGAAAGTTTGCCTCTGTTCGTCTATATGTGTAATATGTCAAACATGTATGTACTGTACTGTACTGTGATAAAATGTCACATGTTTATATGTCATATGTTGAACTGCAGGGATTGTCTAAAAGTATGTGTACTGTAATCCGCTCTGAGTCCCCTTCGGGGTGAGAAGAGCAGAATATAAATAAAGTAAATAAAGTAAATAAATAAAAGCAGGACTATAGGGCCAGGGGTGGGGGTAAAGTGCTGAGTACAACCTATCTGTCAATTAGGGCTGGGCTTTCATGAACAGGGGCCTAACCACACATTGGTTGCTCCTGGGGGAGGGGGAACAAGGCGAAGGCGCGCGCAGGGATAGGATGCGAGGCTGCGGGAGGGAGGGAGTGAGTGTGTGTGTGAGAGAAGGCCTCGCCAGAGGAGGATGGTGTCCGTGGTGGGGCTGCAGCTGATGAGCACGCCCTCGACGCCGGTGAGTGAAGCCTGGACGGGGCCCCGCCTCGCGCTCCGCCATGTCTCTTACTCGCCTTGGCCCTCGGCGGCACTGGGGCCCCGTCCAGGCTTCACTGACTGGCGTCGAGGGCGTGCTCGTCAGCTGCAACCCCACCGCGGGGGCCATCCTCCTCCAGCGAGGCCTTCTCTCTCACACACACACACTCAGTCCCTCCCTCCCGCAGCCTCGTATCCTATCCCTGTGCGCACCTTCGCCTTGTTCCCCCCCCCCCCAGGAGCAACCAATGGGTGGTCACGTCACTACACCGTATCAAGAGATGAGCGCCAGGGCCCGCCCACTAAAGCCTCATTTTGGCGAAAGAAGCCCCGCGGGGGCGGGGGAGGACCGGGAGCGCGTGCGAGCGGCAGAGGACCAAGAGCGCGCCAGGTAGATCTTTTTGACTTGGCTGTTATAAAGGTAGCTCACAAGCTGAAAAAGTGTGGGCACCCCTGCCCTACAACAACCAGTCGGAAAAATGAAATAGTTCACCTTAGATTGTCTTGGTTTAGTATAGTTCCTAAACTACAGCTATTCTCCATAAAAATTCACAAAGCTGTTCAATTTGTTTTCCTGGTATGTCAGAATGCTGTTTTCACAAGTTGCTAGCAATACGAATTTCAGGGGAAATTCTGCAATCAAGATTCTCAGCTATTCTGTATTTCGCAAGGCATACAGGTGTCAACAACCTGTGATATATGGCCCCGTTGCAGTTTTACTCTGGCTTCCCATATTTCACATCATATCAGCAGATATTTTCCCCCAATACATACAGTTGTTCTCTGCCCATATGATACGAACAACACGTTGGCAAGGTGTTATTTTATCACTGAATGGTTTTGTAAACTAATTCCATGGCATCCTGCCTCAAAAGCAGTCAGTTCACTGTTCAATAATTATTTTAAGAAAAGTGTTGTAGTATTGAATGATTATATTCATCAACAGCCTTCAGCTCAAGACTTTGCTTAGCTAAACGCTATCATTTGGGATTGCGGTTAAAATCAACAATAATTAACATTTCTCCAAAGACATTACAGTTTTCTCTCCCCGAAAAAATCATATTATTGTTTTATAATATTCTGGATTGATTGAGATTTTAACCACGGTTCATCTAATCTGCTACTATGCTTAAACGAAATGCAAACTTCAAGTCATATCCTTATAGCATTCTTCGTCAAAATTTCAGCACTCTTTCCTTACCACAAAACAAGCTACGACGACACTGAATATGCGTTCTTTTCTAAGACAGAAGTCATAACTCGTGAAGGAGCACATGGTCTGGGCAGAGAAGATCTTGTGCTCAATCTCTGGCCTCTCCAGGAAGAAGGATCGGGTACCAACTGATGGGAGAGATTACGGGCAGAAAACCTAGAGCCAGTTGCCTGGCAGACTATACAGTCTCCTACTGGCGGCACCAATATACATTAGTCACGGGCACGGTTAACATTTCATCCATTTAATTCATGTTTTCGTACCGTTTTGTTCATCTGGAAGGCACGAAACGGTACACCCCCCCTCCAATACAGAAATATTAGTAAAACGAAAGCAAAGTGGTAACAGTAACAGCTCGGTCAGATGTTTTTTGGTGCTCAGCTGTAGACCCTGACAAGCAATGGGAAGCCCAACCATCGCCACCAATGGCTTGAAAATATGGGGGGGGGGGGTGTTTGTTTTCGGACCTTGGAGAAAAAAGCTCATTCAGAAAGACGCCGTTTTTGGGAGAGGTGCTTGAAAATGAAAATGGGGCCTTACGAATGAAACAAACAAAAATGGATTGTGATTCGTTTTGGCCTTCAACTCCCAGAAATCCTAACAGCTGGCAAACTGGCTGGGACTTTTGGGAGTAGTAGCCACAGTACCGGGACTGTGGCACAGCTGGTTAGGTGTCAGCTGCATTAAGTTCACTACTGACTGAAAGGTCATGAGTTCGAAGCCAGCCCAGGTCAGAGTGAGCTTCCGGCCAATTTTGTGTAGCTTTTGTCGACCTTTGCAACTCGAAAGACAGTTGCACCTGTCAATTAGGAAATTTAGGTACCAGCTATGTGTGGGGAGGCTAACTTAACAAATTTATGAGGCCGTAAAAAAAATCTCCAGCAAAAAGCATGTGGGGAATGCGGAAAGTACTTCATCAGTGTTGCAGATGGACGGTGAAGCGACAGCTCCCCTGGTGGCCAGAAAAAGTTAAATAGCCTCTGACTGTCTATATGTGTTGTGTGTCTATGGCATTGAATGTTTGCCGTGCATGTGTACATTGTAATCCACCCTGCGTCCCCTGCGGGGTGAGAAGGGCGGAATATAAATACAGTAAATAAAATAAATAAATAAATAGTAGGCCAAAACACCTGGGGACCCACAGGTTGAGAACCAGTGTTGTATACAAATGCACAAGACTTATATATATATATATATATATAGATAGATAGATAGATAGATAGATAGTGTGTGTTCCCTCATCGGGGGTGTTATGTTTCAGTACCACCCGCGAAAAGTGAAAATCTCCAAAGTAGGGATGATATATTCACTTTAATATTTATACATTATTTTAGTAATTATACACTATTTTAAGTCTTTATAAACCCTCCTCACACACTTATACACTACCTAACCCTCCTTGAATGTGTTGTTCACATAATCCTCGGCTCCAGCTTTATCCACAGAGGCAGCGTCTCCATACAGACACATGCCCGTAAGTCCATATTGAAAAACCGCGAAACAGCGAGTCTGCGAAAAGCCAACCGCGAAGTAGCGTGGGACCACTGTACATGTACTCTATACAAGCAGGAATACTTTCCTCTCTCTCCAAAATCATGTAAAGATGTCTTAATTGACTCCTTACACCTTTTTATCTGGTGGTGTCTTCTAGGGGGACACAATCCATTTAGGAAGGATTTAAACAGTTTACATCTAGAAACCTTCACACAAACAGGTAAGGATGTAAAAACCAGTATCCCTATTTAATGCTCCTTCTTTTAAGAAAGAACAGTGAAGAAGTTAAAGTATAGGAAGGACCTATAAGCCATAGTTCACATCAACGTGGCCAAGAAAAATATAGAGTTATTAGAATAGCAAGATTTGAACATCTTTTAAAATTTGAAAATACTTCACAGTAGTCATCACACACCTTATTATAGTTGCCAAAAGCCTGGAAATGCACCCAATTTGCTTGCAATAGCAAAAAACCAAATCTATCTATATAAATAAAAATGTAATGTTCATTTGTGGGATTAACATAACTTAAAAACCACTGGACGAATTGACACCAAATTTGGACACAATATACCTATCAGGCCAATGAGTGACCATTACTCATAAAAACACTGAAAACAATAGTAAAAGAAACTTAAAAAGCCAAAAAATAAAAAAAAATACATTACAACGCATGCGCAAAAACCACATATATGCATATATACAAACTTTATACACACACATAGGCACATATATGCACACACAACACACATATACACAGAGCGGGCCACTGCAATGCATGGCAGGGGACGGCTAGTGACAAATAAAATTATTGGGTTTTTTTCCAAATTTACCATTATCAAGATAATTTTTGTGCAAAATTGCCTCGTAATAATTAATGTTTGCACTTCTAATATTAACGTCTTGACTGTCCAGAGCAGCTGAAATATTCGGTTGACAGAAAGAAACTTGACACTCCTGGTATTTCAAGAAGATCCCGTTTACTAAAAAATGAAATGCTTCACAAAAGAGAGTCCAAGTATTCTAGCTCATCCGGCAGAGAGAGAGAGAGCGGTAGTTAATCTGGAAAGGAGTGCCTCCATTCTCACAGGTAATGTGCTTATTTATTAAGCTTGCATAATTTATTTCCATTTCCTTTAGCATATTTTGGTCTATAACACCATTTTACATGCTCCTCAGTCACGAACATCTTAAGCGTTTCCCCTCTAGTTTTAGTCCTTGAGAAATTAGACTAATTTGAAACCAAGATTTAAAGCACTCTTTAAATCCCATTCAATTTCTGCAGAATTTATTTCATTAGCAAGGGGTCAATTGGGAAAAAAACCTCAACACAAAAGGAACGGATGCTGTTTAGAGCACTTTATGTATGTATATTTCCAAAGGTAAAGGCTTCTAGAGGTGGTGGATCTTTAACTGAAAGCAATCCTAAGGCTAATTGGAGACATGTTAAGAGCGTATACCATTAATAGTTAAATGTTCCGTTAGTTATATTGACTGCATGTGATTGATCCATTAAGTTTAGAAACAAAACACACACACTGCTGTCTAGGAACAAACACAAAGGAGGCCAAATCCAGATATTATATTCGTGTTAAGAGAAACTTGAGAAATTGCAAGCTGCTTCTGGTGTGAGAGAATTGGCCATCTGCAAGGACGTTGATAGTGCAGCAGGTTAAACCGCTGAGCTGCTGAACTTGCTGTCTGAAAGGTTGGCGGTTTAAATCCAGGGAGCAGGATGAGCTCCCACTGTTAGTCCCAGCTTCTGCCAATCTAGCAGTTAGAAAACCTGCAAATGTGGGTAGATCAATGGGCACCGCTTCTGCAGGAAGGTAACGGCACTCCGTGCAGTCATGCTGGCCACTTGACCTTGAAGGTATCTACGGAAAACGTCGACTCTTCAGCTTCGAAATGGAGATGAGAACCACCCCCCGAGAGTCGGACACAACTAGATTTATACCTTTTAAGGACGTTGCTCAGAGGAAGCATCCTGTGGGAAGCTTTTCTCGTGTCCCCGCATGGGAAGCTGAAGCTGACAGATGGGAGCTCATCCCGCTCCCCGGATTCAAACTGCCGACCTTTCAGTCGGCAATCCTGCTGACACAAGGGTTTAATCCATTGTGCTACCAGGAGCTCCAACATTCCAGATAATGACCAAATAGATATCCATATAAAGGAATATAAGAAGTTGTACCTGTATGTCTGATTCAACAGTTTTCAACCGTATTTGTTCAACAGTAAGTAACCTTGTTTTTTCAGCTGTATCATTGGCCTATGGGAACTATAACATTTTCTGCCTTTATGTTATTAGCTACCACATTCTTGTCTCTTTAACAACAATCTGACACAAAGAAGTGATATACACTGTGTGTATATTTATAGTTTCTGTTCTGCCATTGAATGTTTGCTGAATATATGTTGTGCTCTGCCCTGAGTCCCTCTTGGGGTGAGAAGGGCGGAATATAAATGCTTTAACTAATAATAATAATAATAATAATAATAATAATAATGCTTTCTTGCTTAGAAAGAAGCACTATCTGTTGAATTTGTTTTTGTGCAGAAGTACAGGCTAAAAAGATGAAATAGCAAGTCTAACAAAGATCAGTTATCATCACAGAATTCATACTGCGGGCTATTAATTATAAGCCTATTGTAATCACGCCCAAATTAAATGTGACATTAAAAAAGAGGGACTTGTGGCAGCCATTTGGTACACTCCCCAAATTCTCTTTAAAGAAGTCCAGATGCTGCATTCCTAGGTTCACTTTTTGTCTTTTTGCAATTAGGTTCTACTGAATGGAGCCAGGCTAATTTACGAATAAATGCGCAATACTGGACTGAATGTATACACTGCCAGGAACACCTGCTGAGAAGCAAATACTTGGTATGCTATGGCAAGGTGCCCTGCTTTAAACAAGATATCAGCACAAAGACCCCAGGTAATGTATTTTCCTTATTTTCTTGCTTAGAATTAAATTTAAATGAGACTTCACATCATAGTACTTAAAAGTATAACACTTGATGGATGAAGTGAACTTCTAATGCGTATTTATGAGGAATGCAGACCTGGGCTAGCCAAATGTTTTGTATCAATACAGGTTGAGCATCACTTATCTGGAATTCCCAAATACTCAAAAATTGGGTTGCTGTGAGTTTTCCAGGCTGTATGGCCATGTTCCAGAAGTATTCTCTCACATCTGAAAGTATGGGTCAGGGGTCGGGAACCTTTTTGACTCAGAGAGCCATGAAAGCAAAATATTTGGATTTTTTTTTCAGTGGGAGCCATATAATATAAATGTCGTAAATAAGTAAATAAATACTTGGAGGCGGCAGTTGGCTGTCTCAGTGTGAAATGCGCTGCTCTGTGCAGCTGCTGAAGAGCGTAGGCACGCTTCAGGCACTTGAGGAGGGTCCTTCTTCCCCTCCCACCCATGCACCCCTCGGCCAAAGGAGCAAGAGGCCACTGCGCCGGTTAAGCCGAGAAACCCTCACAAGGGGTCACCCGCAAAGGGCCTGGCGGGGTCGCTCCAAGCGGTGCCTCTGCCTTCCTCACTCACCTGAGGGACGCCAAGCGCTGCCAAGAAACGGACACCCGCCTCTGCTGCTTTCATGCCAATTTCCCTCCCTCACAAACACAAAAACACTTTCGAGATGAGAGGGGGAAGGAGGACACAAGAGGGCGCAGGGCGCATGTGCACACGGCTCCTTTGGCTTGGAATTCTAGATCAGTGATTTTCAACCTTTTTTGAGCCGTGGCACATTTTTTACATTTACAAAATCCTGGGGCACACCACCAACCAAAATGACACAAAATGACACTCTAACCCACCCCCTCGTGACGCTGCTGCTTCCGCCAACCCCCCCCGCCCCGGGAGGCCCACGTCCTGCGGGGGAGGGCTGCGCTGAATGGCCGAAGCGCAGGCGGGCTCGGCTGAGCAGGACGAATAGGAATTGAGCATATGGGGTGGCTCCAAGCCTCGGAACAAACTGCGGCGGAGGCTCGCAGCCGTCGCCACCCCCAGCTCTCCTTCCCGAAGGGGTTCAGCCCCCGCCAGGAGTACCCCCCCTGCATCCCTTCGGCTTCCCTGCTGTCGCCTTGGGGCCAGATCGGAAAGGAACCAAGCTGGGCTGTGGAGCTGCGCGTCCCGCCTCTGCTCTGCAGCAAACCCGGAGCCCAGCCAGGAGAGGCCAGAAGATGAGGGGTTGCTCCCCTTCCCTGGCGCGGAGGGTCTAGAGGGCAGAAAGCCTTGCCTCAAGTCTCCGGGAGTGGGGTCGGACGGGGGCAGCTCCCGCAGACTCCTCCCTCTCCTCCTCCTTGCTGCCGAGGGCAGAAGAGCACCCAGGAGCCAGGAAGCAGGAGGAGCCGCAGCCCGGCCAGGTAGCCCTTGGCGTGAAGAGGGAGGGAAGGAAGGAAGAGAAGGAGAGAGAGGGAAGGGAAGGAGGAAAGTTCTGAATGCCGAGGGCTCTCCCTGACTGCAGCCAGGCTGGCTGGCATTGCTGCTTCGGCCAGGAAAGTCTCATTTCCGCTGCCTGAAGTTTCCTGCTAGGCTCTCTCTCTCTCTCCACTGTAATTTCCCATGTCACACCTGATGATCTCTCACAGCACACTAGTGTTCCACGGCACACTGGTTGAAAATCACTGTTCTAGATGGAGAAAAGAGGAAACGCGGAGGCACGAAGCGAGGGAATCCCAAAGGCTTGTCTGCGCAAAATGGCTGAGTGAGCCAGATGCAGTCATCATGAGAGCCACACCTGGCTCGCGAGCCATGGGTTCTCGACCCTGGTATGGGTTGTGAGGTCTGTTGGAAACTAGGCAAGTGGTGTTTATATATCTGTGGAAAACCTCGCTTTCCTAGTTTCCAACAAACCTCACAACCTCTGAGGATGCCTGGCATAAATGTGGGCAAAATATCAGGAGAGAATGCTTCTGGAACATGACCATACAGCCTGGAAAACTTAACAGTAATTCTGGCCATAAAATCCTTCGACAACTCAATTTTTTTAAACCAAAATTGTCCACATTGATGGCTGTCATAGAGTCACTTTTGCTTCCTCATAAATCAGTGTACACAAACTTTATTCCATGCACAAAATGATTAAGAATATTGTATAAAACTATCTTCAGGCTATTTGTATAAGGTGCATACAACATAAAACAAATGTAGTGTTTAGACTTGGGCCCCATCGCCAAGATATCTCATTACGCACATACTGTATAGGTAAATACAGGTGTCCCAAAATCTGAAAAAATCCAAACCCATAACACTTCTGGTCCAAATCGTTACCAAAAGGGATATTCAACATGTGTATATGGAACAGGAGTTAGATTCTGGATTACTTATTTAGTTCCTTGCATATATGCAATGAGATTATCTTGGAGTAGGGAGCCAAGCTGAAACACAAACTTACGTTTCATACATATCTTATATACATAGCCTGGAGGTAATTTGAGACACCACAATTTCGTGCACAAAACAAAGCTTGCATCCATTGAACCGTGAGGAAGCACCGCTATTACTGTCTCAGCCACTTGTGTGGACAATTGTGGAGGATTTGGGGATCGGCGACGCTCAATAGGCATCTCCCAAAACCCTCCCTGCTTTATATGATTGTTACACTGCCCCTCGGGAACACCCCAACTAAAAAGCAGGATCAATAAAAAGATGTCTTGAAAGGTATTGTTTATTTTTGAATGCTATGAATGGACCCATCAGAAATTGGTGCAGATCCATGACTGATGGGGTTAGCAGTAGTATATGGATGTGGGTGAAGGTACTGCAAAGCAGGTATTGCCCGTGCCTGGCTTCACCTCTGGTTTGCCAGTAACACCGAGCTACCATGTTGCGGGATGATGCACATTGAAAAAAAGTCAACATGAAATGTTGGGAAAGCAGTGCCGTAAAGTGCCTTGCCGTAGAATGATCACAGCCGGACCCCGCTTGCAAGTTACTGCCATGTCTCAATGTGATGGAATCTGGGAGTTATAGTTTAGTACAGGGCTGTCCAACTTCTTCCGTCCCAAGGGCCGGAATTCCGGTCACTGATCACCTGGGGGCCCCGCTCCCGGGGGCGGGGCCGCTCCCGGGGGCGCACATGCCCAGCCTCCTGCACGGCCCGACCCTTTTCGGCGGGGCTGGGTGACGTCAGGCGTCACCCAGCCTGACGTCACCTAGGGACGCGATCCAGGCGAAAACCCTCCCGCAGGCCTGGATGGCTCGCGGGAAGCTTTCGCCCGGTTCTCGCTTCCCGTGAGCCATCCAGGCTTGCGGGAGGGTTTCGCCCGGCTCACGTCCCCCTCTGGGACGCGAGAGCCGGGTGAAAACTCTCCCGCAGGCCTGGATGGCTCGCGGGGGAAGCAAGAAGCCATCCAGAAGGCTTCCCTGGAAGGCCTGCCCCCCTCGCTCGCATCCATTGAACCGTGAGGAAGCACCACTATTACTGTCTCAGCCACTTGTGTGGACAATTGTGGAGGATGTGGGGATCGCGACGCCGGCATCTCCCAAAACCCTCCCTGCTTTATATGATTGTCCCTCTGGTCAGGGGATCAATAAAAAGATGTCTTGAAGGTATTGTTTATTTTTGAATGCTATGAATGGACCCTAGAAACTGGTGCAGGCCTGATGGCTGGATGTGGGTGAAGGTAAGAACAGGGTGCTTCACCTCTGGTTTGCCAGTAACACCGAGCTACCATGTTGCGGCATGATGCGCATTGAAAAAAGTCAACGGGAAATGTTTGGAAAGCTGTTCCACAAAGTGCCTTGCCGTAGAATGATCGCAGCCGGACCCCGCTTGCAAGTTACTGCCATGGCTCAATGTGATGGAATCTGGGAGTTATAGTTTAGTAGAACCGCAACTCACATAGCATTGAGCCAGGGCTGTGAAAGTGGGCAGTGGACTATGATTGCTGGGAGGGTGGAGGCTTTGAAGCCGAGGCTGCATGGCTGTTTGTCGGGAGGGCTTTGATTGTGTTCTGATCCTGCATGGCGGAATGGGGTAGAACTAATGCACTTTGACACCACTTGTAACAGCCCTGGCTCAATGCAATGGAATCTGGGAGTTGTCATATGGTCGAACTACAACTCGCATAACATCAACCAGTGGAATAGTATTCTTGGAAGGGTGGCCTCCTTCTCTGGAGGGCTGTGTGGCCATCTGACAGGAGGGCTTTGATTGTGTTATGATCCTGCATGACAGAATAGGGTAGGACGAATGCAGTTTGACACTACTTGTAACTGCACTGGCTCAATGCTATGGAATCTGGGAGTTGAAGTTTGGTCAAACTACAACTCGCATAGCACTGAGCCAGGGCAGTGAAAGTGAGCAGTGGAATATAATTCCTGGGAGGGTAGAGGTTTTGAAGCTGAGGGTTTGGATGACCATCTGTCGGGAGGGCTTTGTGTTCTGATCTTGCATGGCAAAATTATACTGGCTCAGTGCAATGGAATCTGGGAGTTGTCGTTTGGGTAGTGGGATATAATTCCTGGGAGGGCAGAGGTTTTGAAGCCGAGGTTGCGTGGCCTTCTGTCAGGAGGGCTTTGATTGTGTTACCTTCCTGCGTGGCTGAATGGGATAGAACTAATGCAGTTTGACCCCACTTGTAACTACCCTGTGTGATCAATGTGATGGAATCTGAGAGTTGTTGTTTGGGCAGTTGGATAGGATTCCTGGGAGGGTGGAGGTTTTGAAACTGAGGGTTTGCATGGCCATCTGTCGGGAGAGCTTTGATTGCGTTATGTTCCTACATGGCAGAATGGGGTTTGACACTTGTAACTGCCCTGGCTCAATGTGATGGAATCTGGAAGTTGTAGTTTGGTCAGATTACAACTCGCATAGCATTGAGCAAGGGCAATGAAAGTGGGCAGTGGAATATGATTTCTGGGAGGGTGGAGGTTTTGAAGGTGAGGGCTTGCATGGCCATCTGTCGGGAGGGCTTTGTGTTCTGATCTTGCATGGTAAAATTTCCTGGCTCATTGAGATGGAATCTGGAAGTTGTCTTTTGGGCAGAGGGATAGGATCCCTGAGAAGGGGGAGGTTTTGAAGCTGAGGGCTTGCATGGCCATCTGTCGGGAAGGCTTTGATTGTGTCCTGATCTTGCATGGCAGAATTTCCCTTGCTCAGTGTGATGGAATCTGGGAGTTGTTGTTTGGCTCATTGTGATGGAATCTGGGAGTTGTAGTTTGGTTGCATAGCATTAAGGCAGTGCTGTGAAAGTGGGCAGTGACTCCTGGGAAGGTGGAGGTTTTGAAGCAGAGGGCTTGCATGGCCATCTGTCGGGAGGGCTTTGACTGTGTCCTGATCTTGCATGGCAGAATTCCCCTGACTCAGGGAGATAGAATCTAGGAGTTGTAGTTTGGGCATTGGGATAGGATCGCTGGAAGGGTGGAGGTTTTGAAGCTGAGGACTTGCATGGCCATCTGTCGGGAGGGCTTTGATTGTGTCCTGATCTTGCATGGCAGAATTTCCCTGGCCCAGGGAGATAGAATCAAGGAGTTGTCGTTTGGGCAGTGGGATAGGATCCCTGGGAGGAGGGAGGTTTTGAAGCTGAGGACTTGCATGGCCATCTGTCGGGAGGGCTTTGATTGTGTCCTGATCTTGCATGGCAGAATTTCCCTGGCTCATTGAGATGGAATCTGGGAGTTGTAGTTTGGTTGCATAGCATTAAGCCAGGGCTGTGAAAGTGGGCAGTGACTCCTGGGAAGGTGGAGGTTTTGAAGCTGAGGACTTGCATGGCCATCTGTCGGGAGGGCTTTGATTGTGTCCTGTTCTTGCATGGCAGAATTCCCCTGCCTCAGGGAGATAGAATCTAGAGTTGTCCTTTGGTCAGTGGGATAGGATTCCTGGGTGGGTGGAAGTTTTGAAGCAGAGAGCCTGCATGGCTATCTGTCGGGAGGGCTTTGATTGAGTCCTGATCTTGCATGGCAGAATTTCCCTGTGTCAATGTGATGGAATCTGGGAGTTGTAGTTTGGGCATTGGGATAGGATCCCTGGAAGGGTGGAGGTTTTGAAGCTGAGGACTTGCATGGCCATCTGTCGGGAGGGCTTTGACTGTGTCCTGATCTTGCATGGCAGAATTCCCCTGACTCAGGGAGATAGAATCTAGAGTTGTCCTTTGGTCAGTGGGATAGGATTCCTGGGAGTGTGGAGGTTTTGAAGCAGAGGGCTTGCATGGCCATCTGTCGGGAGGGCTTTGATTGTGTCCTGATCTTGCATGGCAGAATGGGATTGGAAGGAGAGGGGGAGGTGGTCTCTTCAAACTCTAGGCTTCCATACAATGAATAAGGGGAGGGGGGGGTTAGTAAACATGGTCCCAGCATGGCCCCAATGGGGTCAGAGCCAGGGAAGGAAGCCGGCGGGGAAGGCATGGAGGCCGGCTTTAGAAGGAGCGAGAGAGCCGCTTCCTGGGGCCTTCGCAACGCCACAGGCCTCAGAGGCCGCCTGCAGGGAGCAGGAGGATCGGGAGAGCTACAGCGGAGAGGCGCCCCCTTTCGGAAGAGGAGTGAACGAGAGAGGAGCCTAAGAGGGGGAGACACAGACACAGAAAGGGGAAGCCAGGCAGGGAGAGCGGCGCGCGCTCCGTGCAGCAAGCAAGGAAGGCAGGCAAAGCTAGGCGCGCGCGCACACACCCCAGTCCCCGTTCTTTCCCTTCCCTGACTCACCCGGGGGCTGGGCTCCTCGGCGCGGGGCGCGAGCGAGGACCAGAGCAGGAGCAGCCCCAGGAAGGAGCCCAGGAGCAGCACGGCGCGCAGGAGGAAGCCCAGCTTCAGGCGCATCTTCCTCCTTCTCCGGCCGAGGAAGGAGACCCGAGGCAGCAGCAGCAGCAGCAGCAGCAGAGGCTGCTTTCCCCTCCCTCCCTCCCCCTCTCTCTCCCTCCCTCCCTGCTGCTGCTGCTGGGGCTACTGCCTTCCCTCCTCTTCCAGCCTCCTCCTCTCTCTCTGGCGCCAAGCCTCTCTCTCTCCCTCCCTCTCTCTTTCTCTCTCCCTCCTTCCGCAGCAGCTTCACTTCTGCTTCTCCTCCTCTTCCTCCTCCCCTCCTCCTTTCCCTCCTCTCTTGCCTTCCTCAGCCTGCAAATGGGAACCCAAAAGGCAAACTTTTTTCTCCCTCTCCCCCCCTCTTCTGCTTTTCTTCTTTTCTTCCTCTCTTCCTTCCTTATTGCTCCAACCAAGCAAAAAAAATATATATTAAAAAATTAGAGATCTAGAGAGAGAGAGAGAGGCCTCCACGTGGCTGATTTACAGCCCTGCCAAAGGTGCCTTTTGCAAGAGACCAGGCTCCAGGCTGATTCTTTCTCTTTTTTTTCTTTCCTGTCTTTTTTTTTCTCTCCTCCTTTCATTTCCTCTCCTTCCACACACCTTTGGACACGTCTTCACCCGGAGGTGGATTTGCAAAAGAGCCAGCCTCGCCCCAGCTGTGCAAATAGAAAAGGAAGTGTAGTATAGCTGCTTTTTTTTTTCTCTACCTTGCCAGAGGTGGGAAAGGAGGATCAGGAGGATTTTCTGCCTGGCCTTGTCTTGGCTGGGGTTATTCTTAATTTTTTGGGAAAGGAAATCATACCTGAAACAAAAAATGTGATCGAGATAATGCCAGTTAGAATCAGGCAGCCAGTGCAATAATAATAATCATCATCATTTATTATTTCGACTTCTATACCAGTATTTCCCAACCTTTTTTTGAGCCGCGGCACACTTTTAACATTAAAAAAAAATCCGGGGGCACACCCAGGGGCGGTCCTACAAGATAGGCCAAGTAGGCGGCCGCCTAGGGCGCCATCTGGGAAGGGGGCGCCATCCTGGCCGCATGGGGCGCCATCCTGGCCTTGCCGATGTTCCTCAGACAGTGCTGCAGCGAAAACCTCCGCGCATGCCCAGTAGCTCCCTTGCGCAGAAGCCTGTAAGCAAAGCACTCCCTATCGGGCAGGCAGGGAGTGCTTCCCCTCTCCCTGTGTCTCCACTAGCGCGCAAGGCTTTCAGGGAAGGAGAAAAGAATCAGTGAAGGAAGTGTAAGTGAAGGAATGAATGAAGGGCTTTCCTCCTCTGTGACCTCGTCTCCCCTCCTTCCTTTCTTCGGCTCTATTTCTGTCTAGACCTGAGGGGCCTGAGGCTATGAGGAGTTGTGGGAGTTGGAGGCCAAAACACTTAGAAGGAGGGAGGGCGGGCCCAAGTTTGCCCAGGCCGCGCTGCCTGTATTCGAACTCATTTGAACATTTTGGCTGTTTTTCTATTTACATTTACATTGGGATCCTAATTTTGGACTTATGGGAGACTCCTATGAATTATGAGTCGGGTGATAGGTAATATATTCTGATTTTGATGCATTTACATTGCATATCTTGTTGATTATTATACAGTTCGGCTTAATATTGTCATACAATATAATACAAATACAATATAACAATAGAATAATGATATATTTTATATTACATGTAATATTACAAACAATATTGCAATATAGTGGTATTGTACAAAATAGTAATATATAATATTTTATTTTACTTTATTTTGGGTTATTTGAGTTTTATAGGAGTAATGAAAATATTTAATAGAGGATAATTTTATTTAAATAAATAATTTTATTATTTTATAATAATAATATAATAGAATGTTATATTGTATTATAATGTCAATATATTATAATATAATTATATTGTAATGTAGTATAATATAATTATGATATAATATAGTATGAGTATGGTATAATATATTGTATATACATTGATACAATATAATACTACTAATGGTATTGTGATATTATAATTGTATATTTGTTTTACATGGTGGGCGGCAAAATAATGTTTTTTGGGGGGGGGCACCAAAATAATGTTCGCCTACCATTTAAAATTACCTTAGACCGCCCCTGGGCACACCACCAACCAAAATGACACTCTAACACAGTAAAGAATGGCTGGGGGATGGTGGCCTGCTGGGAGCAGCTGCTGGGAGTGCCGGGCCGGGAGGGGGAGGAGCCAGGCCGTGCCATGCCCCGCCCCCTCCCCCCCGGCTTCAGTTCTCCCACATCTTTGCCAGCCTTGAGGGGGCAGTGCCAAGCCATGGCTCTGCCATTGCTGGCTTGGCACTGCCCCCTCATGGCTGGCAAAGCTGTGTGAGCACTGAAGCCGGGGGGGGGGCAGGGCGCCATGCCCTGCCCCCTCCCCCGGCTTCAGCTCTCCCACAGAGGAGGAGCATGAGCGGTGGATGGGCTTCAGGGGGCGGGGCTCCTCCACGCGGCTTCAGCAAGCGAGGGGCGAGAGTCATGGTGGGAGTCAGCTGCTGCTACTGTAGTAAAAAAAATCATTAGCAACTGGCTGGGGGGGGGGGGGAAACGGCTGAAGGAGGCGGCGCCCCAGCCCCTTCTTTTTCTTCACCGCCACCCGGCCCTTCCTCCTCCTCCCCAAGCAGCAGGAGTTTGGCAGGAGGGGGGGGAAGGAAGGGGGGCAGAGAGCTTTTCTCGCGGCACACCTGATGATCGTTCACGGCACACTAGTGTGCCACGGCACACTGGTTGAGAAACAGTGTTCTATACCATCTTTCTCGAAAAGGCTCAGGGTGCTTCCCAGCAGTGAACAACACAACACAACATACTAAAAATATAATAAAACAGAATAACAACGGATTGAGACCAGAGTAGGGGTTATTCTACTATAATAATAATAATAATATAATAATAATAATAATCTTTATTTATAACCTGTCTCAATCTCCCCAAAGGGGACTAACATGAAGCCAAGCCCAAAAAAACTACACAACACAATTGAACATAAACAGCAAAGGAAATAAATAAATAACAATAATAATAACAAAATATATGAAGCGACAAATATAATAAACAATATAGCAGTTACCCTCCCCCTGAAGTCACAGGTCCGCAGTTTGGGGGTCCTCCTGGAGTCGGCGCTGACGCTTGATGCGCAGGTGTCGGCGGTGGCCGGGAGGGCCTTCGCACAGTTAAAACCCGTGCGCCAACTGCGACCGTACCTCACAAAGTCTGACTTGATCCACACCTTGGTTACCTCTAGACCAGGAATTCCTCCTGTTGCCCCTGCCAGTCTCACAGATTCGTCTGGTGGGCACAAGGGAGAGAGGCTTCTCCTCTGTGCCCCCCCCACTCTGGAATTCCTCCTGTTGCCCCTGCCAGTCTCACAGACTCATCTGGTGGACACAAGGGAGAGAGCCTTCTCCTCTATGGCCCCCCGACTCTGGAATTCCTCCTGCCGCCCCTGCCAGTCTCACAGACTCGTCTTGTGGGCACAAGGGAGAGAGCCTTCTCCTCTATGGCCCCCCGACTCTGGAATTCCTCCTGTTGCCCCTGCCAGTCTCACAGACTCGTCTGGTGGGCACAAGGGAGAGAGCCTTCTCCTCTGTGGCCCCCCGACTCTGGAATTCCTCCTGTTGCCCCTGCCAGTCTCACAGACTCATCTGGTGGGCACAAGGGAGTGAGCCTTCTCCTCTGTGGACCCCCAAATCTGGAATTCCTCCTGCCAGTCTCACAGACTCGTCTGGTGGGCACAAGGGAGAGAGCCTTCTCCTCTGTGGCCCCCCAACTCTGGAATTCCTCCTGTCGCCCCTGCCAGTCTCACAGACTCGTCTGGACCCCCAAATCTGGGCACTGTCAGTCTCACAGACTCGTCTGGTGGGCACAAGGGAGAGAGCCTTCTCCTCTGTGGCCTCCCAACTCTGGAATTCCTCCTGTCGCCCCTGCCAGTCTCACAGATTTGTCTGGTGGACACAAGGGAGAGAGCCTTCTCCTCTGTGGACCCCCAAATCTGGAATTCCTCCTGTCGCCCCTGCCAGTCTCACAGACTTGTCTGGTGGGAACAAGGGAGAGAGCCTTCTCCTCTGTGGCCCCCCGACTCTGGAATTCCTTGCCTTGAGAGATTAGGAAAGCCCTCACTCTGGAGATCTTTTTAAAAAAACTTGGCTCTTCTGCTGTGCTTTCAGAGAGTATCTATTTAATTTCTATCATTGCTCTTCTCAATGTCCCCGTTCTCGGAGTCCATCCCCCCTCCCCCCATAAAGGATGTTTTCCCTGTAAAGGATGCTATTTCGAGTATCCCACCCTGAGTTTTAACATTTTATATATGCTTGCAGACCACCCTGTCTTTGTGATTTTAGATATCTAGTTGTATATTGTTTTTTATTTATATGTATGTATCTTTTTTATTTTGTTCATTGCTGGCGTTTTGATTTTATTTTATTGTAATTTGTTGTTTGGGCTTGGCCTCGTGTGAGCCGCCCCGAGTCCCCATTGGGGAGATGGGGCGGGGTATAAATAAAGTTTATTATTATTTATTAGCATTATAATCAACACAGCGGGCAGGCAGGATGTATGGGGTAAAATGTTAGAAAGTTAAAACCCTGGGTGTGATAGGAGCACAAAGTGTATTTGTAAGAAAGGAGCCCAAAAAGGAGGAGCAGTGGGGTTTAAAGGGGGGGGGGGCTGCTTTATCATGAGGGCGAATTGGAGGTGGGAACAAACAATGGGTTGGATCGGAACATCGGAAGAGCCAGGTTTTTAACTCTTTCTTGAAGGCTGCCAGGGTATGGGCTTGTCTAATCTCCCCAGGTAGCAAGTTCCAAAGGTGGGGGGCCACCGTGGAGAAGGCCCTCTCCCTTGTACTCATAAGTCGAGCCTGTGATAGAGGAAGGAGCGAAAGAAAGGCCTCTCTGGAAGATAGAAGAGATAGTGCAGGTTTGTGGTAGGAGAGGCGGTCACGAAGGTAGGAGGGTCCCAAACCGTTTAGGGCTTTATAGGTGATGGCCTGAACCTTGAATTGGGTCTGGAAGATGAATGGAGCTCCTTGAACAGGGGGCTTGACCGCTCCCTGTAATTCGCCCCAGTTAGAAGTCTGGCTGCCGAACGTTGGACCATTTGGACTTTCCAGGCCGTCTTCAAGGGAAGCCCCACATAGAGTGCATTGCAATAGTCCAATCTAGAGGTAACTAAGGCACGGTGAAGTCAGGCTTCGCGAGGTATGGTCGCAGACCAATTCAAGGTGTAGGTTATCACCTACGAAGCCTAAATGGTTTGGGACCTGCCTATCTTTGCAATTACGTCTTCCCCATCACGTACTCTAGGATAATCTAGGACAAGGGTCCTCAAACTAAGGCCCGGGGGCCGGATACGGCCCTCCAAGGTCATTTACCCGGTGCTTGCTCAGGGTCAACCTAAGTCTGAAACTACTTGAATGCACACAACAACAATCCTATCTCATTAGCCCAAACCATTGAAATACTAATAAGTTTATATTTGTTAAAATTGTTCATTTTAATTATTGTATCGTTTTTAAGTGCTGTTTGCACTACAAATAAGATATGTGCAGTGTGCATAGGAATTCATTCATGTTTGTTTTTTCAAAATTTCTGGGCCCAATCGTTTTGCATAAGTGATGTTCAATTTGTATCAAAAACGAATTGCTGTTTCTAGTAAAGTGGGTGGAATAGGTTAATCAAGGGACACAAAGAGAGAGAAACATTATTAAAAGTCATTACTTCCTTTTTCCACAGGCTATTGGCTGTTGGTTTGTGGTGAGTTTCCAGTAATTATAAATAAACTATTTATAATTATTGACTGTTTTTATTATGCTGCCGATTGAAAGCCGCCCTGAGCTCCCCCTCCGGGGGGGGGGGGGATTGAGAAGGGCGGGGTACAAATATTTGAAATAAATATATATATATATAAACGGGTGTAGTCAATGGCCACAAATATAGTGCCAGTCCTTAGGATACTTGTGGGAAAATCCTAGCAGTTCCACATGTCAGAGTGTGTAGAATCACAAGTGGCCAAAAAATCCACTGGGTTTCACTACCAGTGCTGGTCTGGAAGCCATCAGATGATAATAGACCCTGTCATGGGAATTAAGGGCCCTTCTGTGTTGCCTATCTTTCTAGTATGAGGATAACAGATAAATCCGAGCCAATAAATATGTGTTGTTGATGGCAGGTGGCAGAAACCTCATCTGGTCTCAGTGTTTTTAGTGCCTGCAGACCAGATTCCTAGCAATGGGATCAGAAATACAAATGACACCCCGGGGAACCATAAGAAGCAACTGCAAACAGCATAGTTTACTGCTACTGTGAGAGATGATCATCTGCAACTTCTAACCCTCTCTTTCTGATTGTGTGTACATAGCTATGGTTGTTGCCTCCGGAAGAAGTTCTCAGTCTGAGCCATGCGCCATTTGGAAGGGTTCATTCCACTGGCGATCAAATTATTTTAGGTTTATACATTTAGTACAAGGAGCTGGAACTTCAGTAATACAAAAGATTGTGTTAGCTTTACATTCTATATGTGATGAGGCCATAGGCAGGCCCAAAACTTTTGTTTCTCAAGTGTGAAGGACAAGATGGAAACAGTCCTAACCCTACAAGCATCCTTGCAAAAATGCTGTCTTACCTCAGTATACTCCTCCTCTACTACAGCTAAATGTAGCAGATTAGCTCGGATTATACTGAACTGGTCATCACATACCAATTAACACCTTTTGCCTAAATTGCCTAATTTATCTACTTAATGGCAGAGCCAACCTTTATTAAGCCATAGGTGTGTGTGGTCTATGCCAGTGTTTCCCAACCAGTGTGCCGCGGCACACTAGTGTGCTGTGAGCGATCTACAGGTGTGCCGTGGGAAATTGGAACCTCCAATACCCTTTCTTCCCCCTCCTGCCAAACACTTTTTCTTCTCCACTCGGGCTCCCTTCTTCCCAGCCTCACTCTGCTCGCTTTGCCTCACTTTGCTCTGGGGCGAGTCTGCCCAGTAGCACCCACACGGGTCACGTCTTCCTCCCTCCCCCCTCCCCTCCTGAACACGCTCACGCTGCCCCCTCGGATCAAAATGGCAGCAGAAGCGGCAGTGTAAAAGAAAAAAAATAAGTGTTTGGCAGGAGGGGGAAGAAAGGGCGCAAAGGGGAAGGGGGAGGAAGAGGTCTCTGTCGAAAGCTGGCATGGGCAAACTTGGATCTTCCAGGTGTTTTGGACTCCAACTCCCACCATTCCTAGCAGCCTCCAGCTCTTTTCCTTTTCCCCCCTTCAGCCACTTTAGCAGGAAAGGGCCTCAGGCTGTTAGGAATGGTGGGAGTTGAAGTCCAAACCACCCAGAGGGCCGAAGTTTTCCCATGCCTGTTTTAGGGACCTTAAAGTGGTGAGCCTCCTTCCAACATTGTGATTCTGGATAGAAAACAAACAACAACATAACATAACATTGTTTGAGTCCACAGTGCCCTCTGGGTGTAGGTGAACTACAACTTCCAAACTCAAAGTCAATTCCCAAGCAAACCCTTTCAGTACTTTCTGTTGGTAATGAGAGTTCAATAT
Organism: Anolis apletophallus; assembly: GCA_030556195.1. Taxonomy (NCBI): domain Eukaryota; kingdom Metazoa; phylum Chordata; class Lepidosauria; order Squamata; family Anolidae; genus Anolis; species Anolis apletophallus. The sequence continues at coordinate 43,515,954 of JARBWK010000012.1, forward strand.
GCCAAGTTTTGTTCAATTCCATTGTTACAAGAGTTCAGGATGCTCTTTGATTGTGTGTTAACTATAAAACCCATAAACTGTAACTCCCAAATGTCAAGGTCTATTTTCCCCAGACTCCATCTGTGTTCACATTTGGGCATATTGAGTATTCATGCCAAGTTTGGTCCTGATCCAACATTGTTTCAGTCCACAGTGCTCTCTGGATGTCGGTGAACTACAACTCCAAAACTCAAGGTTAATGCCCACCAAACCCTTCCAGTATTTTCTGATGGTCTATTTTGACATTGCTCCCGTTTTCAACCACATATCTGTGTGAGATGAGCTTCTCTAGCTTGACTGAGATAAAAACTAAACACAGAGAGAGAGACTGACAGCTGTTGAGCAAGACCTTTGTCTGTGTCTTTCTGCCATTTCTGCCAGGATACTTATGTTGTGTTCATCGAAACAGGCCCAGGTTTCACACAGTGTATAAATACATTTAAAAACATATTAACTATATGTATTACTGTGTTAGAGTGTCATTTTGTGTCATTTTGGTTGGTGGTGTGCCCCAGGATTTTGTAAATGTAAAAAATGTGCTGCGACTCAAAAAAGGTTGAAAAACACTGGTCTATGCCATGATATCCGCATACATTGGCAGCATTCTGGTGATCATATTCTGGGGCTGGGCTTTAGCACAGCAGGCTAACTGCCAGCTGCAGTAAATTTTGCCAATCGAAAGGTTGACAGTTCAAAGCCTGAGCTGGGGTGAGCTCCTGGCCTTTAGCCCAGCTTCTGCCTACCTAGCAGTTCGAAAACAAATGTGAGTAATTATAATAATAATAATAATCTTTATTTATAACCTGCCACCATCTCCCCAAAGGGGACTCGTGGTAGCTAATATGAGGCCAAGTTCAAAAATAATACAGCATAATTAGATCCAAAGCAACAAAGAAATACATCACAACAAAATATATAAAGCAAAATAATATAAGCAGTGCGAAGAACATAAAAAATCAAACACAAAGGGCGGGCCAAGTGCATGAGATAAAATTTTAAAACGTTAAAACCCTGGGTGAAATAGGAATGAAAAAAGTGTTCTTATGAGGGAGGAGCCCAAGGAGGAGGAGCAGTTTATAAAGGACGGGAAGGTGCATCATGAGGACAGTTGAAGATGGAAATGACCAAATGGGTTGAATGGTTACTCTCTGAAGGCACATCAGAAGTGCCAATTTTTCAGATCTTTCTTGAAAGCTGCTAGGGTAGGGGCTTGCCTGATGTCACCAGGCAACGAGTTCCAAAGCCAAGGGCCACAGCGGAGAAGACCCTCTCCCTTGTTCCCAACAGTCGAGTCTGTGATAGGGGAAGGGGTGAAAGGACAGCCTCCTCAGAAGATCAAAGAGATCATGTAGGTTTATGGTAGGAGATGTGGTTGCAAAGGTAGCCGGGTCCCAAAACGTTCAGGGCTTTATAGGTGATGACCTGCACCTTGAATTGGGACCAGAAGATGAACGGCAGCCAATGGAGCTCCTTGAACAGGGGGGTTGATCGCTCCCTATAATTAGCCCCAGTTAGTAATCTGGCTGCCGAACGTTGAACCAATTGAAGCTTCCGGATCATCTTCAAGGGAAGCCCCATGTAGAGTGCATTGCAGTAGTCCAATCTAGAGGTAACGAAGGCATGGACTACAGTGGTCAAGTCAGACTTCACGAGGTATGGTCGCAGCTGGCGCATGAGTTTTAATTGAGCAAAGGTCCTCCCAGCCACCGCCAACACCTGCGCATCAAGCATCAGTGCTGAGTGCAGGAGGACTCCCAAGCTGCAGACCTGTGTCTTCAGGGGGAATGCAACCCTGTCCAGCACAGGTTGCCACCCAATACCCCGGTCAGGCATATTGAAGGCACCCATAAGGAAATGCCAGCAATTTGATCAAAGAGGAAGTTTACAGACAATGCTCTTTGGCAGGGAAGATGGAGCAACAGCACACACATCCACGCACCATGGCACAAGCCTCCAAGATGCCAAAGATGGGAAAAGCCTATCTATATTTATACCTCTATCTATGTACAGGTGTCTGTCTTGTCAGTCTATAATGGCATTGAATGTTTGCCGCATATGTGTTCTGTGATCTGCCCTGAGTCCCCTTTGGGGTGAGAAGGACGGAATATAAATACTGTAAATATATATAAAAATAAGTTATGTTACAGGTAAATGTGACCAATGGAGCAGTCCATTTATTGTGTCAGAAGCGCACTGCTTCACCCATAAGAATTCAGACAGATATGAATACACAGATAGCCAGGAACTTGCATCTCTTGATAACTATGATCTGAGTCCAGGGGTCTGCAAATTGAGACAGAGGGGAGGCCTGTTCCCCAGAAGGAGGCACCAGACACCGAAAACCCATTGGATTGAGTGACCATGAGAGATTGCTCTTAAAAGATGGTGACATACTTAGGAACTTGGTGTCTAATTACCTCCCTGTAAATCTCCCTGCTTCTTGCTGACAGCTTGGTTGCTTTCAACCTTCCTTCTTGACAACTAGCTGTACTTTTCAGGCAGTTGTGCTTCCCTGACCTTGGACTGACTATAATTTACGAATCTGTTTTACTTCTTGCTGGCTTTGCTTATCCGGATTACTGACTTGCCGAACAATTTCTGGATCAGGTGACAATCACGATATGCTTTTCTCTTCATCTTGCTGGATATCCTGTGATTGACTTGGGACTGAATTAACTCCTCAATAGGTCTTATGCTCCTACCACCTGGTTCCACGGTAACTGTCTTATCGGATAAAAGGACAATGATTAGTGTTGGTGGTGATTGTTCTGTAGAATGGCATCCTTCATTTAATAAGTTCATTTAATACAATCCTCCTGTTTCCTTCTATGATGGATCAGGTGTTCCATCTATTCCTCCTTTCTCCTTTTATTTAGTACTAGCTTGGGGACCCGGCGGTGCCCGGGTCATTTGAGAAGTGCAGCAGGATGTAGAGTGGGTCATGGGGGCTCTGTGTGGCAAGTTTGGTCTTGATCCATCATTATTGGGAGTTGCAGTGGTATGAAATTACTGAAGGTAGTGGAAGTCCCATCATCTCTGGTCCACCCTCCCCCAAAGTGTAGTAGGATGTAGATTGGGTCATGGGGGCTCTGTGTGCTAAGTTTGGTCTGTATTGGTGAATGGATGAGGGCTGCATTGTTTTTAGGAAGTGAGTGAAGGTACTTCAAGTCCCATCATCCGTGGTCCATCTCACACAAAACAGCACCAGGATGTAGAGTGAGTCATGAGGGCTCTGTGTGCCAGGTTTGGTGTTGATCAGTCATTGGATTAGGTTTGTAGCAGACTTGGAAAGTGAGGGAAGGTACTGCAAGTCCCATCATCCATGTTCTGGCCCCCTCCAAAGTTCAGTAGGATGTAGAGTGGGTCACTGGGGCTCTGTGTGCCAAGTGTGGTCTTTCTCTGTGTTTGTTGGGGGCCGCAGTTGTCTGTGGAAACAAAGGGGTGTGAAAGTACTACAAATCCCATCATCCATTGTCAGTCCTCCCCCGAACCTCACCAAGACGTGAAGGCAGTCATGGGGGTTATGTGTGCCAAGTGTGGTCTCGATCAGTAATTGGATGAGGGTTGCAGCGGACTTGGGAAGTGAGTAGAGGTACTTCAAGTCCCATCATCCATGGTCTGCACCAGGATGTAGAGTGGGTCATGGAACCCTTCACAAGTATCTTCTAAACTTCCAAACTTGGTTCTTAAAAGATCTTCCTCACACTAATTCGCAGACTAGTAGTGAGTAGTCCAACTAACTAAATTTAGTTAGTTCCCTGAGAATCCACTCAGGCTTCAGAAGCACCCTAGCTACCTAACTCTCTCTTCTAGAGTTCCCTGTATCTGGCTTCCAGAGATGTGAGCCAATCTCTAAACCCCTAGAGATCAAAAGCCTGTGGACTGACTGCCTGTCAGCTCCTCACAGAACTTTTCCTGTCAGCTTTCCCAAGACACCTCTGCCTTCACTGACTGCTCACTCCCAACTTAGGCTTTAACGTTGCTCTGTCAAAGCCTAGTCCAGGGCTGTCCAACTTCTACCGGCCCAGGGGCCTGAATTCCGGTTACTGGTGACCTGGGGGGCCGTAGGGTCTGCCCCCGCCCTGGCTCCGCCCCCTCCCTGCCCCCAGCTCCGCCCTATCCCCGGCCCCCTTATTTTTATTTAATATTAAATATATTTAATTCCATCCTCCCCTTATTTTTATTTAATATTAAATATATTTAATTCCATCCTCCCCTCTCGCCTTATTTTTATTTAATATTAAATATATTTAATTCCATCCTCCCCTCTCCCCTTATTTTTATTTAATATTAAATATATTTAATTCCATCCTCCCCTCTCCCCTTATTTTTATTTAATATTAAATATATTTAATTCCATCCTCCCCTCTCCCCTTATTTTTATTTAATATTAAATATATTTAATTCCATCCTCCCCTTATTTTTATTTAATATTAAATATCTTTAATTCCATCCTCCCCTCTCCCCTTATTTTTATTTAATATTAAATATATTTAATTCCATCCTCCCCTCCCCCTTATTTTAATGTATCCCATCTCCCCTTATTTCATCTTTAAATATATTTAATTTTATATTTAATACATGAGGGGAGATGGGGGGGAGGGAATGAGGAGCCCCCTGAGGAGCCCCCTGCTTCAGCCTACCTTTTCCAAACGCGCAGGATCCAGGAGTACCCAGACGACGAGAGAGGCGACGACCGACTGAGTCGAAGAAGGTCCTAATCGCGCCTGTGGGCCTCAGCGATCCAGTAGTAGAGTAGCCGAAGAGTATCGCGAGAATACGCAATCCATACAGGATTTCGCTGTCAACGCCGGCGTGATCTCGCGCTGACAGCAAAATCCCGTGTGGATTGCGTATACTTGCTCCAAAGCCAGAAGTAGGTATTTTTAAAATTTTTATTATTTATTTTATTTTTCAATTTTTATTTTTTTATTAAAAAGCTTAGGGGGCCGTAGGGAATGGGCTGGGGGGCCGTATACGGCCCCCGGGCCACAGTTGGGCAACCCTGCCCTAGTCCAAAACTCCCCTCTTCAGACAGGATTTTCCCCTCCTAACCAGCTCGACTCCTCCCCCTCAGCTCAATAGCCAATCCGCAGGGACATAGTGTATCCAGACAGAGCAGCTCTAAAACCACTCCCCCCTTCTCTGACAATACCTTCTTATAATGGCTGCCCTGTGGAAACTCCCTCTCAAGATGGATGCCAAGCTGTCTACCCAGGCCAACCTCACAGGCTTCGGCCTAGTCAAATTGGGTGAGTCCTCGCACATGCCAAGTTGGGTCCAAATCCATCATTGTTTGTGTTCATGGTGCGCCCTGGATGTAGGTGAACTATAACGCCTATAAATCCATATCTCCAGTATGTTTTATTAGTCATGGGGGTTCTATGTGTCAACTCCATCATTGGTCGAGTTCAGAGTGCTCTTAGATTATTTATTTATTTATTGGACTTGTACATCGCCACTCCCAAAGGCTCGGGGCGGTTTACAACATAGTTCAATGAAAACAACAATGGGTAAAACAAAAGTGCAATAGTAAGTAAAACAGTAAATAAAAAGCATGACTAAAATCACAAGCTTTCAAAGGCCTGTCTAAACAAGTGCGTCTTGCAGGCTCTATGGAAGGTGGCCAGATTTCGCAGAGCCCGCGTTTCCGGTGGTAGCGTGTTCCATAGAACCGGGGCAATGATTGAAAATGCCCTGCGCCTTGTCGAGGTCAGGTGGAAAGACTTCACACTAGGGATGTCTAGAAGATTCTGGTCTTCTGAACGAAGTGATCTCTGAGTGTTATATGGAATGAGGCGATCCCGTAGGTACACTGGCCCCAGACCATACAAGGCCTTGAACTATACTTCCAAGTACCTACAACTCCTATAAATCATGGTGAATTCTTCCCAAACATCTCTAGTATGTTCAGTTGCTGATCAATTCCTCTGTTTGTTGTGTGCCTTAGGAAAAATAATAGGAAAGGGTTAAGGGAGAGGCCATTGGCAGGGGCATGCAAATTCCACACCAATTGAGAGAGCCAGAAACACTGTGATGCCTGTGATGGAGGAAACGCATAAGAAATTGTACCCGCATGAAAGACTTCACTTGGATGGTGGACAGTCTTGTGTTTTTGGAGGACATTGGCAGGCTCTTGTACATGTTCATGGCACTCACTATGACTTGCAATGTCATTGGAGGGAGGGCCATTGGTGTCTCCTGAGTAGTGGGAGATATAGCTATTTGTGGAAGCAGGAGCTTGCCTGTGTAAGTGCACACTCCAACCACACACACACACACACATTTTCACTTTTATTATGTGTATAGATTTGTGGTTTTATAAAAGTAAATAATTTATATTCCCCTCTTCTCAGCCCAAAGGGGACTCAGAGCGGATTACAGGTACACATACTTAGCAGACAATCCCTGCCGTTTCCACATACACACATATAGATGAACAGAGGCAAACTCTGGCCACCAGGGGGAGCTGACGTACTCCTCATCTCTCAGCGTTCCCAGCGTCCCTTGTTGTTCCTTCCACATTCCTCAGCGTTCCTGGAGTTCTTTAATGGCCTCATAATTCAGTCAAAATTTGCCTCCCCACTTAATGTGGTACCTTTATTTCCTACTTGACAGATGCAACTGTCTTTCGGGCTGCAAAGGTAGACAGCAGGCTACACTTAAAGGTCGAGCACCCACCTCGACCTGGGCAGGCCTCGAACTCATGACCTACTGGTCAGAGAGATCTAATGCAGCTGCCACTTAGCCAGCTGTGACACATTCCCAGTCATTTATCCAAGTAATGATAAATAATGTCAATGGAGGTCAGTTCGCAACAAAATTAAATCACCGGCCTAATTATTAATTTTTTTTGGTCTATTCCAAATTAACCTGGTTTTACTTTCAGTACTTTTAACACAGTGATTGGTAGGCAGTATTGCAAATATATCTATTTTCAGATATGTAACTATGCCAGCTTATTATTAAACTGTGCTATTCTTTCTGCCTCTTTAGAGTCATACATTTAGCTCATTATGCTGCCTTTTAAATCTGTGCTCCCTGCAGAAATCTACTGTATTTTACATTCAGGAACATTTTTTCTAGGTAATATTTTATTTTAAAAATAGAGAAAGCATTGTATGCAGAACAACATGTTCCATGAAAATAAATTTAACACTTATTCAATATTGATAACACGTTCGGCTTGACACACCTGGAAAGCAAATCTTAATTTGCCTGAACATCTGGTAGAGCTGTGCCTGCAATGTGTGGCATTTCTATTGTCAGCACAGATTGCTACACATCCCTCCATTGTAGGCTTCAGTGACTGTAAAGTTCTACAGAGTGTAAACATCCTGAGAGATCTTTATAGGAGTTCATTGAGCATGTAAAGAGGCAGAAAGCATTTCTTGATATGTACTGTATCTGTTTGAACAGTAGTAGCAAACAGCCTTCTGGACATTTTGGACTACAACTCCTACAAGCCCTTACTTTTGCAGTGGTGGCTGAGGTTCTAGAACAGCATTTCTCAACTTGGGGGTCGGGACCCCTGGTGTGATCATGAGGGGGATTCAGGGGGGTCACCAAAAACAATCCGATAGATAGATAGATGGTCTTGAAGGCGAGCCCCAGAGAGGGAGCCCATCTGTATCTTAATTGGTTTTATCTGCAGCAGGGAGTTCCAAAGTTCCTGCACATGTGGTCTGGCATCTTTAAAGACAAAAAAGCTGGGACTTAGCATCCAAAGACCTCCAGCCATTTCTATCTCTCTATTTTCATGCCTCACTTGACCTGAAACTTTGTAGAGCAGCTTAGATTAAGAACACTCCACATCACAACATTTTTCCTTTCCACAAAGACACAAAGTGCCCCATTTGGCTACATTCCAATCTCATATACTTCTCCGATTTAATTCTAAAATTTTCTACTATCTTGGTTTTCTTCCTCTGAACCCCTTCGCCTCTATGCAACTCTTTAAACTTTAAAGAATATTTCTTCCACGGACCAACTGATTGCCAAAACTCGCTGGTTCTTGAAAAGCCTTTGATCAACAAACGGCCTTTTAACGGAGGCCCGAAGCCATGGGCCCTTTGTGCACAAGGGCTGCATGAAGATGGGCCGACATGAGGCCGCCCAGAATGTGCTGGGAGATATAATTTTCCAAGGACTTCTGTGTGTTTGGAATCTCCTCTGGCTATTAGCAAAAAGGACTTTTCTCTATTTCCCAAAGGACACAGATGGACTTTCCCCAAAGCATATGGATTTGATGCTTTTCAAGAACATATGGACTTTCTTTCTACTCCTTGCACATGAAATAATTAGGAGATATTGGTGATATTTCCCTGAGACCCTCCTTTCCCATGTAAACCCATCTCTGCATGTTTTTCCCCATATGAAGGAATGCTACATGTCCCAGCTGTTTGTTTTGAGATGAGGGTGACCAGATTCCTGGCTGCACCCTTTAATCCAATCATTGGAACAATGGTTTCCGGTTTGGAGAGGTTTTTCTTTCTTTCCCCTCTCCGCATTTTGAAAGACTCCTTTTGTTTCATAAACACCTGACCCTCTGAGATTAGCCTCGTCCCGCATTTATAGAACCTATGGCATAACTATATTTCATATTTCATAACCGGATGTCACTGTTGGCCTCGGAAACCAACACATGGCTGCAATTATTTCACTTGTTTACCATCCAGAAGGCTGAAATTCTCATGGATAAAACCTGCATGTGGCCCTTTGTCAACAAGGAAGGGTCGTTAAGGAGAATTCCTGTTTTTCACAAAGAACAAAAGAATTCCCTTGACTCGAAAGGTCAGGGCCTTGGATTCATTAACATATGGACAAATCTACTCAAGAAAACTCCAGCTGCGTTGTTTTGAAAACATTCCTGCTCCTCGCTCCCCATTCGCCAGAATAAGAAGGGGCACTGTTTCACTATTGGACAAAACTCCAGCTGCCCCAGCGATTCCATCCAATCAACTCAAAGCTGGTCTGGGAAGTGGGAAATTTGAATCTGTAACCTTATAAAATGGCATATATTTTGAATGTAACTTAATGACTGCTTTGCGACAAGGAAACTGCAGTGGTCATCCTTCTCAGCTGACAAGAATAAAAACTTCGGTGGCATCTTCTTCTGGACTCCTTTGGTGAGATCATTTGGGAAAGGGATTTTTAGATTGCGTTTAAAAACTCACTTGGGGTTCTGCTGAATTGGAGGCTGGCTGGGAAAACGGCCGAAGAAGGCGGTGCCCCGGCCAATTCTTCTTTTTCTTCGCCACTGCCCGGCCCTTCCTCCTCCTCCCCCAAGCATCTGTCAATCCTCATTTTAGGGGTATTTTTGGGCTCTGCCCCCTATGGGCCAGGCTGTTCTAAATTGTTCGGTAACAGTCCTAGGTACCCCTTTGGCAGAGAAGGCTGAAGATCTCTCCGCCTGTCCTTCTCTTCCTTTTTTTTTTGAAACAGAGGGTGAATCCTCCCACCAAAAGCCCTCTTCCTGTTGTGATTAGCCACTCAGCCAAGGGGAGGATAGTTTCTGAGACTCCATCATGTTGGGTAGAGCAGGCTTGCTAGCCGCATGGCAGCACAGGGTGTATATGCGGGCAAGGGAGAGCATGCGAGGCAGGAGGGAGGTTCATGTCAATGAGTCCCTTCAAAGCATGGGTGTTCTGTGTGGGAAGTTTGGCCCAATTCTATTGTTGGTGGGGTTCAGAATGCTCTTTGATTGTAGGTAAACTATAAATCCCAGCAACTATAACTCCCAAATGTTAAGGTCTATTTTCCCCAAGCTCTACCAGTGTTCACATTTGGGCATATTGAGTATTCGTGCCAAGTTTGGTCCAGATCCATCATTGTTTGAGTGCACAGTGCTCTCTGGATAGAGGTGAACTACAACTTCAAAATGCAAGGCCAATGCCCACTAAACCCTTCCAGTATTTTCTGTTGATCATGAGAGTTCTGTGGGCCAAGTTTGGTTCAATTCCATCATTGGTGGAGTTCGGAATGCTCTTTGATTGTAGGTGAACTATAAATCCCTTCAGCTACAACTCCCAAATGACAAAGTTAATCCCCCCCAACCCCACTAGTATTCAAATTTGGGCATATCAGGTATTTGTGCCAAATTTGATCTCGTGAATGGAAATAAATCCTGCATATCGGATATTTACATTATGATTCATAACAGTAGCAAAATCACAGTTTTAAAGGAGCAACGAAAATAATTTTATGGTTGGGGGTCACCACAACATGAGAAACTGTATTAAGGGGTCACGGCATTCGGAAGGTTGAGAACCACTGTTCTAGAAAGTAAAATCCAAAATATCTAAAAGTTCAAATGTTTCCCATTCTTGGTTTAGACCAGGGGTGCTCATACTTTTTCTGCATGCGAGCTACTTATAAAACAACCAAGTCACAATGATCTGCCTACCCATATTTTGATAGAAGAAATAAGGGACATTTACGTGATTTTTCGCAAAAATAAGGGACACTTCATAAAATGCATCCAGACAAGAGTTCCTTCTCCCACCCTGACATCATTCCACAGATATAAACAAGCAGAATGAAAGCAGACAGACCTTGAAGCTGCAAGACCATTCAATGCTAAAAAAAGGTGGCCAATGGAACATTCAAACCTGCATCCAACAGACAAGAGTTCCTTCTCCCACCCTGGACATTACCCCACAGATATATAAGCACCCAGTAGAAAGCCAGACCTTGAAGCTGCATGGACATTCAATGCTGATCAATGTGGCCAATGGAACATTCAAAAATGCATCAGACAAGAGTTCCTTCTCCCACCCTGACATCTGCCAGGGTGGGAGATATAAACAGGCAGAATGAAAGCAGACAGACCTTTAAGCTGCAAGTCCAGTCAATGATGATCAAAGCTGTTGTGCAGATGAACTCCTCACAGTCGCAGATCTTAGGCTTTGGCAGAAAATGGCTGCCAAAGCCACCTTGTTGTTGTCCTCCCTCGTGGCTCATCTTTGCTGCCGCTGCACGCTCCAAATGCGCATGCACGGGCCGGGCGCCCACCCCCTCCTTCCCTCTGCTGCTCTCCTACTTCTCCCTCCCTCCTCCTCAGGCCACGCTGCGATGGCAGCAGTTGGCACTGAGGATGGAGACACCGGCGGGGGAGTCACGTCAGGGGCAGCCTGATCCAAGCAGCCTGGAGGAAGATGCGCACTGCGCATGGGGCAGAAGCGCCCCTCGGAAATTCGGCCCTGGCTGTGCGATTGACCAGTTCCGTCTCTGCGATCGACCTAATGAGCATCCCTGGTTTAGACATAGAGATAAAAAATGTACAGCTTTGCAGGTTTGATCTAAAGACAATATTTCACTAAAGCATAGTTTTATGCAAATGTTTTAGAGATGAGCCCTAATAAACACTCTTGGGCCTACTCTTAATTAGATATACACTGCTATATATTGCACTACACACCAAATTATTTTTACCATAGTTTCCTCATACTATGTAATAGTGTTTGGTAATCCATATCAGTGGTATATGTATCTCAGTATGACATTGTCTTTGAAATGTTAATGTGTTAATAAAAACCCCGGTGAGTTTTGTGCAGTATTATGCTCTTGGATCTAGTGTTTTATAGTTCGGAGTTGCATTACATGCTAAAAAAAAATTCCCTAGGAAAGCATTTCTGTTCTATTCTCTGTTATTGCATATTACCTGTGGTGCAGGAGGGCAGTTTTCGGATACAAGTGGCTGCTAAAAAGACAAATAAATGGATCTCAGAGTAAATCAACATTAGCTCTCATTGGACATCAAAATGACCAAACCAAGGCTGTCAAAGCTTGGACACATCATGTAATGCAGTGTTTCCCAACCTATTTTGAGCCGCGGCACACTTTTAACATTAAAAAAATCAGGGGAAACACCACCAACCTAAACGACACAAAATGACACTCTAACACAGTAAAGAATGGCTGGGGGATGGTGGCCTGCTGGGAGAAGCTCCTTGGAGAACCAAAGGAGGGGGAGGGGGAGGAGCCAGGCTGTGCCATGCCCCCCCTTCCCCTGGCTTCAGCTCTCAGCCTTAGGGGGCTTCGGTGGAAGAGCCAGCCTTGAGGAGGCAATGCTAAGCTGCTGGGAGTGCGGTGGAAGAGCCAGCACAATGCTGGCTCCCCTGGCACTATCCCCCTCAGCCTTGAGGCAATGGAGCCAGCTGAGCCAGGAGTGCTGGAAGCTGGGCTGGAGGCTGGTGGAGTGCCAAAGTTGGGGGAGGGGTGGAGCCAAGCGCCATGGCCCGCCCCCTTCCCCCGGCTTCAGCTCTCCCACAGAGGAGGAGCATGAGCGGTGGACGGGTTTCACTGGGCGGGGCTCCTCCTCCGCGCGGCTTCAGCGAGCGAGGGGCGGTAGTCATGGCGGATTGGAGGCTGGCTGGGGAAACGGCCGAAGAAGGCGGCGCCCCGGCCAATTCTTCTTTTTCTTCGCCACCGCCCGGCCCTTCCTCCTCCTCCCCCAAGCAGCAGGAGTTCAGCAGGAGGAGTGGGGAAGGAAGGGGGTAGAGAGCTTTTCTCGCGCCACAGCAGGAGGTCCGTCACGGCACACTAGTGTGCCGCGTCACAGCGGTTGGGAAACACTGATGTAATGACATCATGCATTGGAAATAATTCTCAATAAAGTGAAAGACAGTAGAAAAAGACCACATTAGAGGTAGATCAACTCAATAAAGGAATACAAGGGCCAGAGTTCATTTGACTTAAGCAGAATTGCTGATGTCTCAAGCCCTTGAAGGTCAAGGTGGCCGTCATAAGGTAAAACCACCTTGACAAAATAAAAACAGCAAAGTTATCTTCATAGCATTGACGGAGCATAAAAATGCTGGTAAACTAGAGATCGTAATTTTTTTTGGGTTTTCGCCCAGAGCTTGTTGCTGGCATGGCTTTTTAGTGTTGGTTTTCTGATGTGGGGATAACAGATACGCAAACATTGTTAATCTACTGAATACATTAGGGATGACGTGGCAAGTGTTTTTGCTGTATGGAAATCACATAGCTGGGAATTGAAGCATTTAGTGAAAAGCTAAACTAAAATCCATTCCTCCTCGCATGCTTACTCCTTGTTTCCTGCAACAGCATCTTCTCCATCAGGCAACAAACCTGAATGACAAATGCTGAAAAAAACTAGGCAAAAGTGGGTCACAGAAAGAAGGGGGTTCTCATTGTTCCAAGAGAATGGCAACATTTGAAGAGCTTCCATGTTTGTAGCTCATGCCACCAAATCTATCAGCATGCCACTGACAAGTGGCACCTGTTACCTCCTACATTTCCCCCCTGATAACATTTATGATAAGCATTCATCTTGCTTTTTAAATGGATTGTGTTTCTTGGGGGTCCATAAAACATAATCAACATTTTTCTGCATCCACATTGTTTACATTTTTTGCCACTTGGCTCTAGGTGCATTTCCTGGTGTTTCCTGGAAGGGCTTTTGAAATCACATACCACTGGATATTTCCATAATTCTCTGTGTGCCCAGCATAATGTAAGTATTGGCCGCTTTTTATAAAGAAAAGATAGCGACAAATTGGGGAGTACGGTCTAGAAGACAGTCAATTCTGTTACTCTGTTAAATAAATCAAGAATAAAAATACTTCCTTTTAATCTACCATATTAAAAAATACCTACCTGAGCACCGGGAATGTGGCGCAGCTGGCTAAGTGTCAGCTGCATAAGATCTCTCTGACCAGTAGGTCATGAGTTCGAGGCCTGCCCGGGTCAAGGTGGGTGCTCAACCTTTAAGTGTAGCCTGCTGTCAACCTTTGCAGCCCGAAAGACAGTTGCATCTGTCAAGTAGGAGATAAAGGTACCACATTAAGTGGGGAGGCAAATTTTGACTGAATTATGAGGCCATTAAAGAACTCCAGGAACGCTGAGGAATGCGGAAAGAACAACAAGGGACGCTGGGAACGCTGAGAGATGAGGAGTGCATCAGCTCCCCCTGGTGGCCAGAGTTTGTCTCTGTTCGTCTATATGTGTGTATGTGGAAACGGTAGGGGTTGTCTGCTAAGTATGTGTACCTGTACTCCGCTCTGAGTCCCCTTCGGGGTGAGAAGGGCAGAATATAAATAAAGTAAATAAATAAATGTGTGGGGGAAAAATTGGGAAGGAATGTGGGAATAGAGATTCATTTTTTACAGTGTGCTCAGTGGCCACAGAACTGCCATGTAGGAAAACAATGATGGAGTAGGAAAATAGCAACTTTCTACAAGCCTCATACTAGTTATTTGTTATGTATCTAATTCAGATTGCTTACTATATTGTATATGCGTGTATTGTTATATGGTTTCCCTTAACTCTATGTTGTGGGAGGGATTGCAGACCATGTGATCAGATTTGGGACTATTCAGGACTCAGACTCCATCTTAAAGGTCACAGACATCATTAGAGCAGAGAATCGAAAGATGCTTTAGACCAGTGTTTCCCAACGGGTGTTCCATGGCACACTAGTGTTCTGTGAGCGATCATAAGGTGTGCCGTGGGAAATTGGAACCTCCAGGAAGGGAGGGGGGAGAGTAGTGTGATGAAGTATAAAAACCCTAAGAAACCTACCTCGATAAAGGCACAAAATTACAAACACCCCCCTCCCCACCCGTTGTCTACTTGGTCTCTTTATCTCTATGCATTGGGAAGGCCCGCCTCCCTTTCCCCAAGTAGAGACCTCCTCTTACCTCCCCCCCCCCCGGGCCTAATGCCAGATGGTTCAGTCCAGCGCTGGCCACACCCCTCCCTCCTCCCCCTCCTCCCCGGTGCGCGTGAAACCCCTCTCGGCCTCCCTCTGGCTCCCTGCACACCGCCGCCGCTGCCTTCCTTCCTGCCTGCTTCGCCAGCCCCAAGATACCCGCCCGGGCCACCCCGCTGACCCCCGAGGAGCTGCGCAGGTGGTGAGTGAGGCTCCTGCTCCCCACGACCACAATTCAAGCCTGGCGGGGAGGGAGGGGGGCAACCTAAGTGAGAGGGAGACTGCTGGTCTTTCGAGGCCCTCCCTCCAAAAACTGTAACTCCCAAATGTCAAGGTCTATTTTCCCCAAACTCCATCTGTGTTCACATTTGGGCATATTGAATATTCATGCCAAGTGTGGTCCTGATCCAACATTGTTTGAGTCCACAGTGCTCTCTGAGTGTAGGTGAACTACAACTTCCAAACCCAAGGTCAATTCCCAAGCAAACCCTTTCAGTACTTTCTGTTAGTAATGAGAGTTCTATATGCCAAGTTTGGTTCAATTCCATTGTTGCAAGAGTTCAGGATGCTCTTTGATTGTGTGTTAACTATAAATCCTAGAAACTGTAACTCCCAAATGCCAAGGTCTATTTTCCCCAAACTCCATCTGTGTTCACATTTGGGCATATTGAGTATTCATGCCAAGTTTGGTCCTGATCCAACATTGTTTGAGTTCACAGTGCTCTCTGGATATAGGTGAACTCCAACTCCAACAGTCAAGGTCAATACCCACCAAACTCTTATAGTATTTTCTCTTGGTTATGGGAGTTCTGTGCGGGAAGTTTGTGTGTTTCTGCAATTCCTGCCAGGATATTTATGTTGTGTTCATCGAAACAGGCCCAGGTTTCACACTGAGTGTGTAAATACATTAAAAACATATTAACTATATGTATTACTGTGTTAGAGTGTCATTTTGTGTCATTTCGGTTGGTGGTGTGCCCCAGGATTTTGTAAATGTAAAAAATGTGCCACAGCTCAAAAAAGGTTGGGAAACTCTGCTTTAGACTACTTCAACTACTTGAAATCCTATATGTAACTGGATTGATAGCAATGTACCTGTATGCTGATTACAGGAAGTAAACCAACTATGTTATTTTAACCAAGAGTAGGCTATTTCTGCCTTTTGAGGACTTTATACTTTTGGACTTATCAATTCACCAACCACCCAGGAATCCCGCCATAGGAACTCTGGATTTATATCCAACTAGCTGTACCCGGCACGCGTTGCTGTGCCCTATTTAGGAGATGCGAGAAAGTCTGAGTATGTAAGGGTTGGAATTGTTGTTAGTGAATTGGGTGTTTTATGTTTGTGCCTCAGCTCTTTGCCTGCAGTCCTTCGGGTTTGACTTGTACCTTGGCCAGGACGGATCAGCTTGGGGAGGGCTTAACCTGTCAGGGGATCTCTATCTTCACAGGTGCGTCCAGTGTCTGTTGGGGGACTGTTAAAAATCCTTTCCGTATCCTTTTTAGCCACCTTTCTCAAGATCTTCATGTCTAGCTTCCTTTCTGCTCCTCTCTTTTTCAAGATGTCCTGCTCTGTGTCTTTTGCACCCATTGGTCGATGTCCGATGAGGCTTTCCCCATCATGGTCTTCTGATTTGAAAGTGTTGGAGGAGGCTGTGGCACTCATCTGACAGTTTGTTATGGGTCGGAATGTTCATGTTGGCTGGCCAGTACAGCAGTTATGCAAATCCGCCCTTATTGGCAGCCAATCATGTTGTCAGAATGTAGAGGCTGGGGGAGTCTTTCGCAGCCCCGGAGGATGCTGGGAAATGTAGGTTTTTTCTCTCGTTGTTTTGGGGGCTTTTAGTTTCTTATTGGGGAAGTTTCTTTGCGACAAACGTACCTTGCTTGAGGCCTATTTCTGTTGGCAAGTTTTGTGTTTCTGCGTTGTAAGGTTTCTCTGTTTCAGGTAGTCTTCACATGACGACTGTTCCTTTATATATATAGATTGGACTCTTTGTGTGTCTCCACTGGTAGGACCCCTTAAAGGGGATGAATATCACTTACTTTGTGTTGTTAATCTGTGATATTGAACCTATGTCATTAATGGAAATATATTAGACACTTATTGATATGTGATTTGTGAATTATATCCCTCCCTTAGGGTTTTTAGCTAGTTTATTAGCAACTCTCCTGTTTGTTTGTTTGCCTAGGAAATCCCACATCATCCGAGTGTGGACTCAGATAACCCAGTTCAAAGCAGACATTGTGGGATTTTCTGCCTTGATATTCTGGGATATGGGAATGTGTGGACAGGCCCTGTGTTTCCTATTATTGTTCCCTGTTCATTCCTGAAACTCACCACCATCCCTATCTGAGAATACCACTGGCAGAATCCTCTTTTTGGATTTGCAGCAGGCATTTCTCAGACTATAATATCCACCGAGGGAGGTGAAGAAATAAATCAACAAAGCAAGATTAGTTCCCAGGAACAATCGATTACAGGAGAGACCAACGACGCAAGAAGATTGAACATCCCTTGTGGTCACCTGCAGTCCCCATCTGAGACCACTCAAACACATGATCAACAAGCTATAATCAGTTTTGGAAAACAACAAAGCCCTTTCACGAGATCTGGAAGACATGCCTTTATTAGCCTATGGACAGCCTCCAGATCTTACACAATGACTCACTTATTACAGGATACGTAATATGGATGGTAATACAGGGACAAGATCCTGCCACAAACCCAGATGCCAACTTTTTCCTCATATCCTCTCTCGGAGCAGCACCAGAGATGCATTAATTTATTCTTTCAATATGACGTATGCCCTATTCCAAGCAATGCCCTGTAAGGTCTAGAGTGTTTTTCAACCTTTTTTGAGCCGAGGCACACTTTTTACATTTACAAAATCCTGGGGCACACCACCAACCAAAAAGACACAAAATTACAATCTAACGCAGAAATACATATAGTTAATATGTTTTTAATGTATTTATACACTCAGTGTGAAACCTAGGCCTGTTTCGATGAACTCAACATATATATGACTTCCTCTCACATACTTATACATGGCTATCATGTCTTCTCTCAGCCTTCTCTTCTTCAGGCTAAACATGCCCAGCTCTTCAAGCCGCTCCTCATAGGGCTTGTTCTCCAGACCTTTGTGAAATTTCACCCTGAGTGAAACTTGCTTCCAGTTAACTATGGATGTCATGAAGCTGTTATAAACAGTTCCTTCGCACGGGGGGGGGGGGGGGGGAGGCAACTCTCAAAAAATCCAGTAAAATAGTAAAAAAAAACCCCAAACATTTCCAAGCAGAGAGGCTCAATTTGTTTCTTGGAAACCTGTGAGGGGGCTGCTAGGAGGGGGGAGAGTGCCAATTTCCCACGGCACACCTGATGATCGCTCACGGCACACTAGTGTGCCATGGCACACTGGTTGGGAAACACTGGTCTACATTGTACAGTCTCTACACAGGAAGATAAATACACATGAATTGAACATCCGAAGTGGCAATGCCAAGAACTAGTTATAGGACATTTCAACCTTCCTAGACATATAGTGTGAGGGCCCTTCCACACAGCCCTATATTCCAGAATATCAAGGCAGAAAATCCCACAATACCTACTTTGAACTGGAATATATAGCAGTGTGGACTCAGATAAACCAGTTCAAAGCAGATATTGTAGGATTTTCTGCCTTGATTTTATGGGATGTAGGGCTGTGTGGAAGGGCCCAGAGTCTAAGAGGTTACAGTCCTTGAACAAGGGAATTGTAAAGGCATATTAGAAAGAAAACTTTATTGAATTCCATTCCATTTCATTTATAGACAGACAGACATGGAACACTCATGTATTAATAAAAGAGATCACACTACTACACATGTACCAAAAGGAACCTTTGAAGTGAAGGTGTTTATTTTTTGGTAAGTAGTTCTATTGCTTTCTCACATTATTGATATGCTAAGTGATTACTGCAAAGATCTGAAAAACTATCACCTTACCCAGCCCTTTGAAAATGTAGGGCAAGGATCATAATTTGCATCTTTCTGGATCTTATTACATTTCATCCCTCTTCAGCAACTATGTAAATATGCTTTATATCCCGAGACCTGTATATCACTGTACTCTAACGGAAAAAGTAGGTTTAGATCCACAAAACCCACAGTATTTTTTTTAAAAAACCTCTATTAAGGGTGTTGTTACATTTCTTCATTTTTGCTGCCCCTTAACGCTTTCCTTTTTATGCTGAAGGAGGCTAACATGGCTGCCTCTTTGGAAACTAGAAATAAAATAGCACCTGCTTAGTTCAAAGGTGCTTCTGCATCAGTTGCTGAGAGGCTAATTCCAGAAAGGACTTGCTGAATTTTGTTTCTACGCACATAAATTATCTACCTCCTACATGCATTTACAGGCAGAGATTAAAGCCTCATAACATAGCACAAGAACACCATATCCGAGGCCTGGTTCTAGATTTGAGGGGGCCGGTGTGGACCCCCTCTTCCCATTCCAGCAAGCTACTCCAGTGTCAACAGCCGACTGAAGCACTCCAATCAGTTTTGGGTATCCTAGTGAGTGACAGGAAGCTGTCATCATTTTTCTCTCTCATAATGTTACTAAAATGGCAGAACAACCTTAGACTGGGTACAATATGAGGAATTATATGTTAAATTTGAAATATTATATATTTTTAATTGTTATGTGCCTTCAAGTCATTCCAATTTATAATGACTTTAAGATCCAATCATAGATTTTTTTCGGCAAGTTTGTTTTAGAGGTGGGTTTGCCATTGCCTTCCTCGGGGACTGAGAGACTGACTTCCCCAAGATCACCCAATGGTGTTTCTATTGAATGATCTTAGGTGAGTCACACACTCTCAGCTTCAGAGAAAAGCAATTACAACCTCCTCAGAAGTATTATTACATTATTAGATACTGCGGTAGCACAATGGGTTAAACCCTTGTGTTGGCTGAACTGCTGGCCTGAAGAGCTGAATGTCAGTGGTTCGAATCCGCGGGACAGTGTGAGCTGCTGTTTGACAGCCCCAGCTTCCCATGCGAGGACATGAGAGAAGCTTCGCACAGGATGGTAACAAATCCAGGCATCCCCTGGGCAACGTTTTTGTAGATGGCTGATTTTCTCACACCAGAAGTGACTTGCAGTATATTCTCAATTCACTTCTGACATGATAAAAAAAATCTGGGCAGAGACCACAAGGGGGTGCTAGAGAGAGAAGGATAGTCGGTTTTATGAGACCGGGGAGTTGAAGGAGGAAAACAATTTCCCCCCTTTTCCCAGGTTATTTTCCCTCCCCACTTCCCATTTCATAAACTGGAGTTGTTTCCACAATGGGAACATGGGTGGGGGGATAACA
Organism: Anolis apletophallus; assembly: GCA_030556195.1. NCBI lineage: Eukaryota > Metazoa > Chordata > Lepidosauria > Squamata > Anolidae > Anolis > Anolis apletophallus. The sequence continues at coordinate 43,536,030 of JARBWK010000012.1, forward strand.
GGAAAACAGGAGAAATGGCTTTCCTCCTTCTATCCTTTGCTCTCTGGCTCCCCCTTGTGGCCTCTGTCCGGATCATGGAAAGTACCCATTATTATTACTATTACTGTTCTGGGACTATTGAAAATAGGACTGGAATCTTTGTTGAGTCTTTGCTAGATAAACTCTTACTGTTTATCTACACATGCAGCTTAATCCATGGTCAGTCCAGAGCAGTAATGTTTCGCACTGCCCCCAGAAACACTCTGTCCTGAACTTGTGGTGGATCAGAGCTCAACTGGTACTAGACCATATCTATCCAGTGGACCATCCTTCTGTCCTTGTTGTGATTACTGTTACTAGATAGTACTGCATTCTGAACTGACATGAGCAGATGCACCTACACATTCAATCCATTCCCTTTTCCCTGTGCTGATGAGTACGGAGAAAATCGGATGATGGCAGTGGCCCACTGGAAGTGACCCACTGTACCCAAACTGCAAGATTGCCCAGGACTAAACTTGGTGTGGGGTGTTGTGTGGTTTCTGGGCTATATGGCCATGCTCTAGCAATCTGGATCTGTGGCTGGCATTATTCCGGTCATGAAAGCCTTCAACAATACACTGAACATCTCTATGGGGAGAAATTGTTCCAAAACTTTGGTGTATTCCCCCAGTTTTCCTTAATGTGGCGTCAAATTGGATTTTTCTGCAATAAGAACTGGATGCCCCTGAAAATCATGAAGGCAGCTAGGAGCAACTTCATGGCAAGTGTTGGCAACAGAACCCACGTAGATGAGACCACAGTTTCAATTCATAGCATATTTGTCTTCAATCCTCTATGAATATCCCATAAAATGTAACAGGATTATTAAACACTATAAATGACTATTCCAAACTATCTTGAATGATAAATTATTCCCCCCCCCAATTCATTTACAATCACTAATAACAATATTTCTGCTTGACCCAAAATTCAGTCCCAGCACTTTAATACTGTCCCCTGCTCAGAATCATAGTGTTACACCTCATATTGCTCTTATCCCCAATTTTGTCATCTGGCACTTGCACTTTATCTATCAGCCCTGCCTTCAACTGATTTGTAGCGGCCCCCCAGCCGAGACCAGAGCTGTTTGGCTATTTCAGGTACCAGTTGTCTGTTTGATGGTTGTTTTTTTTTTTACTGTGCTATGCCATTGTTTGTTTTATTTTTTTGTTGCTGTTTTATAGATTTTAATGTGTTATATTTTAATTATGTTTGCTTGGGCTTGTCCCCATGTAAACTGCCCCGAGTCCCACACTTTTTCAGCATGCGAGCTACTTATAATAAAACCAAGTCAGAAAGATCTACCGAGAGAGAAGCAGGGTGGGGCAGGGGGAGGGGGTGGGGCTTGGCGTGCCCTGACTCTGCCCCCTCTGGCTTTAGCTCTACCACAGCTTCTCCAGGCTTGAGGAGGGTAGTGCCAAGCCAGTGGTGGCATAGCTAGTAGCCACTACTGGCTTGGCCCTACCCTCCTCAAGGCTGAAGAAGCTGTGTGGCGCTGAAGCTGGGGAGGGGGCGGGGCTTTGTGCAGCCTGGCTCCACCCCCTCCCCCTCTGGCTTTAGCGCTACCACAGCTTCTCCAGGCTAGGGGAGGGTAGTGCCAAGCCAGTGGTGGCATAGCTAGCCACTACAGGATTGGCACTACCCTCCTCAAGCCTGAAGAAGCTGTGGTAGCGCTAAAAGCTGGGGAGAGGTGGGGCTTTGTGTGGGCGGGCTTCGCCCCCTCCCCCTCTGGCTTTAGCTCTACCACAGCTTCTCCAGGCTAGAGGAGGGGAGTGTCAAGCCAGTGGTGGCATAGCTAGCCACTACTGGCTTGGCACTACCCTCCTCAAGGCTGAAGAAGCTGTGGTAGCATTGAAGCCGGGGAGGGAGCGGGGCTTTGTGCGGCCTGGCTCCACCCCTCCCCCCTCTGGCTTTAGCGCTACCACAGCTTCTCCAGGCTAGAGGAGGGTAGGGCCAAGCCAGTGGTGGCATAGCTAGCCACTACTAGCTTGGCACTACCCTCCTCAAGCCTGGAGAAGCTGTGGTAGAGCTAAAGCCAGAGGGGGGAGGGGGCATGGCTTGGCGTGGCATGGCTCCGCCCCCTCTAGAAGTGCCCCATCTGGCTGGGATCGACCTCTTTTGGTCCTGGGATCAACCAGTCGATCACGATCGACTTCCTGGGCAGCCCTGCTTTAGGGAGATGGAGGGAGGGCACAAAAAGAAAGTTGTTGTTGTTGTTATTTTACTGACACAAAAACACAGTATGTCACAGCAAACGAGATATATATGCTGGATTTCATATCACAAAATCACAAGTCGAACACTTCCCAAGCGTCTAGGACTGTGTGATGTATTTCCGAATGATGCATGCAGATCCAAGTAAGGTGGCCTTTTGCAGTTGACAGATCGTGATTTTGTCAATTTTTATTGTTTCCAAATGCTGACTGAGGTCTTTTGGCATGACACCCAGTGTGTTCATTACCACTGGGTCCACCTGTACTGGTTTATACCAGAGCCTTTGCAGTTTGATTTTGAGTTCCTGTATGCGGCTGAGTTTTTCCTGTTCCTTTTCCTCAATGTGAATGTCATCTGGTATAGCAACATCAATAATCCAAACTTTTTTCTTTTCCACAATCATGATGTCTGGTGTATTGTGTTCCAAAACCTGGTCAGTCTGGATTCGGAAGTCCCACCGTATTTTTGCGTGTTCATTTTCCACTACCTTTGCAGGTTTATGATCCCACCAGTTCTATACTACTGGTAGGTGGTACTTGTGACATAAGTTCCAATGAATCATTTGGGCCACAGAGTTGTGCCTCTGTTTATAGTCTGCAAGAAAATCTGTGTGATTTTCTCGCAGCAGCTGAGGATATGATCAATGGTTTCATCAGCTTCCTTGCACAGTCTGCATTTTGGGTCATCAGCTGATTTTTCAATCTTGGCCTTAATTGCATTGGTTCTGATGGCTTGTTCCTGGGCTGCAAGAATCAGGCCTTCTGTCTCCTTCTTCAGTGTTCCATTCATGAGCATACAAGATCTTCTCTTTGTCAACTTTTCTTTAAATTTTGTCAAGGAACTGCTCATGCAATGCTTTGTTGTGCTAGCTGTCAGTTCAGGTTTGTAATGCAGTTTTCTTGTACTGGTTCTTTGTCTGCTGTGCCACCTTGTCGTGGTAGAAGGGTTAACTGCTCCAAGGATGCTGAGAGCTGGTCCAACCAAGTCAGAGAGGTCTCAACTGAGGAGTGGAACTAAGAGCACCTAACCCATTAGCACTATGGAGAAACAAACTTTAAAAAAGTCTATACTGGCTCAGTTGACACCCAGGATAAAAAGGACCATGGTGGATGCTGCTGATTCTGGACATCCATCGATAAGTAGGCTACAGAATCAAAATACAAATGAACGATCACAGAAGCGACAGAAATATACAATGCCAGAAAACGGCACTGTTGTTGTTGTTATGTTGTGTATATGGGAAAGCAAAGAAATCAATGTATTAATTTTGTGTCCAGATCAAAAGTACAATTCCTTTATTTAAATCAGTGGTTCCCAAAGTGGGTGGTACTGCCCCCTGGTGGGTGGTGGGGCGATCCAAGGGGGCGCTGGGAGGCTCAGGAGAATTTGGGGGGTGCTGAACCCCTGTAAGGGAGCCGTGGCACGAGCCAGGCTTTCTTGCCACTTGCAGGGTTGCGCGCTTGCGAGGATGTCCCTGTTGGAAGAAATAGGACTGTGCCATGGTCAGGGTTGATGAGAGGAAGGAAGTGTGTGCTGTGGTTTCCACGGCAACGCCTGCCTGGGGATTCCAACTCGCAGGGACACAGTCGTAAGCACGCGATCCCCGAGCAGGCGTTGCCGTGGAAGCTGCGGCGCACCTCCTTCTTCTCGTCAACCCTGCCCACAGCGCAGTCCTGTGTATTGCCTCTTTCTTCCAATGGGGATATCCTGGGGGTTCTGTGTGGGAAGTTTGGCCCACTTCTATCATTGGTGGGGTTCATAATGCTCTTTGATTGTAGGGGAACTATAAATCCCATCAACTACAACTACTAAATGGCAAGGTCTGTTTCCCCTGAACTTCAATACTCAATATTTGGGCATATTGAGTATTCATTTCAAGTGTGGTCGAGATCCATCATTATTTCAGTCCACAGTGCTCTCTGGATATAGGTGAACTACAACTCCAAAACTAAAGGTCAATGCCCACCAAACTCTTATAGTATTTTCTCTTGGTTATGAGAGTTCTGTGTTTGATTCCATTCCATAATTGGTGGAGTTCAGGATGCTCTTTGATTGTGTTGGTAATGAGAGTTCAATATGCCAAGTTTGGTTCAATTCCATTGTTGCAAGAGTTCAGGATGCTCTTTGATTGTGTGTTAACTATAAATCCCAGAAACTGTAACTCCCAAATGTCAATGTCTATTTCCCCCAAACTCCATCTGTGTTCACATTTGGGCATATTGAGTATTCATGCCAAGTTTGGTCCTGATCCAACATTGCTTGAGTCCACAGTGCTCTCTGGATATAGGTGAACCACAACTCCAAAACCCAAGGTCAATGCCCACCAAACTCTTATAGCATTTTCTCTTGGTTATGGGAGTTCTGTGTGGGAAGTTTGTGTTTTTTTGCCATTCCTGCCAGGATATCTATGTTGTGTTCATCGAAACAGGCCCAGGTTTCACACTGAGTGTATAAATACATTTAAAAACATATTAATTATACGTATGACTGTGTTAGAGTGTCATTTTGTGTCATTTTGGTTGGTGGTGTGCCCCAGGATTTTGTAAATGTAAAAAATGTGCCACGGCTCAAAAAAAATAGTTGAAAAACACTGTGCTACAGGACTCCCATCTGGAAAGATACCTTGGAACTATTCCTGTGCTTTTGTGTTGTCAGATGGTCTTGTAATTAGTCGGCACTGTCGCTGAACTATTGACCTACTGTAACGGAGGGGTAAAGCATCCTATTACTGATCTCTTAAGTCATTCATGCTACTTTTCTACAGAGGATTTAGAGGCGATATCTGTAGAAGGGATTCAGGCTTCTCTGTTTGGCCAGCACTGAACTAGACCTTAGTGTAAATGTGACACTATGGCACATTTGAGATGGATTCAACAGGAACATTGTTTCCAGAACTCCAAAAATGATTGTACAGAACTACTCAGTGCTGGTGTGACCTCATTTAGCTTCCTATTTTTAGTTCTGGGCATCTGAGGATAGTTGCAAAGATATTGAAGTATTTTACAAGACAAACCCTACGAACACAGGCTGAGTGGGCACATTTAACCACACAGAGAAAATAATATTAACGAACAAGGCTATGCGGACACACTTTAAATATGTAGAAGGTTGTTGGCAAGAGCAGGGATGAGAGTCTCAAATACGGAAGGACAAGAACCCACTGCTCACACTCCAGATTAACATTAACAAGAGAAAGAACATTTACTAAACCATAAGAACAATTCAACGGTGCCGTCCTAGAGCATGCCATCAATGCAAGCTTTGTTCTCTTTGCAGAGCATTCGGAAGAGAAAAGTTGTCGTGTGCTTTGTGTTTTTGCAGATTCTCTTCCTTGACCAAAACAGACTTGGTTAATCTATCATTCCTGGTGAAGTTCTTTTTCCCCGTGCCAGGAGCAACTTGAGAAACTGCTTCTGGTGTGAGAGAATTGGCTATCTGCAAGGACGTTGCCCAGGGGACGCCCAGATCCCTGTGGGAGCCTCAGTGACGCAGTGGGTGAAACCCCTGTGCCGGCAGGACTGAAGACCGACAGGGCGCAGGTTCAAATCCGGGGAGAGCACAGATGAGCTCCCTCTATCACAGGGGTGGGCGACCAATGGCCCGTGGGCCAGATGCGGCCCGGCAGTCGATTCTGTCCAGCCCGGGAGAAGGGCGTCGGGGGTGGGGCCAAGAGGAAGGGGTGCCGGTGCCGCCATCCCATCACGGGCTCTGTGGGGCCTGTGTGGGCAGACAGGCTGGAGGAGCGGCGGCTTTGGAGTGCCTGCCATCCCTGGAGGCGATCTGGCCCTGCAGCGGGAGCACTCCGCGACCTGCGGGGGTGATCACTGTGGTGACCCGGAAGACTTGATCGTCTTCCGGGTCGCCAGGGCAATGAGCCACCTCAGATTGCCGAGTGTTCCCCCTGCAGGTCAGGATCGCCTCCAGGGATGGCAGGCACTCCTAAGCCGCCGCCCCTCCGGCCTGTCTGCCGACACAGGCCCCACAGAGCCCCCGATCGGATGGCGGCACTGGCACCCCTTCCTCTTGGCTCCGCAGGGCGATCAGCTGGGGAACGGCTGGGGGCGAGAGAGGGCGGAAGCTGCTCTGCTCTCCTCTGCGGCGGCGGCTGGGTCCGCTTTGCCATCCTCTGGGCTGGGACCATTGGGCCATTCCATCTTGGGATCCTTCCTCTCTTGAGGATGTCAGCCTTCATCCTGGTTTGCACCTTGTCTTCTTGAATTTAATTTAATTTAATTTTAGTGGTTTTTATTATTATTTTATTGTATTATTATTATTTTATAATAATTTTATTATTATTATAATATAATAAATAATATAATATAATAATATTATATTATAATTTCAATATATTATAATGTCTTGTCTATATATATACTATAATATAATAACTATGATATTAATACTAATAATATATGAATATTTCTTGATATATTAATATGTTAATATTAATGATGTGTAATATATAGTAAATATAGTAAATAAATAAATAATGTGGATTAGAATGTAGTTCAGCCTTTAGGGGCGGCCCTCCATAATATCCTTTGGCTCTCGTGTGGCCCCTTGGAAAAAATAATTGCCCACCCTTGCTCTATCAGCTCCAACTCCTCATGTAGGGACATGAGAGAAGCCTCCCACAAGGATGATTAAAACATCAAAACATTGGGGCATCCCCTGGGCAACGTCCTTGCAGACGGCCAATTCTCTCACACCAGAAGCGACTTGCAGTTTCTCAAGTTGCTTCTGACACAATTTTTAAAAAAACATCCTTCTCTCATGCCCTTGCATGGTGAGCTGGAGCTGACAGAAGGAGCTCATCTGTAGTGTCCCCAGATTCAAACCTCTGACCTGTCGGTCTTCAGTCCTGCCGGCACAAGGGTTGTGCCACTGGTGGAGGTAAAAATTGCTCATGACTGCTTTGTTGGCTAATACTTTCTTCAAGGGAAAATAGTCCCTGGATTTATGGTCTTATATTGTTTGAGAACATTCTTTATTCTTCCTTCTTCTCCTACAAAATTGAGCATCACCAGTCAAAACCCAACATGGATATCCCTAGATTCTGCAAGGTCCGTATTCTAGGACACTTGTTAAAAAGTGGGTATTATGCTATTCTTGGTGTGTGGATTTGTCTAGAAAAAGTAAAATTTATGGAGAGCATGGGGGGGGGGGGCAGTATAGCTGCCTCCACCTTTGGATTCTATTTGAAGGAATGGGTACTTTTTGAGGTTGTAATGATGACTGATCCAAGTTTACCACCACACAGTCATTGCGATTCTAGTGGCTCCCATTAAGATATAATGTGTTAAAAAGTTAAAATCTGGTGGCGCTTTTATAGAAATTAGATGCTGCCTTAAAAAGCAGTATAAAAAGAAATTAGTCCAAGGGTAGGAAACTGTTGCAGAATTGCGGTTTCCATTATCTCTCACCATTGGTTTTGCTGGCTTGTACTGACGAGAATTGCCAACGATAACATCTGAAGAGTCACAAATTCTTCATGTAGAAACTAGGGCTTAAAGCTCTCTCCTATAGGTGAGGATTGGAGTTCACATATGGAAGACAGCTAGTATTGTACTTTTTAACAAAACCTTGTTATTTGTATGGGGTTGCTATCCAGGTGGAATTGTTTGTAAAAATGCTATCTCATATCTCATCCTACAGGGACTCCAGGTGGATCCGTCGAACATCAGAGTGACTTCAATGATGAACCGGGTGAAGCAGAGGGTACTCGATGTATGTGCACAAGATGACCTAGCCCATTTGGCTAGGGTCAAATCCATGCACTGGTTAGCCCAACAACCCAACCACTTTGTTACTGCCCCGTATCTGGCTCGCCCGCTCCTACCTCACCTTAGGATTGCCCTAACTAGAGCTAGGTTCGAGCAATTCGAGTCTATGGTGAGGGCCAGCAGATATGCTGCCACACCCTATAGGGACAGAGTCTGTATTTGCGGCCTACCAGAAGTCGAGGATCTAGTCCACATTTTGTTGATCTGTCCCATATATGCAGAGGAGAGGGAGAAATACCTCAGCTATTTACTATCCAAAAGGACATTTTGGCCCTCTACCTTTAAAATTAACTTTCTCCTCTCAGACTCAAACCTTCAAACGGTGTATAAGGTAGCTGCTTACCTATTTAGAGCTTATAAAAAGAGACAGCGGTATATGGAGTCTATTGGAGTCAACTGTGCGGGGGATGAGTTCCAGTAGGCGGCATGGAACAGCCCGCGGTACAGCGGTCATAAGTGTCACATCAACTGATCACCGGGCCTCTTAAGTATCCTATGCTAATAGTTCCCCTTCCTATGTATTGACGCAAGACAATTGCAATAAGTTTAGTTTTTAATGTGTTACATTGTTTGCCTTGTACATTAGGTACTGATTTTATCCTTATCTTGTATACTACTACTGCTGTTGGAGCTTTTATTTGAAATGACCTGACGGTTACTCAATAAACGTGACGGACTGATGTAATCAGGATTGCTGTCATCCCTTGTGCACATTCAGAACTATACAAAAATTATAGTGTCCATTAGCACCAAAAAGGGAGCACAAGCGAGTGTCCTTCTACCTGAGCAGAGTACCAACCAAAAGTCAATTGGGGGCCTTCCTTGGAGGTGTCTTCCACACTTCCCCTCCTTCTTTCCCGTGACTTGTAGTCATGGCTGTGTGGAAGTTCAGATATTATCTTTACATCGGAGGTTCCCAACGTTATTTTGAACAGGGACCACTTGACCAGAGGCCACTTTGACCAGAGACCACTCTCCAATATTAGTACCAAAAGGGTTACAAATTAGTTTTTGATCAATGTTAAATTTTGTTTGGGGTGCTGATTCTTGTGCAGTCTGGGAGTGATCCTGGACTCATCGCTGAGCCTGGAGCCCCAGGTCTCGGCGGTGGCTGGGAGAGCTTTTGCACAGTTAAAGCTTGTGTACCAGATGCGCCCGTACCTTGGGAAGTCTGACTTGGCCATGGTAGTCCATGCTCTGGTTACATCTCGAATAGACTACTGCAACGCTCTCTACATGGGGTTGCCTCTGAAGACTGCTCAGAAACTGCAATTAGTCCAACGCTCGGCAGCCAGGTTACTAACAGGAGCGGGGTACAGTGAGCATACAACTCCCTTGTTGCGCCAGCTCCATTGGCTGCCAGTTAGTTTCCGAGCACAATTCAAAGTGTTGGTTTTAACCTACAAAGCCCTATATGGTTCCGGCCCAGTTTACTTGTCCAAACGAATTCTCCCTTATGAACCATCAAGGATATTAAGATCCTCTGGAGAGGCCCTGCTCTCAATCCTGCCATCTTCGCAAGCGCGTCTGGTGGGGACGAGAAACAGGGCCTTCTCTGTGGTGGCCCCTCAGCTGTGGAACTCCCTCCCAAGCGATGTTAGATCTGCCCCCTCCCTGTTGTCCTTCAGGAGGCGGGTGAAGACTTGGATGTGGAACGAGGCGTTCCCAGAATAAGCTGAGATTGATTTCAATCTGAAAGGTGACCACTTTTTTAGACCGAGCTGAATGTGGTTTTAATGGCAATGTGGTTTTATGTATCTCTGTTTTTATGTATTTTAATATGCTGCTTTAAGATGTTTTAAATTTGTATGGCATTGAATTTTGCTGTAAGCCTGTCTGAGTCCCTCCTTGGAGGTGAGAAGGTTGGGGTACAAAAATTTTAAATAAATAAATAAATAAATAAATAAATAAATAAATTCTAAAAATTGCTTTGGATAGTCCACATTAGCTCTAGTTTCTGACACAGAACATATGTCATCCAGTAGTCACCATCTGCTCACCAGTAGTCACCAGTAGTCACCCACAGGAAACCATATTTAATAATCTAGAGTTGATGTGGTCTATCCAAGGGGACGGGGCTGGTCAGCGACAAAGAAGAAGTGACAGGTGGCGCGAAAGGAGCATGAATAAAATAAATAAAGAATGAGGAAGGAGGCTCGCGGACCAGATTCCTACTGGTGGTCTGTGCCCCACAGATTAAGAACCACTGCTTTACACAGAAGGAGAGAAGTGGAAAGTCAAAGCCAAGGACTCCTATTCTTTCTTTTGTATTTCTCTTCTACCTGGATCGCCGCATTTTGGAATTACAACAGTATAGGTGTGTGTGTGAGAGAGAGAGACAGAGAGAGGGAGGGAGGGAGAGAGAAGGGTGATAACATGCCATGGCATTGTACCATTATAGCAGGAGAAACTCTGGAAAGGGTCTCCCACCCAAAGAATATGTCAGAATTGGTGTAACAAAACAATTGAACTTTCGCACAGAAAATCATAGTGTGGCAGAAGTGGATTTTTTTAGTTAAAAGAACAACAGTCTCCCAGGAGATGGAAACAACAGTAGAACAATGACATTATGCAGCATGCTCCAACAGAAAGTGCTATTATCCAGAGGCAATTGTCATTTCCCTGCTGTGTGTGATAAGGCTCTCAGATAGAAATCTGTCTATATCCACTTTCTCAGGTGTACTCTGACTACAATACCTGTTAGAAGCTCTGGAGGTGATGAAGAGAAAAATAAAGCCGAAGAGAATTTCTTTCATTCTGTGTGCCTGCGTGTTGTGCCTACGTGGCGGTTACTAGGGATAAAAATTTATTTGGTGTGGAAATGAGGTGAGGTGGATCTGGCTCGTGTTCCTGAGGCCCCTTGCACACAGCTGAATAGAATCCCACATTAACTGCTTTGAAATGGGTTATATGGCAGTGTGGACTCAGATATCCCAGTTCAAAGCAGATATGGGGGATTTTTCTGCTTTGATATTCTGGGTTATAGGCTGTGTGGAAGGGTCCTGAGTCAAAATCGTGCCTGAGTGACCAAGAAGAAGAGGGAAGACTGGCTGATCATGTGAGCACGTCTACCAATGTAACTCTGGACTGTTTTTCCACTTTAAAGTTAAAAACCCAGGGGCTCTCTCTGGAATTAGCTATGTATCATGAAGATATCCATCTTTCCATTTGTGGTTTGTTTTGTTTTTTTGGTTGTGTCAGTAGCGACTTGAGAAACTGCAAGTCGCTTCTGGTGTGAGAGAATTAGCCACCTGGAGGACGTTTTAATGTGTTACCATCTGCGCGGGAGGCTTCTCTAATGTCCCCGCGTGAGGAGCTAGAGCTGATAGAGGGAGCTCATCCGCGCTCTCCCCGGATTTGAACCTGTGACCTGTCAGTCTTCAGTCCTGCCGGCGCAGGGGTTTAACCCACTGTGCAGGCCCGGATTACACATAAGGCCACTCTAGACCATGGCCTAGGGGCGCAAGCCAAGAGGGTGCAATTCAGACGGTCCCAAAAAATGTTGAAAAAAACCCGCAACGCTACTCTCTCTCTCTCGAGGGAGGGCGGGGGGAGAGCGCTGCGAGGGTCTGGGGGAGGAGGGAATGGCGCCCCCCCTCACTATCGCCCCCGCCCCCTTGTCAAGGAAGGAGGGTGCACCGTGAAGAGGAGGAGGTGGAGGGAAGCCCCGCCCCCGGGGCTACTGCTGGCACCAGGGACGGGGCTTCCCTTCCTTCCTCCTCCCGCACTCTCCTTCCTTGACTCAAGGAAGGAGGGTGTGCCACGAAGAGGAGGCGGCGGAGGGAAGCCCTGCCCCTGGGGCAGCTGTCAGCCCAGGGGGCGGGGCTTCCGTCCACCTCCTCTTCGAGCCCTCCTTCCTTGACTCAAGTAAGGAGAGCGCGCGGTGCCGCGAGGAGGAGGAGGTGGGTGGGTGGGGGGTGCGGTAGAGGTTGGTTTGGGGGCATAATTCCAAAGTGTGGCCTAGGGCGCGAAAAGGGCCTGCCACTGCGCCATCGGGGGCTCCTCCATTTGTGGTGAACCTAAGTTTTTGGCTTGTGCTGACAAGTCCTATATTTTTGCTTAGTCTCTGCTGTGTGGTATGGATTTCTCTATACCTCCTTTTGCATATGAGTTTTGTTGGGAAGTCTTTCTGGTCTGACTCAACATGGCCGCATGTTTGTTTTGTATCCTAATTAGCTGCTTGAGGGGGTTGGGTCTGAAAAAGCAACGACTAAAACTGTCTTCTCACATTAAGCCATGTTATTCCCTTTGCCAAACCAAAGAACCATAGCAATATATTAGGGGATGGGGTGGGGGACTGGAGTAGATCTGCAAAAACATTTTTTTTCTTCTCAATCTATTTTTTTTTCATGCTCCAACCTGGGGATTTCTTAAATTCGCCCTCTTGCTTAAGTTTCAATCAATTTAATTTGCTTTGCTATTCTGCCAGTATTGTCAGTTGTTTGGTTCAATTAAATTAGACTCAAGAGGCTTTCATGCATTGTTTTGCTTGTGGGCATCATAAGCCATAAGATTTATAGTCTTATGAATAGCATGTCTCTTACACTCAAAACTTTAGTTAGTTCTGCACAGACAAGTAAATTTAAAAGAGCTAGCTTGGCAAGAATGGGTTAACAGAAAATGGGAGCGGCCGCAGTTTGGGGACAAAAGTGTTAGCGCAATGTGAAACTGCAGGTATCATGAGATTAGTTAGTGCAGTGTTTCTCAACCTGGAGGTCGGGACCCCTGGAGGGGTCTTGGGGGTTCTGTTTGGGAAGTTTGGTCCAATTCTATTGTTGGTGATGTTCAGAATGATCTTTGATTGTAGGGGAACTATAAATCCCAGCAACTACAACTCCCAAATGACAAAACCAAGCCCCTCAACCCCACCAGTATTCAAATTTGGACATATTGGGTATTTGTGCCAAATTTGGTTTACTAGTGTTTATATGTGGGCAAGGGAGAGCATGCAAGGCAAGAGGGTGGCTCATGCCAAGGAGCCCCTTGAAAGCATTGGTGTTCTGTGTGGGAGGTTTGGCCCAATTCTATCATTGGTGGGGTTCAGAATGCTCTTTAATTGTATGTGAACTATAAACCCCAGCAACTACAACTCCGAAATGTTAAGGTCGATTTTCCCCAAAATCCACCAGTGTTCACATTTGGGCATATTGAGTGTTTGAGCCAAGTTTGGTACAGATCCATCATTGTTTGAGTCCATAGTGCTCTCTGGATGTAGGTGAACTACAACTACAAAACTCAAGGTCAATGCCTACCAAACCCTTCCAGTATTTTCAGTTGGTCATGGGAGTTCTGTGTGCCAAGATTGATTGAATTCCATCCTTGGTAGAGTTCAGAATAGTTTGTGGTTGTAGGTGAACTATAAATCCCAGCAACTACATCTCCCAAATGACAAAATTAACCCCACCCCATCAGTATTCAAATTTGGACGTATCGGATATTTGTACCAAATTTTGTCCAGTGAATGAAAATCCATCCTGCATATCAGATATATACAGTATGATTCATAACAGTAGCAAAATTACAGTTATGAAGTAGCAACGAAAATAATTTTATGGTTGGGAGTCACCACAACATGAGGAACTATATTAAGGGGTCGTGGTGTTCGGAAGGTTGAGAACCATTGACTTAGTGTTGTTTAGTGTAAATATGACAGTAGTTAGTGTCGTGATGCAGATGCCAATTAAAACCAAACCCAAGAGTAAAAAGGGATAACAAAAGAGTTTATTGTACAAGAAATGGAAATGGGACTAACAAAAACTAGCCTAACTGGCTAAAACCCCCCAAAAACCACGGAGAAACCCAAAAATTGCGGAAGGAATGATCAAAAGCAAACTAAAGACGTCACCTGCGACATCCTCAGAGGGTTGAGCCAATAGCGTAGTCAATAACAGGTCCAGAGTCGTGGGCAGGAGAAAGACGGAGAAACGATGAGACAATCCAAGGTCCACAGGAGCTAAATGCATGGGGACATTTATTGTAATCCCCACAAAACACATTGTCAACCTCCCTCCATATAGACAATACCATTCTTGTAGCTTGTGATACTCACAGAAAGTCCTGCAGAGTTCAAATCTCACCACAAGGAACACACGGCTGTAGCTGGACAGAAAACAGAACATTGTAACCCAAAACCACCTACCTTTCCCAACTGCGGCGGCAGCATTTCAGCCCAAAAGGGCAGAGTAAAACCTCAACTCACGAGTAAACTGGATCAGGAACACGATGCAAGATATCAGGATACCAAGAACAACTCCTTGCTCGCCGCAAGAAAACTCTCAAAAAACCCACATTAAATAGACCTAGAGATCAGACTCGCCCAAAGAAGACAACTCCTCCTGATTAGGCGATGCAGCTGCTTCTCTTTCTGCAGCTGAAACCTTTTGTGAGTCCCTCCAAGATCCCCAACATCTTTCAAAACTTAGCGTATCCCAATCATTCCCTGAGGTTTCAGAGGGCCACTCATTATCACTATCAAACCCCAGAAAAGTATCACTACTGGTGGCTGCATCACACACATCCTGAATTTCCTTTACTTGAGTCCAGTCTAATTCAGTATCACTGTCTTCTGACAATCCTTCCCCATCCCTGGGAAAACCCTCAAAGGACTCAGAGTCAGTACGAGCCATACGTATTTGCCGTACTCTCTTCCTTTGTGCCAAACTTTCCCTACTGGAATTACTTGCAGCCTGCTCCAGCGTTTAGGTTACTCTCAGCCCCACCCAGTTCCATTCTACACTCAGATGCTGTAGATTCAGCATCCTCCCCAGCCCTACTCACAGGCAGAGCCGCGGGCTCAGTCTATATAATGGGAGAGGGAGTTCACTAGTAACAATCAGAGTAATGAGGAGCAATAAACTTGGAATAAACAATGCTGTTGTATTAACAATAAGTAGCAACATGCAACTAGCAAGTCACGGTACAAAGTATATATAGAAATATAAACCAACATGTGTGGGGAACGTTTCCCCAAAGCGTACTCACGCTTAGAGCCCACAAAAGGAATGTCTCTGCAATTAAAGATATGATGCCGCGGGCTCAATCACAACAGTTAGCATTTTGCCACAGAACGAGTTGTTGGCAAGTTTGTCAAAAGCCAGACTTGTGGTGTAATAGCCAGAATGTTCAAGACAAGATCCAGCTCCAATATTGATCCAATTCGGGAACTAAAATAACACAATTCTTTTCTTTTCTTTTCAAATGTTCCCAGCAAATGCAACATTATGACACTGGCATAATTGCTTTCCTTGGATTTGATTCATTTTAAATAATATGATTAAGATGAAAAGATACAGACGTCTGTTTTTTTGAGTTGCTGAATTTGGTATTCTTTTTTCCTCTTCCAATTAGTATGTTTTCCCCTTCGTTATTTATTATTGTTTCTCCTGTTTTGACATTATGTTCATTTCAATATGCAAATAAACAAATGGGAAGTTTCCTCTAGTTTAATTTTGACTTCCATTAATTCTAATGATGGCATCTTTTTGTTACGATAATAGTATAATTTGCACTTCAATACTACCTTCCATTTGTGGAGCTCAAGTCGTTCTGCAAGTATTAATGAATTTCAGTCTCAGGAGTGGATGGTAAAATGCTACTGTCCTCATTTTACATAGAGGAAAAGTACTGATGCACAAAAAGATTTCCTTGTAGAGGAAGTGTATGATAGAAATGATCTTTTAATAAAAAAAGGCTTCCTTTAGTGCGCATCAATTAGGTTGTGTTCCCTTTTGTGCACATTGCCCCAGGCTGTTATGTACATGTAGACTCTCTGGGGTCTAGCCTTGCATTTGGCACCATAGCAACTAAATATGAACAACTAATGAATCGCAGTTCTTCCAGCTTTCCATTTGGAAAAGAAAGACAAGAAAGGGAGGAAAGGGGGAATGTGTCATACAAGATTGACAGGTGCACTTTACACACATGTTGTTCTGGGTGAAAGATAAAGAGACTATTCTGCATCCAAGGTTCGATGGGCAGTCCATCGTCCGCACATGGCACCTACACTCTTCGGAGGTTCCATTGACTTTGGCTGAAATAAGTGATCTGGAGCTTTCTTGACTGGGGGTATTCTGGAAGTTGTCGTCCTAACTAACTTTCCCAACTTTCCCAAGCTGTGGCACAGCCGTCATACGAGGGCGGGTCAATAAGTCCGTGACTTTTTAAATTTCCCGCCTCTTAACTAAAAGGGCAACACTGCTCCTGTCAACAGGCATCTGTCAGTTGACTCCTGTCAAAATTGGAACAAGCTGCGTCATTTAGTTTGTACTTGACAGCCATTGATAGCAGACTACCGTGTGATTTGAGGAGAAAATGGAAAAAGTGAATTGTGTGTGCTCATTAAGCATTATTTTTTGCAGAAAAAACCCATCACTCAAACCATAGCTAAGCTTGATAAATACTATGGGGACTCTGCACCATCAATTTCAATGGTAAAAAAGTGGTTTACTGAATTTCATTGTGGCCGTACTAGCACGGAAGATTCCGAATGTTCTGGATGCCCAGTTGAGGTCTCTACACCTGAAACAATTGAAAAAAAATCATGATATGGTGTTGGCCAATCGGAGATTGAAAGTCAGAGAGATTGTGGAAGCCATAGGCATCTCACATGGCTCAGTGGTTTCAATTTTAAATAATCACTTGGGTATGAGAAAGTTTTCCGCAAGATGGGGGCCGCGTTTGCTCACAATTGACCACAAATGCAATCATGTGACAATTTTGCAGGAGATTTTGGTGTTGTTCAACTGCAATATGGACGCGTGGATGAAACGTGGATCCACCACAACACACCAGAGACCAAACAGCAGTCAAAACAGTGGGTTTCCCGGGGTGAATTGGCACCAAAGAAGGCCAAAGAAGGCCAAGGTGGGTTTGTCAGCCAATAAAGTCATGGCAACTGTTTTTTGGGATGCACGCGGTATAATCCACATTGACTACCTTCAAAAGGGTAAAACAATCAATGGCGAATATAATGCCAACTTATTGGGTCGATTTAATGAGGATTTGAAGAAAAAAAAATGACCACATTTGGCCAAGAAAAAAATTGTTTTGCACCAGGACATGAATTGGGATACAAATTGCTCCCTCATCTGCCCTATTCTCCAGATTTAGCCCCGAGTGACTATTTCTTGTTTCCAAACCTGAAGAAATGGCTCGGCGGAAAGAGATTGGACTCCAACAATGAAATAAGATCACAATCAAATACCTATTTTGATGACCTCAACAAATCTTATTTTTTGGAAGGGATAAAAAAATTGGAGAAACGTTGGACAAAGTGTATAGAGCTCAAAGGAGACTACGTTGAAAAATAAAATTATTTTTTATCCAAAAACCTGTGCTTCATTCAAAAAGTCATGGACTTATTGAACTGCCCTCGTATGTCAGGAAGAGTGAGAATCTCTTAGCTCTTTCTGCAGAAATTGATTGAACTCTCTATGTGTTTAGAACAGATTACTGAATGAGAACACCTTTTTTTGTGTCAGGCAGGGTCATAATCAGCGTATAGGTCTACTCTGACCTATAGATGGTTCCAGTCCAGTATGTGGCTTGGAAAATGTCCTTCTATAAAGACCCCTCTCTTCCCAAAGCCCCTGACTTAGTGGAAATTACTTTATATGCTGCTATACTGAAATCCTGATCCAAGAAAATGGTGGGATTCTATTCTACATTACTCATTCTCCCAGTTTGGAAGGACAGTAGAGCAGGAAAAATTGGGAAGAAGCTCACGTAAGGATGCATTTTTCACAGTCGAAAATGCTGATCTACCCTCAGAATAAGTTTGGGCTTTAACTTTGTGGCACGTGTTTGTACCTTCTATGGCACATTTGTATGAACCTATTTCCACTGTGCCCCCGGGTGGCACGGCAGGTTAAACCACTGAGCTGCTGAACTTGATGACCGAAAAGTTGGTGGTTCAAATCTGGGGAGCGGGGTGACCTCCTGCTGTTAGGCCCAGCTTCTTCCAACCTAGCAGTCCAAAAACTTGCAAGTGTGAGTAGATCAATTGGTACCGCTCCTGCTGGAAGGTAACGGCGCTCCATGCAGTCATGCTGGCCACATGACCTTGGAGGTGTCTTCGGTCAACGCCGGCACTTTGGATTAGAAATAGAGATGAGAACCACCCCCCAGAGGTCAGGGGAAACCTTTACTTTTACTTTTTATTTCCTGCACTCTATAGTTTTCATATATTTTAGGGTTTATCTGCACTGTAGAATTAAATAAGTTTGACACCCTTTTGACTGTCATTGATCAATGTTATGCTATCACAGGAGTTGTAATTTTATGAGGTCTTTGGCTTTCTCTGCCAAATAATACTGGTGCTTCACCAAACTACAAATCCTAATGATTCCATAGCATGGAGCCGTGGCAGTTAAAGTGATGTCGAGCTGCATCCATTCTACAGTCAATTAGACATAGTTATAGAAATAATCAGTAGACTAATTCCAGCCAGACACAGTTATAGAAATCATCAGTTGTCCACTTCAGTAAACCGATCTGATCATATTGCTTATCCATATGTTTTTGACTCTTCCACAATCTACCAAGTAGTTCTTCTAGACTTGGATACAACTTGCAAGTTTATCATTTTTCTGTCCATACTGTTATAAGAGCATTAAATGGTGGCAGTAGATGCTGAAAACGTGGATTTTTTTGTGTGTGTGAATGCACAAGAAATAAAAGCAAGGTGAAGGAAGTTGTCATAAACTAGAATAGTATTTCCCAACTGCTGTGATGCGGCACACTAGTGTGCTGTGACGGACCTCCTGCTGTGCCGCGAGAAAAGCTCTCTGCCCCCTTCCTTCTCCCCTCCTCCTGCCGAACTCCTGCAGCTTGGGGGAGGAGGAGGAAGGGCTGGGCGGCAGCGAAGAGAAAGAGGAAGGGGCTGGGGCACCGCATCCTTCGGCCGTTTCCTCAGACAGCCTCCAATCCGCCATGACTCCCGCCCCTTGCTCGCTGAAGCTGCGTGGAGGAGGAAGCCGGGGGGAGGGGCGGGGCATGGCGCAACCTGGCTCTGCCCCCTCCCCGGCTTCAGCTCTCCCACAGCTTCTCCAGCCTTGAGGGGACAGTGACAAGCCAGCATTGTGCTGGCTCTGCCACCGCTGGCTCTGCCCCCTCAAGGCTGGAGAAGCTGTGAGAGAGCTGAAGCCGGGGGGGCATGGCGTGGCCTGGCTCCTCCCCCTCCCCTGGCTTCGGCAATCCCAACAGCTGCTCCCAGCAGGCCACCATCCCCCAGCCGTTCTTTACTGTGTTAGAGTGTCATTTTATTATTTATTTATTTATTTATTTATTTATTTGTATTTATCTGTTGCCCTTCCCAATGGCTCGGGGCAACTCACAACATGTTATAAAAACAGCCAATACAGCGATTTTGTGTCATTTTGGTTGGTGGTGTGCCCCCGGGTTTTTTTTAATGTTAAAAGTATGCCGCGGCTCAAAGAAGGTTGGGAAACACTGAACCAGAAAGAAAAAAATTGACCTAAGTAGATATCCTGGGTTGTATCCAGAATATATATGATATTGTGCTGGCACAAAAAGACTTCCCTGTTCCTATGGTGTTCTTTCTCACTGTGCCAGATGGGATTTGTGGGCTTCCAGCTAAAGTCTTTGTCTCATTTTCAGGGATATTTAGCTATATTTTGACACAGTCCTCTTGTCTACAAGGTGGCATTTTCAGCAGGCTAAAGGGGCTGCAAGGTGAAGTAGGAAGTGGGGAAGCCGGCTTTTTTCAGTCTATTTCATGTACCAAAACCTGGAGGCAATCCATTATCTTTTATACAAAGAGAAGGAATAAAGACTGAGATGGAACAACTTGTACTGTTAATGCCGGAGAATAGGAAAGACTGGAGGGAGAGAAAAAAAAAGAGGTTCACAAATGGAGCACGGCATCATGTGAAGGCCTTATGAAATTCAGAGAACGAGATGCGATGAAAGCTTTGCCTGGAATGGCTCTTACCGCATGTGGCCTCAGTTGATCATGTCCTGGATCCCGCAATGAAATATGTAGACTGAGAGTCTCAGGTGAATGCTTAGTACACTTCCCGTTCCCATTAAAAACTACCACAGAGACATGCTCTGATTTTGTACTGTAGCTATTTTCTGATTTCCTGTGCCTGCCAAAATTAGCCATTATGATACTTCACTTGCTTCATGATATCTCTTGACGCTTGCTCACTGCATCCCTTTTCCCCCTCTCTCTTGTCAATTCTGCAAAGATCATGTATTTTTTTCCTATGCTAGCATTTTTGTCATGAAGTCTAGCCTGCTAAATGCTTTTATGGAGCATGTTTTCTCTCTTTCTTTATTAGCCTCTTGCTACATCACGTCTAGCTCTCCCTGTTTTTACTGTATATGAATAGCAATATGTATTTTTTTTCACTCTTGCATTTTTGTAGACGGCAGCCTGTCAATCTTTTGATGTGCTTTTCTTCATAGTATTGTACAGTTGATAGAACATATGGGATGGTAGCAGAAAGATAAGGAGAGAAAGAAATGTTCTGAATTTTTAAAGTTTTTCAATCCTCACTCCCGCCCACCCCGCCCCGGCCATCTTTTGGATGATAATTCAGCATTGAGTCTTAATATCCTTTTAAGGGGCCTTATGCAATGCCCTATATCCCAGAATATCAAAGCAGAAAACCCCACATTATCTTAGTATGGACTCAGGGCCCTTCCACACTGCCATATAACCCAGAATATCAAGGCAGAAAATCCTACAGTATTTGCTTTGAACTGGAATATATGGCAGTGTGGACTCAGATAACCCAGTCCAAAGCAGATATTGTGGGATTTTCTGCATTGATATTCTAGGACAGTGTTTCCCAACCACTGTGACGCGGCACAATAGTGTGCCGTGACGGACCTCCTGCTGTGTCGCAAGAAAAGCTCTCTGCAACTCTTCCTTCCCCCCTCCTCCTGCTGAACTCCTGCTGCTTGGGGGAGGAGGAGGAAGGGCTGGGCGGCGGCAAAGAAAAAGAAGAAGGGGCCCGGGCGCCACCTCCTTCGGCCATTTCCCCAGCCAGCCTCCAATCCACCATGACTCCCGCCATGACTCTCGCCCCTCGCTCGCTGAAGCCACACGGCGGAGGAAGCCGGGGGAGGGGCAGGGCATAGCGTGGCCTGGCTCCGCCCCCTTCCCCAGTTTCAGTTCTTCCACAGCTTCTCCAGCCTTGAGGGGACAGTGCCAAGCCAGCATTGTGCTGGCTCTGCCACCGCTGGCTTGGCACTGTCCCCTCAAGGCTGGAGAAGCTGTGGGAGAGCTGAAGCCGGGAAGAGTGGGCGGGGCATGGTGTGGCCTGGCTCCGCCCCCTCCCCCCGGCTTCCGCTCTCCCACAGCTTTTCCAGCCTTGAGGGGACAGTGCCAAGCCAGCATTGTGCTGGCTCTGCCACCGCTGGCTTGGCACTGTCCCCTCAAGGCTGGAGAAGCTGTGGGAGAGCTGAGTGGGCGGGGCATGGTGTGGGCCGGGAAGCTTCTCCAGCCTTGGGTGGCCAGCATTGTGCTGGCCTGGCTGGCTGCACTGTCCCCTCAAGGCTGGAGAAGCTGTGGGAGAGCTGAAGCCTGGGCGGGGCCTGGCTCCGCCCCTCCCGGTCCAGCTCTCCCACAGCTTCTCCAGCCTTGAGGGGACAGTACCAAGCCAGCATTGGGCTGGCTCTGCCACCGCTGGCTTGGCATTCCTCCCTCAAGGCTGGAGAAGCTGTGGGAGAGCTGAAGCCGGAGGGAGGGGGCGGGGCATGGCACGGCCTGGCTCCTCCCCCTCCCTCGGCTTTGGCACTCCCAGCAGCTGCTCCCAGCAGGCCACCATCCCCCAGCCGTTCTTTACTGTGTTAGTGTCATTTTGTGTCATTTTGGTTGGTGGTGTGCCCCCGGATTTTTTTAATGTTAAAAGTGTGCCACGGCTCAAAAAACGTTGGGAAACACTGTTCTAGGATATAGGGCTGTGTGGAAGGGCCCATAGAAACAGTATTGTGGTCCTTACAAAGTATTCTGTGGCATTTGGTAATTCATTTTAGACCAGTGGTTCTCAACCTTCCTAATGCCACGACCCCTTAATACAGTTCCTCATGTTGTGGTGACCCACAACCATGAAATTATTTTTGTTGCTAGTTCATAACTGTAATTTTGCTACTGTTATGAATCGCAAAATAAATACAGTATCTGATATTCAGGATGTAGTTTCATTCACTGGACCAAATTTGGCACAAATACCCAATATGCCCAAATTTGAATACTAGTGGGGTTGGGGGGGGGGGATGACTTTATCATTTGGGAGTTGTAGTTGCTGGAATTTATAGTTCACCTACACTCAAAGAGTATTCTGAACTCCACCAATGATGGAATTGAACCAAACCTGGCGCACAGAACTCCCATGACCAACAGACAATACTGGAAGGGTTTGTTGGTCAATACCTTGCATTTTGAAATTGTAGTTATTTATTTATTTATTTATTTATCACATTTCTATACCGCCCCTCTCAGCCCGAAGGCGACTCAGGGCAGTTTACACAAGGCAATATCTGCCCTCCAATCAAAACACGACCAAAACAAACAAAACAATAACCATATAACACACCAATTAGCATTTAAAATTACAGTTCTCAGCATCACATTGAAATCACCTCTATTCAGAGAGCACTATGCACTCCAACTATTTGTTTGTTTGTTTGTTTGTTTATTTACAGTATTTATATTCCGCCCTTCTCACCCCGCAGGGGACTCAGGGCGGATTACAAGGATAGATCTGGACCAAACTTGGCACAAATACTCAATATGCCCAAATGTGAACACTGGTGCAATTTGGGGAAAATACACCTTGACATTTGGGGATTTTACATGCAGAGATTTATAGTTCACCTACAAGAGCATTCCGAACCCCACCAACAATAGAATTGGGCCAAACTTCCCACACAGAACCCCCATGCCTTGAAGGGACTCACTGGCACAAGGCTCCCTCCAGCCTCACACACTCTCCCTTGCCTCCACATGCACACCACACTGCCATGCACGGGACAAGCCTGCTCTGCCCTCCTCACTTGGAGTCTCAGAAACAGCCCTCCCCTTGGCTGAGAGGTTGGCCAATCACAGCAGTGGAGGGCTGGCAAAGGGGTTCCTAAGACCAGTCCTTGGCAACCCCTCTGAAACCCCCTTGCGACTCCTACCCAGGGTCCCGACCCCCAGGTTGAGAAATGTTGTTTTAGACAGACACCACTAAATAGAGCCATCTGAATGCCATTAATGTTAGACCTGTATTTGCACATTCCTATGAGTTTTGATTTGAAAATAAATTTCAGGTGAATGGCAGTAGGATTTACCAATTGAAGTTTCATGTTTTTAAATGTCATGAACACGTCTCCCTGTTTTTACCATGTTCATATTATTTTTTTAAACTTATATGCCATATTTTTGTATGAGTCAGTAATACACACCCCTGTTTTCCTGTCATCACAATAATTTGTCATCGTTTTTTCCATCTAGACAGAACATTCCATTTATGAGCTTCCAGCCCAACATATACTCAGGATATGTTCTAAGTTCTGGCAACACAACCTTTTCCTGATTTATACTGGCATGCTAAAAAAAACTGGAGGAAGGTTTGGTTGATGTGGAAAGGAGCATACGTTCAAGTAACCCGTGGTTCGTTCCTCAGTCTTGGAGTCCATTTTGCTGTTCCTAAAAAGTGGACAGCAATCCACGATATTCCCTCCTATGAAAGCGCTTCATTTCTGATACTGGCACCAAGTAATCGACCCATTTACTTCAAAGTATAGAATCACAGAGTTGGAAGAGGCCTTGTGGGACATCCAGTCCAACCCCCTGCCAAGAAGCAGGAAAATCGCATTCAGATGTCAACCAATTCTCTATTTAAAAGCCTCCAAAGAAGGAGCCTCCACCACATTCTGACGCAGAGAGTTCCACTGCTGAACAGCTCCCGTAGTTAGGAAGTTCTTCCTCATGTTCAGGTGGAATCTCCTTTCCTGTAAATTGAAGCCATTCTTCCACGACCTAGTTGCCAGGGCAACAGAAAACAAGCTTGATCCCTCCTCCCTATGACTTTCGCTAATATATTTATACAGTACATGGCCATGATTTGTTTTTATATGTTATTGTTTTACATATGCATATTATTTTGTATGGTCTTTTATATAATGTTGTAAGCCACTTTGGGTCCTCTTTAGGGAGAAAAGATGTATGTATGTATGTATGTATGTATGAGATTATATATCTCCCCTCAGTCTTCTCTTCTGCAGGCTAAACATGCCCAGCTCTTTAAGCCGCTCCTCATAGAGCTTCTTCTCCAGACCCTTGATCATTTCAGTTGTCCTTGTCTGGAGACCAGGCCCGGATTAACACTTTTCTGCGCCCTAGGCCACAGAATTAGGCCCCCTTTAAACCAACCTCCCACCACCTCCAAGGGGGAGAGGGCGGAGCCAGGCCATGCCATGCCCGGCCCCCTCCTCCCAGCTTCAGCTGTCCCACAGCTTCTCCAGCCTCTTGAGGGAGCACTGCCAAGCCAGCATTGCGCTTGCTATGCCATTGCTGGCTTGGCAGTGCTCCCTCAAGGCTACAGAAGCTGTGGGACAGCTGAAGCCGTGGGGAGGGGGCGGAGCCAGGCCCCGCCATGCCCCGCCCCCTCCTCCCAGCTTCAGCTGTCCCACAGCTTCTCCAGCCTTGAGGAGTAAGTGCATCAGAGCAAAGGGGGGGGGCGTGGGGGCGTGGATGGCGCTCTGTGCACAGGTGCAGAAGCGACCAAAGATCGACTTTTAAAAAAAACTTGGGGGGGGGTCCGGATCTGGTGCCCCCTCTCGGCTGCGCCCCTAGGCCGTGGCCTAGTGTGGCCTTATGGATAATCTGGGCCTGCTGGAGACATTTCAACTTGTCGACATCTCCCTTAAATTGCGGTGCCCAGAATTGGACACAGTGCGATTCCAGCTGTGGTCTGACCAAGGCAGAATAGAGGGGTTGCATGACTTCCCTGGATCTAGCACTATACTCCTATTGATGCAAGCAAACATCCCATTGGCTTTTTAAAGCTGCTGCATCACATTATTGACTCATGTTCCCACTGATGTCTAGTGCGGGGCAATGATGGGAGCTATGGCATACATTCTTCATTGTAAGTGTAGTGTCATAATCATCTCTCAGAAAGGACAACAGATGAACTCTTCATTATACACAAGTACTCATTGTATCACACTGAGTTCTGCTTTCCTGTGGTGCATAACACTTTGTCTTGTTTGCATCTTACAAAGGCACTGATGCCATAGTTAATTTGTACAACACCCTCCCCTCATCCCTGGGTTACAAAGAACAAATGGCACCCCAGTGTCAAGTTGTTCTATTCCCTAAATGGGATACTGGAATGTGCTGCTGGTGGATTTGAACAAACCGATAGGGCTGGAGCCCTCCCATTAGGCACAGTGAAGCAACTGCCCCAGGCAATATATCTTGGATGTCACAAAAGTTGTCTAATTCATAGCGTTTATATTTTTACTGCCAGAGACAGAGAGAAATACTTGTGAGATTTCAGGTGAAAGAATAATCTGGCTGACACAGAATGCTATTGATTTTGAGAATAGATTCCTGTGTGTGTTTGGGAAGCATCATTTTTTTGCTTTGTAAGAGGTATCAAAATATTTGGACCCAATGTTGTAGATTGATTACCTGTAAGGCTCATAATAAACAAATACCAGTGTGAAATAGTTTCCTTAAAATATGAAAAGAATGTGAAATCTTCTTTGACCTTATGTTTGATGTAGTTAGTAACTGGTAAATTAACTATCTAGTTAACTTTACTATTTAGGTCAAAGTGAATGGTTAATTTCCTACCCCACTAGTTAAAAAACAGCTAACTTTCCAATATAAGGAATCGATAACTTGTTGCCTTTTTTAGTCATCTCAATATATTTAATAATAAGGGGCCTGTCATATCTGGTCTACTTGTAAGGTGTCTGACTAATAATAACAGAAAAACAGTAGGCAACACCGTAGTGTAAGAACTGAAAATACTATTCAGGTATATCAATGAAAACAGTAAACTGTGCTATATCAAATAGTTATCTATTAGCGATATATGAGTCGCTAATGGTGGTAGAGGTAGTTCGGAAAGATGCTAAGGGCGTCCGTGTGGTAAAGGGTGGATTGGCAAATGCCGGGAAGGTAGAATGGGAAACCGCTGGTCACTCGGTGGGTGAGGGCAGCGGAGGAGAGGTTGCCTGACGGCGGGAGCTCACTCCTAAGCCGGCGAAGGGCCGTTTCGTCTAAAAGACTTCTTCAGAGGCATAAAGTAGGCGTCCTCAAAGATAATACATCATCAAGAGTTGTCCAATCTGCATGGAGGACGGACCATTCCAACAGCAGGAAATGGCCCTACCACCATCCTTTGCGGGCCGCCATTGAGCGTCTCCCGCACATGCGCACAGCGCAGTTCGGCCTATTGAGCGTCCCGACAGGACTACAACGCCCAGCTCCACTTGCGGCTGGCCACAGCGCTTGCCCACGCATGCGCCCTAGACGTCTGGGCCTGCACTGAGCGTCTCCTGTCGCCATCTCGCCCTGCTTGACACAGACACACCTGGGATGCACCCACCTCCACCTGCAGTTCGCTGACCCTCATTTTGATGTAAATATAATGTTTTTTGAACTGTAGTGTCTCTCTGCACCAGGAAGGATCATTTGTCCCTCTTGGCCCAAGGCTTCTTGATATGTTTGTATATTGCTATGATGCATAAAATGAATTGTTAGTCTCTTGACTGTATTTTGTTGTACTTGCATAGTGGTGATTCCACTTGTACCCCCTTCCTATATATCCCATTGGGGTTGTAAATGTATTGACTCATATATCGCTAATAGATAACTATTTGATATAGCACAGTTTACTGTTTTCATTGATATACCTGAATAGTATTTTCAGGTCTGACTAATAATATCAGTGTATTGTTGCACTCCAGATCAGGGTCCCCTCTGACATTAAACACCACACAGTTGAGTTAAAATAGCAAGCAGTTTATTGAAGGTAATAAAAGCCAAAGCAATAAAATGTCTGTCTGTCTGTCTGTCTGTCTCTCTTTCTCTCTCTGTCTCTCTCTCTCTCTCTCTCTCTCTCTCTCTCTCTCGGCATTACTTTGCGAACGAAGATTGGTTGCAGAAAGCACAGCAGAAAGTCTCCTTGGGTGATGTTGTTTCCAAGTTGCTGTTCTTTCTGCGTTGTCATTTCTCTTCGAGACCCATTCAGCATGTCTTCTCGAAAGAGGCCGCAGCATTGTGGATAGTGTATTTATATGCCTTCCGATGTGAGGCCAGGGTGGACCATTGTTGGTGATCAATCTGGCCGAGCCTGAGATGTTGCTTCAGGGAGTCATATCTCTTTTTGGGGGCGCCTCTCTTGCACTGACCCGTGGTGAGTTCACCATAGAGTAGTATCTTTGGGAGGCGGTGGTCCTCCATCCTAGAGATGTTCCCTGCCCAGCGCAGCTGTGTTCTCAATAGCATGGCCTCAACGCTGGTGATCCCTGCTTGCTCAGGACAGCAACATTAGTCACATAGTCAGTCCAGTGTATATTTAGGTTTGTGTGGAGACAGCGCTGATGAAAGCATTCGAGGAGTCATAGGTGTCAGCGATAGGTGACCCATGTTTCAGACCCATGTACAATCTGTACACCCTAATTTTGGTGCTTTGCCTCAGGTGCTTGTTGCTCCAGACTCTTTCGTGAAGCCTTCCAAATGCACTATATGCCTCCACAATAAAAGGTAAATTCAATTGATTAGGAAGAAAAAGGAGCAATTAGTCCAAAGAGAAATAGTCCAAAGAAGTCCAAGAAACTAGAGGCTTGATTTCAAAGGCAAAACTAGCAAATACACTTAAAACAGGAATCAGACAAAGATAAAGAGTCCAGGAACTTGGTATGAAGAACTTAATATGAATCCAACGTTGCTTCATCTGAAGCTAGATTCTGTATTTGGCACTTATATCCCTGACCTATTTCCCAAACAGCTAAGAATGGATTTTTCCTTAAATTTAGTTTCACTTCTAACTTCTGTTGCAATCTGGCTGAGTGGCTAAAAACACTTCGTCTTTTCAAGGCTTCATTAAAATTTGCACTTGGAGGTAACTGACCAGGGGACTGCGGCACAGAGCCTTTCTCGGGCTCAAGACCTTGAGAATCCTCTTGCAGCAATACAGGCCTCTTTAACCCATCATCTGAACTGCATTCAGGCCCCACATCTCTAAAACCAGGCCCAGGAAACAGACCATCATCGCCATTCCCTTCAGGAATATCTTCATGGACAGAATCCCCGTTCCCATCAGAGGAATCAACTTGAACATGAACAACATTGTCATTACCATCATCCAAAGCAACTTGATCATTAGACACAAGCACAGGCTGACATACAACATGCATTACTTGAAGACTTTATCACACAAGCCTGGTAAATAACAATCACAGCAATAAAATGGCATGTTTGGCTGTTTCTTTTCAGATGATCTGCACAGCAAAACAAGCTAGGGTAGTGTTTTTCAACCTTTTTTGAGCTGCGGCACATTTTTTACCTTTACAAAATCCTGGGGCACACCACCAACCAAAATGACACAAAATTACACTCTAACACAGTAATACATATAGTTAATATGTTTTAAAATGTATTTATACATTCAGTGTGAAACCTGGGCCTGTTTCGATGAACACAACATATATATGACTTCCTCTCACATGGCTATCATGTCTTCTCTCAGCCTTCTCTTCTTCAGGCTAAACATGCCCAGCTCTTCAAGCCGCTCCTCATAGAGCTTGTTCTCCAGACCTTTGTGAAATTTCATCCTGAGTGAAACTTGCTTCCAGTTAACTATGGATGTCATGAAGCTGTTATAAACAGTTCCTTGGGGGGGGGACGACTCTCGAAAAATCCAGTAAAATAGTTTTAAAAACATTTCCAAGTGGAGAGGCTCAATTTGTTTCTTGGAAACCTGTGAGGGGGCTGCTAGGAGGGGGGAGAGTGCCAATTTCCCACGGCACACCTGATGATCGCTCACGGCACACTAGTGCGCCACGGCACACTGGTTGGGAAACACTGAGCTAGGGGATAGTAATGTCAATGATACACTGAGGGTGAATAACAACACACTATCACAGTATTCAGTAATATTTATCTATTGAAGTATATAAAGCACGAATATCCAAATCAAATAATTATCTATTGAAATATATAAGGCACGAGTATCCAAATCAAAACATCAATATGTAGTAGAAACCACTATAGCGTCTTACTGTTCATATAAACTGTTTGTATCCAATGATGACGTTGCAGTCAGACTTGCCAATGCAAGTATTTGTAAAGTTCCAGAATTCCCGAATGGGCTAAATGAAATTAATTGTTGATGTTTTGATTTGGATACTCGTGCTTTATATACTTCAATAGATAAATATTATTGAATACTGTGATAGTGTCTTTTCAGATGATGTCATGTCACTCCTGTTGCTGCTTTGCATTTCACGCATTAGTGGAGCCCTTCTTTTCATTGATGGGGGAAACCCATTGACTCCAAGTATTGCTTCTGTTTCAACACATTGCAATGGTGAAATATTCTGACCCTCATGTGGTATGAAAAGTGTGATCTTTCTCCCCTTCATCTCCCTAGCAGAGTATAGTTGCTTTTAACTCATATTTCCTTTTATATTTCATGTTGTTTTGTGGTTTTGATGTAATTGCAAACTACATAAAAATGGAAAGGTCATGCATTGGTTAGGGCAGTGTTTCCCAACCAGTGTGAGCGATCATCAGGTGTGCCGTGGGAAATTGGAACCTCCAATACCCTTACTTGTTCAAGGAGCGCCGCTTCATCACTGTACAAAATGCACAATTAATCAAACACAATCATACGCAATTCAAAGTACCCAATCCTGCTGGAGAAAATCAAAAGTCTTACATAAGGTAATTTGGGGTGGTCGCTACAGAGAGCGGAGGAGTTGCGAACCAGGAAGTAGTGAGTTCACGAAGAGCTCCTCTACGGAAAACCCGCGATATTTGATGAAATCACAGAAGTGAGTGCAAAAAACAAAGTGTATCCTCACGATGTTATCCAATGTCAGTTCCGAGATCCGCACAATAACACAGTCAGTTTGCAGAGAATTTAAAGAAGCAGCACCATAATCATAGCAACAAGGTAGAAAATCACGTAGATAATCACATATATTCAAACCGCCAGAAGCTGAAGATAGATGTGGCGATGGAATCGAAAGCTGGCATGGGCAAACTTGGACCTTCCAGGTGTTTTGGACTCCAACTCCCACCATTCCTAGCAGCCTCAGGCCCTTTTCCTCCCCCAGCCACTTAAGCAGGAAAGGGCCTCAAGCTGTTAGGAATGGTGGGAGTTGAAGTCCAAAACACCCAGAGGGCTGAAGTTTTCCCATGACTGACAGCTGTTGAGCAAGTCCTTGTGTGTGTCTTTCTGCCATTCCTGCCAGGATATCTATGTTGTGTTCATCGAAACAGGCCCAGGTTTCGCACTGAGTGTATAAATACATTTAAAAACATATTAACTATAAGTATTACTGTGTTAGAGTGTCATTTTGTGTCATTTTGGTTGGTGGTGTGCCCCAGGATTTTGTAAATGTAAAAAATGTGCCGCGGCTCAAAAAATGTTGAAAAACACTGGGTTAGGGCACCCATAGGTAGGAAGCCGGGGATAGTGAGGCTGTGTTGAAAAATGATTGCGTGATAGGGCATCACCACAGTAGCACCATAGTATAATTGCAGATAAGTGTAATAATGACTGTTTCAATATTGTAATTTTTCCATTTGCTTCAACAATGCAATTGTTGCGAGGCAACAGGCTGGTGTGATAAAGTTCTAAGTATGAAGCAATGTCATTTGTTCTTATTGAGCTTTGTTTAAAACTTCTTTCTTAGTTTCTTCCATCTCTCTTATTTCTTCCATCTAAGTAAAGCTATATAAAAGCTCCCCGTTCACCTTTTAAACACAATTCAGGGTCGTATTTATTTCTCTGAAATCCTTTCCTTGGCAGTCTCCTTGATGAAAACACCTTATGGCAAATGGGCAAGCACTTTACTAAATCAAGGCTGCTTTTGAACTAGAATCTGAAGACCAAAAAAGGTACAGTTACAGCTCGCTTTTCAGAGAGGATGGAAGCCACCATAAACCTCTCCAGATAATGTACTCCAGTCTTTTATTTATAATTCTTTGTAAATAGGAATTGCTTTGAAAGAAAGTGCTATTGAGCACAGAATGAAATGTACGGACTGTGATTTAATAAACTCCAACGTGCAGCGGAGACAGAATGGACACAGATTTTAGACCTCTGCCCTAACATTTGGTTTCGGAAATCTCCTGAACTTTCCCAGCGTGATCCCATATAGAATCATAGAATCATAGAGTTGGAAGAGACCTTGTGCACCATCCAGTCCAACCCCCTGCCAAGAAGCAGGAAAATCACATTCAAAGCATCCCTGACAGATGGTCATCCAACCTCTGTTTAAAAGCCTCCAAAGAAGGAGCCTCCACCACACTCCAGGGAAGAGAGTTCCACTGCTGAACAGCTCTCACAGTTAGAAAGTTCTTCCTAATGTTCAGGTGGAGTCTCCTTTCTTGTCATTTGAAGCCATTGTTCCACGTTCTAGTCTCCAGGGCAGCAGAAAACAAGCCTGTTCCCAGAGGCGGATGCAATGGTAAGCGAATGTAAGCGGCCGCTAACGGGTGCCATGTGGCCAGGGGCGCATCTGGACGCGGCCGCCAGGTTTGGTGCATGGAGCACTATGGAGGCGGCCAGAGGTGGAGCGCCCCCAGCTGCAAAAAGCTTCTCCCTGGCCCCGCGGTGCAGGGCGACCAGCGTCTCCGGGCAGCTGGGCCTGCCCCTCAGCAATGGCGCACGCGCGGAAACCAGGTAGTTTCACGCATTAGCCATTGCCAGGGGGAGGAGCTTTTTGCAGCTGGGCGCACTCTACTTCCAAAACGCTCCTCCCTTTTGGCCCCGAGTAGGGCGCATGCGTGAAACCAGCTGGCTGTACGCATGCGTTTTCCGGTGCGCAGGTGCACGCACATGTGCAATCTATACCAGGCTGGAGAGCCAGTGGGCACCAAAATAGAGTTCACTTACTAGTTTTTATTACTTTCCTCCGGTCCTGCCTGTTACCTCCTCCCTATGACTTCCCCTCACATATTTATACATGGCCATCATGTCTCCGCTCAGCCTTCTCTTCTTCAGGCTAAAAATGCCCAGCTCTTTAAGCCGCTCCTCATAGGGCTTGTTCTCAAGACCCTTGATCATTTTAGTCACCCTCCTCTGGACATATTCCAGCTTGTCAACATCTCCTTTCAATTGTGGTGCCCAGAACTGGACACAGTGTGATTCCAGATGTAGTCTGAGCAAGGCAGCATAGAGGGTAGTATGACGTTTCTGGATCTAGACACTATACTCCTATTGATGAAAACCAAAATCCCATTGATGCAGGCCAAAATCCCATTGGCCTTTTTTGCTGCTGCATGACATTGTTGGCTCATGTTTAACTTGTTGTCCCCAAGACTCTGTTTCCAACCTTCCCTGCTGCAAGTTGGACGAAAGATATAAATATTATGAGCAGGGGACTGTCCACTCAACTAAAGTGAAGTGATAATATCTTGTTGTAAAATCTGTGTCCCAAATTACCCCAGACTCAGTGTGAATATGAAGCAGTTTTTGGATAAATCTGACTTTTATTCCAGATGACAGCTTGAAAGTTTTTTAAAATCCTTCTTGTTACTAATTATCCTTTGTAGGAAGTAATTTGTTGTCATTGCTCATTGTAGTATTTGAAGAGTGGCTTGTTGCATTATTTATTGCATGGCTCATTGTATTTCTGTTACTTTTTGTTGCTCTTTCATTTTGGAAAACCCCCAACTGTTTAGGGCTGAAAGACAATGCCACAAATGCTGAAAGATCACTGTCGGAATGGCTTTTAATTACCATATATACTCGAATATAAGCCAAGGCACCTAATTTTACCACAAAACACTGGGAAAATATATTGGCTCAAGTGTAAGCCGAGGGTGGGATATGCAGCATCTACTGGTAAATTTCAAAATAAAAATAGATACCAGTAAAATTACACTAATTGAGGCATCAGTAGGTTAAATGTTTTGAATATTTACCATATTTTAAAGTAAAACAGTAAATTAGCTTTATAAGTGGAAAAATAGGGACCACAAAAACAACATGGTATTAACAATAGCATAGTATTTATTTATTTATTTACTTTATTTCTATTCCGCCCTTCTCACCCCGCAGGGGACTCAGGGTGGACTACAATGTACACATTACATTTAGACACACAAACACACAAGACAGACAGAGGCAAATTAACATCTGGCCACCAGGGGGAGCTCTCGCACTCCTTCATTCCTCAACGTGTTTCCTGGAGATCTTTTTTATGGCCTCGTAAATCAGTTAAATTTAGCCTCCCCACTAAGTGGTACCTTAATTTCCTACTTGACAGATGCAACTGTCTTTCGGGTTGCAAAGGTTGACAACAGGCTACACAATAGGTCGAGAGCCCAACTCGACCTGGGCAGGCTTCAAACTCATGACCTTCTGGTCAGTAGAGATCTTATGCAGCTGACACCCAGCCAGCTGCGCCACATTCCTGGTGCTGTGCCACATTCCCAGTGGCACAGCAACAACAACAAATGACAACAACAACAACAGAAGTTCATTTGTATCTCACCCAATCTCCCCATGAAGACTCAGGCCGACTTCCAACATATAGTAACAGGCAAACATTAAATGCCTATATAAACAATGCAGAGCTCTAAAATTATATATACTAATTTCACAAATGCATTTCCCCCTGAAATGTTTGCAAATCTCTATATGTGCATTTCCCTCCTGCAATATTTGCAAGCCCTATATATCTATATTCATATATATCTATCTAGACATCTCTCTATATAAATATAATTATATCTGTATAGGATTTGCAGAGACTTGCAAGCATGAGAGGGGAAAATTCATATCGAAATAATGTATACATATAGATACAGATATATAGGTGCATGGACATCTCTAGATATCTATATCTATATATGAGATTTGCAAAGACCAGCAAACATATGAGGGGAAAACTTCCTAGGGAACAAAAATGCACATACATTTAGGTACACACACACACACACACACACACAAGTCAGGAAATTGGGTGGTTTTGAAAGAGACATACAATCAAGGAGGACATGAAATATATCTCCTTCCTTCCCTCCCGTTTGAATGGAAAAGAAAACACTCTTTCAAGAGAAGTGAAGAGGAGAGAGAAATCTATATAAATAAAATGTAATGTTTGTTTGAGAGATTAACATAACTCAAAAACCACTGGATGAATTGCCACCAAATTTGGCCACAAGACACCTACCAACCCAAGGAGTGACCATCACTCAAAGAAATTGATTTTGTCATTTGGGAGTTGTAGTTGCTGGGATTTATAGTTCACCTACAATCAAAGAGCATTTTGAACTCCACCAATGATGGAATTGAACCAAACTGGCACACAGGACTCCCATGACCAACAGAAACCACTACAAGGGTTTGGTAGGCATTAACCTTGGGAGTTGTAGTTCTTCTACATCCAGTGAGCACACTCAAACAATGATGTATCTGGACCAAACTTGGCATGAATATTCCATATGCCCAAATATGAACACAGAAGGAGTTTTGGGAAAAAATAAACCTTGACATTTGGGAGTTGTAATTACTGGGATTTATAGTTCTCCTACAATCAAAGAGCATTCTGAACCCCACTAACAACAGAATTGGAACAAGCTTCCCATACAAAACCCTCATGACCAACAGAAAATACTTATGGCCATCCAGTCCAACTCCCTTCACTAGGGCAGGAAAATGTAATCTAAGTCCTCATGACAAAGAGCCATCCAGCCATAGCTCTCTCTCTCTCTCTCTCTCTCTCTCTCTCTCTCTCTCTCTCTCTCTCTCTATATATATATATATATATAATAAAGCGGAATGTATGTATGTTTGTATGTTTGTAGGTTTGTATGTGGCAGCGTTCTGATTGGCTCCCGGCCTCTAGATTCTGACAACATGATTGGTTGCCAGTGAGAGAGTATTTGCATAACGCCTCTATTGGCCAGCCAACACGAACATTCCGACCCTCTAAACTGGCAGAGGAGGATAAGGCAAAGGCCTGAGGCAGTCGCCAACACGACATTCCAATGCTCTAAAGTGGCAGAGGGGGTACGGAAAAGGCCCGAGGCAGTCAGGCATGGTGGGAGTTTAAGGCCAAAACACTTTGCGACCCCAAATAATGAGAGAACAAGACCAAACTTGGCAGACAGAGCCCTCAAGACCCACTCTACATCCTGGTGCAGTTTGAGGGAGGATGGACCATGGATGACGGGACTTGCAGTACTTTAACTCACTTGCTTAGAGCACTGTGACCCATACCATAGAAAGATCAGGACCACACTTGGCACACAGATGCCCACTGGCCCACTTTACAACCTGGTGCGGTTTAAGACAGGATGGGCTACAAATGATGGGATTTGCAGTACCTTCACCCGATTCATTTCCCACAGAACATTGAAGCCCCTACAAATCACAGACCAGGCCCAAACTTGGCACACAGAGTACCCATGACCCACACTACATCCTGCTGCAGTTTTGGGTGGGACGGACCATGGATGATGGGACTTGAAGTACCTTCACTCACTTTCTGAGACCACTGCGACCCTCATCCAATTACCAAAAAAGAACAAACTAGGCACACAGACCCTCCATGACCCACTTTACATCCTGGTGCAGCTTGGAGGAGGGCAGACCATGCATGATGGGACTTGAAGTACCTTCACTCACTTCCCAAAACTGCTGCAAACCTAATCCAATGACTGATCAAGACCAAACCTGATACACAGAGTCCTCATGACCCACTCTACATCCTGGTGCCGTTTGAAGGAGGATGGACAATGGATGATAGGACTTGAAGTACCTTAACTCACCTTCCGAGACCACTGCGACCCTCATCCAATGAATGATCAAGACCAAACGTGGCACACAGAGCCCACATGACCCTCTCTACATCCTGGTGCTGTTGGGAGGGGGATGGACCATGGCCGATGGGACTTGCAGTACCTTCACTAACTTCCTGAGACCACTGCAAGCCATGTAAACATCTCATAAGGACCACCCTTGGCACACAATGCCTTTCTCAAATAACCCGGGCAGGGCCGGGTCCCCAAGCTAGTATATAATAAAGCGGAATGTTTGTATGTATGTGTGCGGAGGGTGGAAGGGCGGATATGTGACAGCTTTCTGATTGGCTGCCACTTTCACAGGCCACTGATATAGTATTATAGATTTGAAAGGGACCCCTAAAGAAGGACAGTTATATGTTGCATATTCCAGAGTAGGCAAGCCAGACAATCTCCACATCAACACTGACAAAGAAACAGCAAGAAATACTGTTTACCCACAAGCATTAAGAAATTACATATATTAGAAACCAACACTTTCT
The DNA here is from genome assembly GCA_030556195.1 of Anolis apletophallus. NCBI lineage: Eukaryota > Metazoa > Chordata > Lepidosauria > Squamata > Anolidae > Anolis > Anolis apletophallus. The sequence continues at coordinate 43,572,548 of JARBWK010000012.1, forward strand.
CATTACTTTATTTTCCAGATCACCAGACTGGGCCACAACAATGCGTGGCAGGGGATGGCTAGTATATCATATATTGCAAGCAATTGTCTCCAGGCTCCACTGCCTGGCCTTGACCTCATTAAAGGGCTGAAAAACCCGGTTTATCTTTGAATATATACGGTGTACAGTATATCTTTTTAAAAGTAGTTGGAAAATGTTACTTCCTACACCAATAAAGTAATGTCACTCCCACTCATTGCTTTACTTTTGAAACACAACATAATACATTACCACTACTGAGAAATTACAGGTTTCATTGCATTACAGGTAACTAGTACTATATTACATGTAACACAGTACTTTCAAACTCTGCTTAGATTAATACTGGAGGAAAGTTGGACAATGCCATCTCATTATAGCAGCTATAAATGTTTTTGAGTTATTTATATCTTTCTAAGCTTAATGCTAGAGCAAAGAATGAAAAGAATGTAATAATGCCACATTGTAAACATCACATCGTCATTTCTAACATAAATGCTCGTGCAGAAGAAATTATACCCTTGCTTTTTTATAATGGGCAAGCGGACTCAATTTGTGTCAACATTATGTAGTAATGCCACACCATGGTATCAGAAGAAATACGTATCTGTGTGTTTTGGGGACAACACTGATAAAGTTGTGGACAGTTTGGGACTTGTAAAAGGCAACGAGGTGGAACTCATTACTTTGCATTCCTGCTGTCAGTGTTGTCATAATCAAACATTTTCCTAGGGAGTGCTGTACAGTATATCAACTCTATGGGCATTATCATGCCATGCTGTTACACTGTTGTAGCAATGTACGTATTAGTCCTGTTTTTACCTCAGCCTAATTGCAGACTGCCATTATTCTCTAGTTATTGTTGCATTGTAAAGTCATTTAAAATGTGTTTGCATTTGCATTGGAAACAATCCGTTAATGACCCTCATTCTTGCCAGGCCCGGATTAACACCTTTTCTGAAGGCAGGAGAGCCAGACCCTGGCCGTGATCCTTCCCTCCCTCCCTCCCGTGGCTCCCTTTGGCCAAGCAGCCCGCCCCGGTTTGGTCCGAGAATGCAGGAGCGAGCCTGGGTTGGTGTGGTCTCGTGCTGGGGACCTGGGAGAGGTCCATCCAAGCAACGCCCTTTCTCTCCCCTCTACCTCCCTCCCTCTCTTCCTTCTTTACTTTGCTTTCTTTCCTCCTAGTTGCCTCCTTCTCCCCCCCCCCCTCCCACCGCCCTCTCCCGGACTCTGCCGCTCTGCTGTGGCTGCAGGAATTTACAGTCTGCCGCCGGGGGAGCTGGGTGAGTTGCCATGGAGATGGCTTCCCCGGGAGCTAGGAGGTCAGGCCAGCCAGAGATCCGCGGGGAAATCAATGGATCAATGCGAGGGCCCCGCCGCAGCCCAGAGAGCGAGAGACGGAGGGGACGGAGCAGAGACTTTGATGGGAGATGGAGCGAGGAGGGGCATGAGAAAGGGGGAAAGAGGGGTGTGGACCAGGGTTTTTTTTGGTCTGTGATCTGCACCTCCCCCTCGGCTTGCGCCCCCAGGCCATGGCCTATGTTGGCCTTATGGGTAATCCGGGCATGATTCTTGCAACAATTTAATAAACAGTTTTGGTGTGGATGTCACAAAGCATATTATTATTATTATTATTATTATTATTATCACCACAGTGGGTTAAACTGCTAGCTACAGAAAAGCTTGCTGACCAGAAGGTGGGCAGTTCAAGCTGCGAGTTGGGGTGAATTCCCACTGTCAGCCCTAGCTGCTTACCTAGCAGTTTGAAATCAGGAATGTGAGTAGATAAATAGGTGCCACCTTGGCAGGGAGGAAAAAGGCGCTCCAGAAAACATGCTGGCAATTTGATCAGGAAGGCGTCCATGGACAACAGGCTCCTCAACATGGAAAAATAGAACAACAGCATTTCCCAATGGTCAAGTTGAACACAGCCTCCAGATGCTGGAGATGAAAAAGTGGGAAGCCTTGCCTCTGTCTATGTATTGTCTGCTTTGTTGTTAATTGTATAACGGCCATATATGTATTCTGTAATCCACTCTGAGTCCCCTCGGGGAGATAGAGCAGAATATAAATAAAGTATATTATTATTATTATAATATTTATTTATATCCCACTTTCTCTCTCCATAAGGAGACTCAAAGTGGCTAATGTTAAGAGCATTACAATATAATTAAAAATATACAAATATTAAAACCGTGTTAAACATCATTACTATTAAAAACAAAAAGTTTCACTTTGGCTGACTCTGAAGTCCAAAAACCCACTGAAGATCTACAGGGCAAAAACTGTAGATCTTCTTCCGTGAATGATCCGATAGTGGGAGTGGTATTGTTAGGAACCCCCAATTCAGGGTCGCTGCATTGGGTCCGGTCGCAGGAGGCAGAAAGGCAAACACCCAGTCTTAGGAGTAAAAACAGAAGCAAAGTTTATTTCGTCATAATTATGATAAGATGGGTCAGCCTTACAAACACGCAGGTTGGCACATTCAAGAGGCTGCCGCGCCCAATGTCTCTCAGACTTACATTATATAGGTAAGACCCTTTGGCACTGCAGCAGAAGTTATCCAATTACAAACTACCACCTAGGCTTAATTAATTATTTGGCATATTGACTAACTCAGTGTTTCCAAACCTTTTTTGAGCCGCGGCACACTTTTAACATTAAAAAAATCCGGGGGCACACCACCAACCAAAATGACACTCTAACATAGTAAAGAACGCCTGGGGATGGTGGCCTGCTGGGAGCAGCTGCAGTGCTGCTGGGAGTGCTGAAGCTGGGTGAGGGGGGAGCCAGAGCCAGGCCAGCATAAGAACATAAGAAGAGCCATGCTGAATTGGACCTCAGCCCATCTAGTCCAGCATTCTGTATCACACTCCCACAGTTGTACACGGGGATCTCTCCAGCTGCTGAGGGGGCAATGCCAAGCCAGCAGTGGCAGAGCCAGCACAATGCTGGTTGTCCAGGCTGGCACTGCCCTCTCTGGAAGTGAGGCTGGGTGAAGCAGCTGCTGGGAGTGCCCTCTGTCCTAGTGTTTTGTGACAAAGAAAACAGCCATGGGGTATAAAGAGGGTGGAGCCAGGCTGCTGGGAGTGCACCATGGAGCCAGGCCATGCCCCCCTCCCTGGCTTCAGCTCTCCCACAGAGGAGGAGCATGAGCGGTGGATGGGCTTCAGTGGACGGGACTCCTCCTCTGCGCGGTTTCAGCGAGTGAGGGGCGGGAGTCATGGTGGATTGGAGGCTGGCTGGGGAAATGGCCGAAGGAGGCGGCGTCCCGCCCCCTTCTTCTTTTTCTTCACTGCTGCCCGCCCCTTCCTCCTCCTCCCCCAAGTAGCAGGAGGAGGGGGGAAGGAAGGGGGCAGAGAGCTTTTCTCACGGCACAGCAGGAGGTCCATCACGGCACACTACTGTGCCGCGTCACAACGGTTGGGAAACACTTGACTAACTGACTCCTTTAAAATCATGTGATTTCTTGACAATGCAAAGTACAAGACCCACATAGCTCTTTCCCCCATATGTGGCAATAGACAGTCAGCTTTTTAGGCTTCTGCACAAACTGTCTTGTGAAAGTTGTTGATTGCACATGTTTCTTAGGTGCTAACCACAAACGTTCCGGACAAGACTGACCCTTAGTGGAAGCTCATTTCTAAATACAGAGAAGGTACATTTTTAACTTTGATTCCTCTAGTTTCATGATTATTGCCCTATCAGTATGGAAGTGGTCATGTGGAAATCTCTAACAGAGAAGTCACAGTCCACTTCTGGTACTCAGATTAGGAAAGTAGCTTTTCTATCATGTTTAACCCTCCATCAACTCCCTTTTCTGATTTCTGGATTTTTTCCCATGCCTTTGTAGTGCTATTATGCTATTTTTTTCCCAGGCCATTTTATGATTAATTTTTATTTCAAAGTAAGTTATTTACATATAATTGAATAATATAGAAGGGAGTAGCAAAGGAAGAAGAGAGTGAAAAAAAGGAAGAAAATTGTACAAAGGGGAAGGGGAGAATAAGGGGAAAGTTATCAACTTCCAGTCTCCTTCATTGTGGTTTATTATTGTCCTTAATTCCTTCTTTTTATTTATTTATTCCTCTTTTCATTCTTCTTCCTTATGAGGCATTTTTTCTTTTTATTTCATCATACGTTATTATCATCCTCATTTCTTTTCTCATATCATGTGTTCTTTAAAAGGTTGCTAGTTTGTTATTTGGGTCGTCCTTGGGTCTTCCTCTGGTTTCTCTTCCGATCGTATTAATCTTTCACCTTTTACTATTATGCCATTTTAAAATAAAAATAAAAATAAATGAACCAATCACAAAGCAAGGGGCAAGGTACAGGAGTCAGTAATGCCACAATTAATGCAGATCAAAAAGCCATGTAAATGGTGCTCTTAAAATGCAAATGCAATGGGCAGCATCAACAATCAGCTATCCTCACAAGACTAGCTAGACTGAATTTCAAACTGAATAATGCAGTATAAAGGAATGGTGTGATAATATGTAGCCTGAAGCAGTGGCTGGTAATGCTGATAACAATAAGGGTAGAGAAGCCAAGTTTTAATTCAAACTTTAAATGAGCTGTGCATAGAGCAGTTTGGAGGATAGGTTCAATATTATATATAGCTCTGTTAAAATTCAAGCAAAAACACAGTTTCACCTGTCCTGTTGACCTCCAAGATAATTTCCAAAAGGCTGTATGGCAGCCTTTCTCAATGTGGGGGTCGGGACCCTGGGGGGGGGGGAGTGTAAGGGGGTGTCAGAGGGGTCACCAACGACCATCAGAAAACACAGTATTTTCTGTTGCTCATTGGAATTCTGTGTGGGAAGTTTGGCCCAATTTGATTGTCGGTGGAGTTCAGAATGCTCTTTGATTATAGGTGAACTGTAAATCCCAGCAGCTACAACTCCCAATGTCAAGGACTATTTCCTCCAAACTCCACCAGGGTTCACATTCAGGCATACTGAGTATTCGTTCCAAGTTTGGTCCACTTCCATCATTGTTTGAGTACACAGTGCTCTCTGGATGTAGATGAACTACAACTCCAAAACTCAAGGTCAATGCCCATCAAACCCTTCCAGTAATTTCTGTTGGTCATGGGAGTTCTGTGTGCCAAGATTGATTCAATTCCATCATTGATAGAGTACAGAATGCTCTTTGGTTGTAGGTGAACTATAAATCCCAGCAACTACATCTCCCAAATGACAAAATCAACCCCCAGTCCCAACCCCACCAGTATTCAAACGTGGGCGTATCGAGTATTTGTGCCAAATTTGGTCCAGTGAATGAAAATCCATCCTGCATATCGGATATTTACATTACAATTCATAACAGTAGCAAAATCACAGTTACGAAGTAGCAACGAAAATAATTTTATGGTTGGGGGTCACCATAACATGAGGAACTGTATTAAGGGGTCGCAGCATTAGGAAGGTTGAGAAACACTGCCTCTTTTTGTGCCCCTTGGAACCCCCCTCTGGTACTTTTCCCCTTTAAATTAATGTACGTCCCCCACAAGCCTAATTCACTTTTAAAACAAGATATGCACCCAGTGGGTACCTTTGATTAAAAAGAGGAAGCTCAGGTCCATTTTGGTTAGAGTGTTGTACCTGGTGACAATTCCTGAAGAGAGAGACTGGGTTCTGTGGACCAGCTGAAGTTACATGCATTTCCCAAAGAGTAAGTATCATTATGTGTCATGGAATCCCTTTGGTCTTACTTCCAGGAAAGTATACCGTACATAGTTTTGCAGTCTTAATGCACCTAATTGGTGAGAATGCTATCTTGCGTACACATACATGCACACATCTCACAATACACACAATAACACAGCTCCAGTTCTTCCCAATTTGTTATATAGGCTAAATGCTTAGATAGCTTTGGTATTATAATTTCTTAGCAACCCCATTGTATTCATTTGAGGTAGGCAATCAAATTATACTGTCAGTTACACATCAGTGAGAACTGCCATTTTTGCATTGATAAACAAAAGCTAAGCACTCAAAAATCGATCTAATTCTAGAGCAGGGAAAGTTTTTGTGCCTTCTTCTTGTGAAGCATCAGGAATAAGCCTGCATTGCTGTTGCACTTCAGACAAGGAGCACCCCCCTAGTTCACACACATAACAGACAGTCTCTGAATAATAGGCTTTTATTGAAACAAATATAGTGTCCAACAAAAAGGTTGCAAGAAGATCAATTGTAGAATATATCCAAGGTAAAATCACACAGTTCAATTAGTCCCAAGATCCAAAGGCAAAGGTAAAAGCTTGATGCAAATCCCATGAATAAGACAAGACATCTATAGAATCAAAATGTGCACAAAGGCCTAGGCAAAAATCAGGAGCTTGAAGACAAGGCAAAAATCAGGAGCTTGGAGACAAGACAAAACTTTGCATGGTATTCTGAACGAAGCCTGAAAACTGATGACAATGTCCCTAGTAATCTAATATAAAGACAAATCAGTTTTGGTTTGCAAACCGACTGCTGCGTCGGAGGCTGGCAGCCTGCCTAGATTCTCGAATGCTATCTTGGCAGTTGAATGGTAGCTCGTTAAGATTTTCAGGTGTCCTATTATCAACATCAAGACCTTCAGAGTCCTGAACACAAGAATTCTCATCTAATGAAGCCCTGGGAAGAGAACTGTTCCCAGGAAAACAAGCCTCATCTGAAAGGTCACTTTGCATCTCAGAATTCTCACTAAGCATCCCATCATCAGCATTGTCAGGAACAATCCCATCATCAGCATTGTCAGGAACAATCCCATCATCCCTAGCATGCACATGAGCACCAGGCTGAAACACCACAATTGCCTTCATTAAAGCAGCGTAGAGACTTGTATATGCATTTATTTATTATTTATTTATTAATGACATTTCTACCCCACCTTTCTCAACCCTGGAGGGGACCTGAGGCAGCTTTACACATAGGCAGTAGGCCTGGGTAGGTTCGACGGAATGCTTGTAAAATCGGAATGAATTTGGATTAAATCCACTTTTGAAGCGGTATCAAAGCAATGTAAGCAACCCAGAAGTAAATTTGCCAATCCGAAGCCATCGCCACCATTTTCAGAAAGGAATCGGCAAACATCCAAACTGGAGGGGGAGGAGTCCCGGTAAAAGCAGTGGCTGCATCCTCCGTCGCTCGTGGGGCACCCTCCACCTTTCGCGGGGCGCCCTTCGCCACTCGCAGGGCGCCCTCTGCCACCCATGTTGTGAAGGCAAAAGGGACTGTGAAAGCCTTCTGTGGTGCTTCAAACTTCTTAGAGGAAGGGAAAGATATAAATAATCATAAGTATATACATTATAAGTGTCATCTTTGGGCTGTTCCAAGTATATGAAGAAGAGCTGAAAAGTCAAATACCAAGGATGGCTGTCCTCGTGCTATGGACTGTTAAAATCAAGTTTGTGCTTCTAGGTAGGGTAAAGGTTTCCACTTGACATTAAGTCTAGTTGAGTCCAACTCTGGGAGGTAATGCTCATCTCCATTTAAAAGCACTGGGAATTGGTGCAGCTGGCTAAGTATCAGCTGCATAAGATCTCTCTGACCTGTAGGTCATGAGTTCGAGGCCTGCCCATGTCGGGGTGGGTGCCCGACCTTAAGTGTAGCCTGCTGTCGACCTTTGCAGCCTGAAAGACAGTTCATTTGTCAAGTAGGAGATAAAGGTACCACATTAAGTGGGGAGGCAAATTTTGACTGATTTATGAGGCCATAAAGAACTCCAGGAATCGCTGAAAGGAATGCGGAAGAACAACAAGGGAAGCTGGAAAATGCTGAGAGAGATGAGGAGTGTGTCAGCTCCCCCTGGTGGCCAGAAGTTTGTTAGCCATGTGCCCGAAAATTGCCTCTTTGTTCGTCTATGATCGTCAATATATGTATATGTTGAACTGCAGAGATTGTCTGCAAGTATATGTACTGTAATCCGCTCTGAGTCCCCTTCGGGGTGAGAAGAGCGGAATATAAATGAAGTAAATAAATAAATAAATAAATAAATAAGCTGAAGAGTCGGTGTTGTCTGTAGACATCTCCTAGGTCATGTTGCCAGCATGACTGCTTGGAGCGCCATTACCTTCCTGCAGAAGCAGTACATATCAATCTACTCACATTTGCATGTTTTTGAACTGCTAGGTTGGCAGAAGCTGGGGCTAACCACGGGAGCTCACCCCATCCATGGATTTGAATCGCCGACCTTTTAATCAGCAAGTTCTGCAGCTTAGCAGTTTGACCTGCTGTGCCACTGCGGCCCCGTTTGTGCTTCTAAGATGGTAGTTAACAACTAATGGCTTTATCATTAGTCAATTTGCTTTAATTGTTAACTGTGCATGAGAAATACAGTTTTTGTCACCAAAGCTATCAGGGCTCTCAGAACATTGCGCAAAAAAGAAAGAGACATTAGTTAATCCTTTCCTTCAGACAATCATTTTATTGCTTCATGACATTTCTTTGATCACTGCTTTGTGAAAGTATTTTCCAATGCACCATATTTTCCTGCAATGAGAAAAATAAACTTTTTTAAAATAAAAAAGTCTAATTTTAATCTATCAGTTATCTATCTATTACCTATCAAAATAACGACTACCCAAACATTTTTGTGCCATGTACGATTTTTATTTTTTCCGCATCATCTCCTGTTTTGAAATATGTCAGGGGAACTCTCAGGAGTTATTTTTAATCAAAGGTTTTTGTTGCATGTTAAACAAGTCAGTTGTCAGAATAAGCTCTTTAAATAGCTTCAGCCGTTAGCTTTTGGAGTGGTAAAATATTAGAAATGTAAATTGGATGCAGATTGTTTTACAGGCTACTTGTGTTCCTCCCCCAATGATGTGTTGTTTAGAGACAGGAGATGCGATTAGAACTATTCAGATTTCACAGCTGCATTTCTTGAAGTGTCAAGTGCCAGGAGCACTATGGAGAAGAAGAAGAAAAATCAACCTTGCTGCAGAAAATTAATATTTAAAAATGCTTCTTTATACCTATTTATTTATTTAAAACATTTTTATTCCGCCCTTTTCACCCCGAAGGGTACTCAGGGCAGAGCACAGCATATATATGGCAAACATTCAATGCCGGGACAAGAATTCATATACGCATGCATAAACATTACAAACATTTATCTCAATAATTAAAAAACACCATTTCAAACCGTCTTGGTCATCTGCATCTAATCTAATTGGCCTGGTAATCTTTCCTATTGCTGATTTATTGCTGCGTTCCAGCTGGTTAAAGGTGATTCCGGAGATCCTTTGGCTGGGTCGACCTGGTATGGGCAAGTGCCGGTTGCCTACCTTGGATGGTGAGCGGTTAAGCCCGTGGTCTTTGGTAAAAAGCCTGGGGGTTCAATTAGACCCTCTGCTATCGATGGAGATGCAAATATCCATGGTTAGCAGAACAGCATTTCTCCATCTTCGACAGGCTAGGCGACTGACTCCTTACCTATCCAGGAATGACCTAGCCATGGTGATCCAGGCGACGGTCAACTTGAGGTTAGACTACTGTAACGCCCTCTACATTGGCCTTCCCTTGTCGACAACCCGGAAACTCAAGCTGGTGCAAAATGCTGCCGCTAGACTGCTGGTGGGAGCATTGGCGAGAGAGCACATAACACCAATCCTACAGCAATTGCACTGGCTGCCAATTGAGTACCGGATTGTCTTCAAGGTGCTGGTTTTGACCTTTAAGGCCTTGTATGGTCTAGGGCCAGTGTTCCTGAGGGACCGCCTCACCCCATACGTTCCCCTGAGATCTCTGCGTTCAGAAGAACAAAACCTTCTGATGATTCCATCAGTTCGTTCCTGTCGCCTCTCAGTGACAAGACGAGTCATCTCCGTGGTGGCACCGATACTGTGGAATGCATTACCAGATGACGTTCAGGCTATCACAGAGTTAGCCCCCTTCCAGAGGGCCTGCAAGATGACTCTTTTTAAGCAGGCCTTTAATCTAAGTTTCCCCGGATAACTCCGACCATGCCTTGTGCCTTACATAACAAAGTGTTTTATCTGTTTTTAATCTGCCGTTTTATGTAAACTGCCCCGAGCCTGCAGGGAGGAGCAGTATATAAAAGTGAACAATAAATAAACAATAAATAAATTGCCCTGTCCCAAAAGCTTGGTCCCACAGCCAAGTTTTTACCATCCTTCTGAAGGACAGGAGGGAGGGGGTCGATCTGATCCCACCAGGAAGGGAGTTCCATAGCTGGGGGGCAATCACCGAGAAGGCCATGTCTCTTGTCCCCACCAATTGCACCTGTGACAATGGCGGGACAGAGAGCAGGGCTGCTCCGGAGGATCTTAATTTCCGTGATGGTTCATAGGGGAAGATGCGTTCGGACAGGTAAATTGGGCCTAAATTAGCAGGGCTTAAATCCAGTTGCTACTCTCAGCTAAGGTAGACCCATTTATTTAATTTATTTATTTTACTTCATTTCTATTCCGCCCTTCTCATTTTGCAGGGGACTCAGGACGGATTACAATGTACACATTGCATTTAGACACACAAACACAGAAGACAGACAGAGGCAATTTAACATCTGGCCACCAGGGGGAGCTGTTGCACTCCTTCATTCCTCAGCTTGTTTCCTGGAGATCTTTTTTTTAATGGCCTCGTAAATCAGTTAAATTTAGCCTCCCCACTAAGTGGTACCTTAATTTCCTACTTGACGGATGCAACTGTCTTTCGGGTTGCAAAGGTCGAATTGATCAATGAATGGCAAATGAATACTTTGTGTAAATCTTACTGATTCAATAGTTTTAGGGACCTGGGAGAATATAATAGTTTGAGTTTTATATAAGGATTCTGAAAGACTAAGGGCCCTTCCACACAGCCATATAACTCAGAATATCAAGGCAGAAAATCTCACAATATCTGTCTTGAATTGGGTTATCTGAGTCCACACTACCATATATTCCAGTTCAAAGCAGATAATGTGGGATTTTATTCAGTTGTGTGGAAGGGGTCTAAGGCTCACAGCCCCTATCGGTCACGAAGACCAACTAGCTGTCATTGGGCAAGTTGCACACTTTTAACCCTTGGAGAAATGCAAGAGCCAACCTGAATAAACGATTTGATGAGCACTCTAGAATTGAGTGTCCATAAGCAGACGTTGACTTGAGGCATCTAATGCCTAACAATAATAATAATACATTTTATTTCTATTCCGCTCTTCTTACCCCGAAGGGGACTCAGAGTGGATTACAGGTACACATACTGTACTTAGCAGACAATTCCTGCCGTTTCCACATACACAACATATAGATGAACAGAGGAAAACTCTGGCCACCACGGGGAGGTGACACACTCCTCATCTCTCAGCGTTCCCAGCGTCTCTAGTTGTTCCTTCTGCATTCCTCAGCGTTCCTGGAGCTCTTTAATGGCCTCATAATTCAGTCAAAATTTGCCTCCCTACTTAATGTGGTACCTTTATCTCCTACTTGACAGATGCAACTGTCTTTCGGGCTGCAAAGGTTGGCAGCAGGCTACACTTAAGGTCGAGCACCCACCTCGACCCGGGCAGGCCTTGAACTCATGACCTATTGGTCAGAGAGATCTTATGCAGCTGACACTTAGCCAGCTGCGCCACATTCCTGGTGCAATGGTTCTACTTTGTGGTACTATTAATTGAATTTAAAATGTGTGTTCTTGGTTCAGGTTTTGAATTCAACCAGCCAAAATATTTTGACTCACAACTGGAAAATAGTCCAACGTGATCACCATGGTACTCTCAAATTGCGTTGGTAGAGGCAGATGTGGCAACCAGCCATTTTTGACTGGCAGCTGTACATTTTTGCTTAGTGTGTAAATTCTCTGCATTTTGTAAAAACAGTTAAATCATTTTTATGATCAGTTGGATTCCCTCCAGCTGCCATGTAGTGTCAGTTAGTGGCTGCTATTCCATCAGTCTCCAGAATGGTAGAAGAAAAAGAGAAGCAGGACTGTTCCATGACTTCTCCTAAAGTGCTCTTAGGCCTCCTCCAAGTGTATCTTCACAATGGAATTTCCAGCAGCGGACTCTTCTCCCTGTAGAAGGTCAAAACATTAAGAATGGGTGCCTCCATCTGCAAGCTTAAAGGAAAGGATTCACTTACTATTGATCTTTGGAAGACACTCTTGAGAATATTTTTGATTAACAAGTGGGATAAACATACTCTTAATTAAATACTAACCTAAATGTGCAGAAATCCCCTTGCCTGGCTCTCCTAAACTGGACTTATTGAATGAATGGGAGTTACATAAGTTAACACTTATGTAAATCCCACTACTTAATGAGTTTAATGCCACTGAATCTTGTCTGCTTTGTTCAGCTCAAGAAACGTGACAGTTCCATTCTATGAAAAGTGGTATAGGATGGCCCAAAATTCATGCAGGAGTTTCCATATTTAATAACTCCTTTATTTTTTTTTGTTTTAATTTACAATACAGTAGAGTCTCACTTATCCAGCATAAAGGGACCGACAGAACGTTGGATAAGCAAAAATGTTGGATAATAAGGAGGGGAAAAGCCTATTAAACATCAAATTACGTTATGATTTTTACAAATTAAGCACCAAAGCATCATGTTTTACAACAGATTGACAGAAAAAGCAGTTCAACACATGGTAATGTTATGTAATAAATGCTGTATTTAGAAATTAAGCACAAAAATTCCAATGTATTGAAACAGCTGTGGATCCGGGCATGAGGCACACTGAGTTGGATAATACAGAATGTTGGATGAGTGAAGGTTGGTGTTGTAATTGAGCCCGTGGCTCTGCCTGTGAGTAGGGCTGGGGAGGACGCTGCGTCTACAGCGTCTGAGTGTAGTATGGAACTGGGTGGGGCTGAGAGTAACCTAAACGCAGGAGCAGGCAGAAAGAGGACTGCAAGTGATTCCAGCAGGGAAAGTTTGGCACAAAGGAAGAGAGTGCGGCAAATACTTATGGCTCCTACTGACTCTGAGTCCTTTGAGGGTTTTTCTAGGGATGGGGAAGGATCGTCAGAAGACAGTGATACTGAATTGGACTGGACTCAAGTACAGGAAGTTCAGAATGTGTGTGATGCAGCCACCAGTAGTGATACTTTTCTGGGGTTTGATAGTGATAATGAGTGGCCCTCTGAAACCTCAGGGAATGATTGGGATACATTAAATTTTGAAATATGCTGGGGATCTTGGAGGGACTCACAAAGGGTTTCAGTTGCAGAGAGAGTGGCAGCCGCATCGCCTAATCAGGGGGAGTTGTCCTCTTTGGGCTAGTCTGATCTCTAGGTCTATTTAATGTGGGCTTTTTGGAAGCTTCCTTGCCGTGAGCAAGGAGTTATTCTTGGTATACTTTGTTGTATTCTGTTTGGTATCCTGATATCTTGCATCGTGTTCCTGATCCAGTTTACTCATGAGTTGAGGTTTTACTTTGCCCTTTTGGGCTGAAATGCTGCTGCCGCAGTTGGGAAAGGTGGGTGGTTTTGGGTTACTATGTTCTGTTTTCTGTCCAGCTACAGCTGTGTGTATCTTGTGGTGGGGTTTGAACTCCGCTGGACTTTCTGTGAGTGTCACAAGCTGCAAGAATGGTATTGTATGTATGGAGGGAGGATGACAATGTGTTTTGCGGGGATTACGATGAATGTTGTCCCCATGCATCTAGCTCCTGTGGACCTTGGATTGTTTCCTCATTTCTCCAGCTTTCTCCTGCCCACGACTCCGGACCAGTTATTGACTATTGGCTCAACCCCCTGAGGATGTCTCAGATGACGTCTTTTGTTTACTTCTGACTATTCTTTCAGCGTTTTTGGGTTTCTCCGTGGGTTTTTGTGGGGTTGGCCAGATTAGGCTAGTTAGTCCCATTCTCATTTCTTGTGAAATAAATGCTTTGTTATCCCTTTTACTATTGGGTTTGGCTTTAATTGGCATCTGTAGTTGGATAAGCGAGACTCTACTGTGCCATAGAATCATATACAGTATGTATAGGAAAAACATTTACCGTGTATATGTGAGTATAAGCCGGGGTTTTCAGCCCCTTGGCTTATACTCGAGTGAGGATTTTGGCGGGAAGGTGTGAGACTGAAAGAATCCCTTCTTTCAGCTCCATGCCTTCTCACCAGGACCCTCACCTCTCAACGCAGCAACCCAGTTATCTCCTCTTTCGCATGCTTGCCTTCCTCTTCCCCTCTCACGTGCGCCCTCTCAGCACAGCAACCCACCTGGGAGAGAGTGAGGAGAGGAAGGTGCATGCCGAGAGAGGGGAGAAGAAGGAGAGAAATTCAGCTGTTGGAATACCTGAATTTGTTAACATAAATGTTCTCTTTGAGAAAGCTCCACAAGAAGAAATATGGAGAAAGTGATGTCCAGGTTGTGTCGCAACCATGGGAAATAATTCTTATTTATTTTATTTATTTATTTACTTTGCTTCTAGACCGCCTCTCTCAGCCCGAAGGCGACTCGAGGCGGTGTACAACAGCAAAAACTGCTCAAGACAAACATATCAACAATTATCAATACAATACAATTCCAACATATAGAAATTAGCATTCAACGTTAAAAACACAATATCAGCGTCTCATTAATAAAATCGACTTCCAATTGCATCGTCGTCGTTCCTTAGGTCTCAATTTGACAATCATACTACAGCTGCAAATGCCCGGTCAAATAGCCAGGTCTTAACCTTCCTGTGAAATGTCAGGAGGGAGGGGGCCGATCTGATGTCATTAGGAAGGGCGTTCCAAAGCCGAGGAGCCACCACTGAAAAGGCCCTGTCTCTCGTCCCCACCAATCGTGCCTGCGAAGCAGGCGGGACCGAGAGCAGGGCCTGTCCGGATGATCTTTAGCATCTTGAAAGTTCATAGGAAGAGATGCGTTCGGACATGTAAGTTGGACCAGAACCGTTAAGGGCTTTAAAGGCCAAAGCCAGCACTTTGAATTGTGCCCGGTAGCAAACTGGCAGCCAGTGGAGCTGGCACAACAGAGGTGTTGTGCGCTCCCTGAGTGCCGCTCCTGTTATCAACCTGGCTGCTGTCCGTTGAACCAGTTGAAGCAGTCTTCAAAGGCAGTCCCACATAGAGGGCGTTGCAGTAATCTATACGGGATGTAACCAGAGCGTGGACTACCGTGGCCATTCTTCCCTCAATAATGAGCCTGAGTGTTTACTTTGTGGCCTTTGCTGTGTGAGCTGTCACTTTGTCCTGTTAGAACCACACATCATGTTTATTTTGATAGGAGGAAGATATTTTTGGCTGTAGACCGATAATCATCTTCTGTAACGTTGTCAGGCTTCTCTACATGGTCTTCAAAAAACAGAAGGTCCAGTCACTTCTTCCAACATCTCCTCGCACTGGACTGTACACTCAAGTTCTCTTTGGTGAATTTCCTAGGATTTTCAAACCCCCAAATCCTGCTGTTTTGCCATTTCCCATGATATACTTTCAGTCTCTTTCAATTATCTCCTCCTTAACATATAAACCGTCTGTAATTCTTTCTCTTCAAATCCTTACAAATCCTTCTTTCCTCTTTACAAAAATTAACTAATTGTTAAAAATGCCTGTCGCTCTTTGAAATCATGTTTCTGGCTCTTCTTTGGTGTGTTGACTTTGGAAGGCTAAGCAGCTTTTCAAGTAATACCGTTTTCATGTGATTCTCCCATCCATTGCTTTGAAGATTTGCTCCAGTTAAAAAACTTTCCCCCAGAATTCTGTTACTTTGCAATTGCTTCTCATTAAGCAGAGACGCAACAGAACCATTTTTGACATAATAATGTTTGTTGGGAAAATGTGTGGTCGAGATTGTGGTCTTTCAGGCATAATCACAGATGCAATTTTTCGTTTAAAGCATAAAGACTTTTCATCCCGTGTAATTTAGGATGCCTAGTGTTACTACTGATTGTTCATGGGTATATTACAGGTTAGAGATCGAATGTGGAATACAGGTTGAATATCCCTTTTGCAAAATATTAATGTTGTTGTTCTCAATGAATACAGGGTCATGTAGGCTAGATTTCAGAGGAAGGAATTCGCAAAACCACCGCTGGGTATTCCTTGCCTTAAAAAACTTTATGAAATTAATGGGGTCACTTTGATGCATCTGGCGAATTGAAGTCACACACATACACACATATCATGTTTTTATTGGTGGAGGTGGGAAAAGGAGCATAGGGCTTCTGTCTTATCTTCCCAAATAAGTTGCTTTACTTTGGGTATTAAGTACTTTGTCTTGGTTTTTTTGTGTGTGTGTCAGGAGCGTCTTGAGAAACTGCAAGTTGCTTCTGGCATGAAAGACTTGACCGTCTGCAAGGACGTTTTACCATCCTGTGGGAGGCTTCTCTCATGTCCCCGCACAAGAAGCTGGAGCTGACAGATGGGAGCTCACCTTGCTCCCTGGATTTGAACCGCTGACCTTTCAATCAGCAGTTCTGCCGGCATAAGGGTTTAACCCACTGCACCACCGGTGTACATAACATTTTCTACTTGCTAGAAACCACTTGAAAGTTTGTTCCCAAATGCATGCAGGGATTTCTTTTTCTTTCACAATCTTCCACCTTACTTATCATTTCTTTTTGTGGTGACTTAACCCAGTGTTTTTCAACCTTTTTTGAGCCGCGGCACATTTTTACATTTACAAAATCCTGGGGCACACCACCAACCAAAATGACACAAAATGACACTCTAACACAGTAATACATATAGTTAATATGTTTTAAATGTATTTATACACTCAGTGTGAAACCTGGGCCGGTTTCGATGAACACAACATAGATATCCTGGCAGGAATGGCAGAAAGACACCAACTTCCCACACAGAACTCCCATAACCAAAAGAAAATACTGTAAGAGTTTGGTGGGCATTGACCTTGGGCTTTGGAGTTGTAGTTCACCTATATCCAGAGAGCACTGTGAACTCAAACAATGTTGGATCAGGACCAAACTTGGCATGAATACTCAATATGCCCAAATGTGAACACAGATGGAGTTTGGGGGAAATAGACCTTGACATTTGGGAATTACAGTTTCTGGGATGTATAGTTAACACACAATCAAAGAGCATCCTGAACTCTTGCAACAATGGAATTGAACCAAACTTGACATATTGAACTCTCATTACCAACAGAAAGTACTGAAAGAGTTTGCTTGGGAATTGACCTTGAGTTTGGAAGTTGTAGTTCACCTACACCAAGAAAGCACTGTGGACTCAAACCATGTCATGTTATGTTGTTGTTTGTTTTCTATCCAGAATCACAATGTTGGAAGGAGGATCACCATTTTAAGGTCCCTAAAACAGGCATGGGAAAACTTCGGCCCTCTGGGTGCTTTGGACTTCAACTCCCACCATTCCTAACAGCCTGAGGCCCTTTCCTGCTTAAGTGCTTGAGGGGAAAAAGGGAAAAGAGCCTGAGGCTGCTAGGAATGGTGGGAGTTGGAGTCCAAAACACCTGGAAGGTCCAAGTTTGCCCATGCCAGCTTTCAATAGAGACCTCTTCCTCCCCCTTCCCCTTTGCGCCCTTTCCCCCCCCTCCTGCCGAACACTTACTTTTTCTTCTACACTGCCACTTTTGATCCAAGGGAGAAGCGTGAGCATGTTCAGGAGAGGAGGAGGGAGGGAGGAAGACGTGACCCGTGCGGACGCTACTGCGATGCAAAGTGAGCAGAGCGAGGCTGGGAAGAAGGGAGCCCAAGTGGAGAAGAAAAAGTGTTCGGCAGGAGGGGGAAGAAAGGGTATTGGAGGTTCCAATTTCCCACGGCACACCTGATGATCGCTCACGGCACACTGGTTGGGAAACACTGGCTTAACCGATATAACTATGATCTTCTTTTTTTAACATACTGGGAGAGCTGGTAAATTCTTCCATTTTGCATTTTTTTTCCATTATGAATTTCATGCATGCTCAGTAAAGGAATCTGGAGGGGACTGCAGTTTACCTTGCTTGACTGTAAGCATACAAAGAAAACTGAGCATGGGTTGCGTTAACGCGCAAGTATTACACAGAGGCAATTTTCAATATCAATAATATATAATCATATAGGTACTAGGGACAACACAAATCACATTGAGGACCAAAAGCATGTACTGTACCCGTAATAGACTGAATAAGTACGCATGACACTCTCAAACCATGAGTATAGTGTTCAATTGCCGGGAAATCCGGAGTAAATTCAAATTAGTCCAAAGTCATACGAGAAAAGTCCGCAAAGGGTCCCACAATGTTGAAAGATTCGATGTTATAAGAGTCCCCAGTAGACCAGTAGGCAATATCCAAAAAGTAATAGGACATTTAAGGAGAGTGGTATACTCCAAACGTAAAGAGGTTAGCCAGAGGCCAACGGGCTGGCGATGCCAAGGATAGTAGGGCCGCTTCTACTCCGTTTCGCTCCCGGAAGGAGCTTTATCAAAGCTTCAATAAATCGGTTTTCCATTTGTCCTTATCGATATGGAGATGTTCAAGAGCCTAACCTCGCTTGCAAAGAGGCCTTGATAAAGGGTGGAAATTAAAAAAAAATCTGTTTATACAAACTTCTTTGTTAGAGGCATTGCTAACAGATATAATAATAATAATAATGCTGATAATAATAATATAGCTTTATTTTATTCCACCCTATCTCCTCGAGGGGACTCGGGGCAGATTCCAACATAACAATGGCAAACATTCCATGCCTACATAAAACACATGATACTGACATAAAATCCTAGAAACAACCCACATATAAAAGTTGCATTAAAACCTATAATCAAATTAAAAACCTAGCATCAGTAAATTAAACTGGACATCAATAAATTAAACTGCACATAGTCAAACAAAATTCTATAATAACATAAAGCTAAACCAAACATCCACACTAGTGTACAACAGCCAGCAAGGGTTCACCAAACAGTGCGGGTTGGTTATGTGGTCGTTGGACTGGTGTGGACCAGGGAAGTCTAAATAAAAATAGTTCTCAACCAGAAGCCCGGCTACGATCTCTCAATCATCTAATCATCCTCCTCTCCATATGCTAGTATGCAAAAGTAGGTCTTGTTTTTTAAAGGAGAAGAGAGAGGGGCCAGCTTTATTCTTTAGGGAGGGAGTTCCAGAGGTGGGGGGTGACCACGGAGTAGGCCCACTCTCTCATTCCCACCAGCCTTGCTTGGGATGGGGTTGGGTCCGAGAGCAGGCCCCTCGCCAATGACCGCAGTGCCCAGGTTGGTTTGTAAGAAGAGATGCGATCTGTCAAATAGCCTGGACCTGAAAACATTAGGGCTTTAAAGGTAATGACCAGCTCTTTGTATTTACCCCGAAAGCAGACCCGCAACTAGTGGAGCTGCTGCAACATGGGAGTGGATCTCTCCTTGTAGAGAGCATCTGTTAGCAATCTGGTCACCGATCTCTGAACCAGTTGAAGTTTCCGAACTATCTCAAAGGCAGCCCCATGTAGAGAACGTTGCAGTAGTCCAAGTGGGATGTGACTAAGGCTTGGATTACCATGGCCAGATAATGGCATCTCAAGGTATGGGCACAGCTGTCACACAAGGTTTAATTGTATAAAGGTGCTCCTGGCCACCTCCGACACCTGGGATTCCAAGGTCAGTGATGAATCCAGGAACACCCTGCAGACTGCAAACCTGTGTCTTCAGGGGGAGTGCGACCCCATCCAACACAGGCTGCAATCCCCAGATATGCCTGTATTAACCCTTGTCCAGATCAATGTATTCTTCATTATATCACATTAATCACCTAATATTTTCAGTCATTATATCACCACTAGCCTCCCACAAAATGTCCAGGTAGTAACTTACACAGTGTTACCTTTGTCAACGTAATTTTTGTGTTTAAATATTTGCAGTGAGAAAGCCATGTGCTTTAATCAACCATGGTTGGCCATAGCAATCATGAGCAGCTGTGATTTTTGTATTAGCATAGTATAGATTTTCTGTACAGTTTACTCATTTCTCTCTCTCTCTCTGAATCATTGTTGGGTGTATTTGTTTCAGTCTGACAGACTCGTTGGTTGGTAACACCCAAGATCATTATTCTGTTGTTGTTTAATTCTGCCAGCTGGTGATCCAGCACTTGAGTGGTCTTTATTAACTCTGGTGTAGTTTACTGCTGTATGGATTTATCTCGAGAGCAGTAGATTTCCAAGGAAAAAGGATGCCGATTGAAATTACAGCCTGGTGCTGAACAGCATTGTCTCCACAGAAAATTGTGAACTCCTTTAGAGAAGTGAAATATTTTGGCCTGACAGTTTGGTATTTCTCCATGTTGAATGTCATTGTTCGATTAGTAGAGGCAATTGCAAATGCAGAAAGTGGATGCTAACCCAAGCCTTTCAAGGCGGAGGAACATTTGCCCTTGAGAGTAAAATAAGAAGTACCAATCCCACATAAAGAGGGAAAAGGAATATCTATTTTATAGGACACTCTGGAAATTATGATTTAAACATGTTTTAGTAATTTTACCACTTTTAATACAGTCAGCCTCCACAGGCACTGAGTTTAGGCACAGGATCCCTGGTGAAAGTGAAAACTCAAAAACAAAGGAAATAATAGCTCTATTGGAATTTCTATGTCTTCCGGCATGACTCTGTGGTCAACATCTACTGGAAAATGACCACAGAATCACACTTGAGAATTTGGAGAGAAGTATTTTTTTTCTAGAAATCTCTTAGTCTTCCAGAATGACTAGAGGATGTTGGCCATTACACTGAAGGAGCTAGACGGAACATTTTAATCAAATCTGTGAATAATCAAAACTGCAGACTGAGAGGGAGAATAAATATTTTGAAAATGAGTTTTTTAATTCTTTTTTTTAAAAAAAAAGTAGATTAATTCTGTTACTCTATTAATTCTTGTAACATAATTGATAGTCCTGGTTTTTTTAATGCTTTGTAAGTAATGGAGGATTGGGGGTATAGATCTGGGAATAGAAGGTGAAATAAGATATTTGTATTATGTTTCAAATGTTTAAATACAAGTTAATAAAAAAAATAAAACATGTAGATTAATGAATTACCTATATTCCGGCGTACTAGATGACTTTTTATGCCTGGAAAATCATATGAAAAGTTCGGGGTTGTCTAGTACGCCGGGTATAAATTAAAATAATAAGTTAAAGAAAAAAAATAAAATTGCCCTTAGTGGTATGGCTTGAGGAGAGAGGGAGGAGGAGGAGGGTGGAGGGAGGGAGGGCACGGGGAGGTGGAGTAGCAGCCTGCATTGCCACGGCTGGGGGTGATGGCCCGAGGGCTTTGCCTTCGGCCCCTGCCACTCTCCGTTCAAGGACCTCCTCCACCCCCGGCGCTTACCTCCTCCGAAGGCTTGCCTAGGCCCAAGGAAGTGCCTCTGGACGCTGACTCTTAGCAGCGCTGGGCAGCAGAATACCTTGGATGTGCTCCCAGAGGCATGCTGGGAGCAGTAGGAGTCAGGGGACAACTGCTCCCACATGCCTCTGGGAGCACATCCAAGGCACGCTGTCGCCCAGCGCTGCTAGGAGTCTTCCGGGGACGCTTCCTTGAGCCTCCGGACGCCAAATCCTAGCAGCGCTGGGTGTCGTCGTGCCTTGGATGTGCTCCCAGAGGCATGCTGGGAGCAGTTGGAGTCAGGGGACTTATTTTTACCTGCATTTTATCCCGTCCTTCTCAACCCCCGAAGGGGGACTCAGGGCGGATTACAATTGAGCCCCATCAAGAGGCTGCTTCAACAGATACAATAAAATCACATCAAATAGACAACCCAATAACAAATAGACAAACCAATAAAAGATCATAATTAAAATCAATACAATCATCAGTTAAAAACATACACCAGCCTCATCCGTCTTAACATCAGATTTATCCCTTTAGGGTGCTACTACTTCTATTGACCAAACACCTGGTCCCATAGCCAAGCCTTCACTTTCTTGCTCCCAGCATGCCTCTGGGAGCACATCCAAGGCACGCTGTCGCCCAGCGCTGCTAGGAGTCATCCGGAGACGTTTCCTTGGGCCTAGGCAAGCCCAGTGGCCTTCAAAGGAGGTAAGTGGCAAGGGCGAGGAGGTCCTTGAACAAAGAGTGGTGGGGGTCACGGGGCATAGTCTTGGAAAAGGGGGGGGTTAGTGTTAAATGCCGAGTATATCCCTAACTCTTTAAAAGTTGGAGGGTCATCTTATACCCCCAGTCGCCTTGTATTCCGGAATATACAGTAGTTTACTTTTGAAAATTGTTATGATGCCACCTTGAATGCCATCTTGAGAGAAAGATGGGATATACCTTCAATACAAATATATTGTTCATATGATTCCATAGGTTGGAATCATGCCAGTTAAAATAGAATTATGGGGCTATCATTGTGCAGTGTGAAGGATCCGTTGGAAATAGCAACCTTGTCAAGCCTCCACTAGTTATTTGTTAGGTATATGTATTGTATATGTGTGTATTGGTTTGAAATTTTACTTTTTTGTGGGAGGGGCTGCAGACCATGTGATCAAAACTGGGCTTGTTCAGGACTCAGACTCCATTTTAGAACAATGTTTGTTTTGGACTTCAGTAGGAACAGTATGCTTAGAGATTTCATTGGACTCTCAGACCAGACAGAGTCTCTATTAGACTCTCAGAACAGAGAGCTGCTTTGGACTTAAAAAAAATGTTTTTATTATCGAGTTTTCATATTTTAAACAGTACATATACATATACTCACAAACAAACATATATGAGGGGAAAGGGACAGGGGAATATGGTGACTTCCGTTCTAATTCCATACCATTAATATCAATTCTTTTTCATATATTCTTTTAAAAGGAGCATCCCTCATGCTCTTATTTGTATACTACTATTTACTTTTATAACATTTTTCATTTCAATCTGTGATTCTTACATAAACAGTAACCTTTGTCCAGTCTGTTCTAATGTTCCCTTTGCCATTGTTTTGTCGTAACCAAAAAGTGAGCTCATCCATGTCCTTAATCACATTATATTTAATTTCTTAGGGGTAATATACCATCGATGTATCATTTTCAGCCAGTTTTCTTTTAAGTCAGTTGCATATGTAATTTTAAGCTGTTTTGTCCATAACTTTTCCCATTACCTTAACTAAATGGGTCTTCCAATGTTCTGTGCCCATTTTACCATAGATTGTTTGACTACTTCCACCTCTGTTACCCAGTTTAATAACATGGAGTATGTTTTAGATATTGGGTTTTTTTTTTCGTTTTTCAAAATTACATCCCATGGACCTTCTGCAACACTAAAACCTTTAGCCTTGTCCTTGTTAAAGCTTTCCCTCATCTGGAAGTAGTGTAGCCAGAACATAGCTGCTTTGGACTTTAGACTGTTGCTTATGAGAAAGATGCCCTGTGTCATTTACACAAAGAAACTACTTCAAATCTGCTTGTAACTGGATTGATAAGCAAAGACCTGTATACTGAATGAAGTTTGTGAATAAACCAATAATGCTACTTTAAAGAAGTTTACTTATTTTCTCTCTCTTGAGAGCATGATTTAAAGGCAAATATATTTTAAGGGAGAGTAGATGTTTTTGGGCAACTAAAAAGAACACTTCTGAAACTGCTGAACATATATGTGTTTTTTGTGCACTGGCATGTTTTTGCCCCTAACAGTTCAAAGAGATCTTCTCAACTTATAGATTATGGTTAGTGTGGTCAAACACTTTAAAACCAAATTCCATAATGCAGAGCATTGCAAAACAGCAGAGCAAAGAGCTCAGAGCAAACATGGCAAAATGAGTACTTACAAAGAGTAGGAAAGCAGACCAAAGTCCATTATAAAAGCTTCTAAGCTTTATTAAAATAAAAAGTAAAAATACAGCAGATATAAATCCATAATACAGGAACAAAACACAACTTCTACATGATCGCTATATGAAGACCACATGCTAGACCAGATGATAGGCTACATCAGGGGGTCAGGAACCTTTTGACTCAGAGAGCCATGAAAGCAAAATATTTGGAAATTTATTTCAGTGAGAGCCATATATATATATATATATATAGATAGATAGATAGATAGATAGATAGATAGATGATAGATGATAGATGATAGATAGATAGATAGAATGGCTCTCACTGAAATAAATTTCCAAATATTTTGCTTTTATGGCTCTCTGAGTCAAAAAGGTTTCTGACCCCTGATGTAGCCTATCATCTGGTCTAGCATGTGGTCTTCATATATATATATAATATTTTAAGACTGAATTCAACTAAATGTGAGTATATACATACATAATATGAGAAAAGGATTCCCCCGGCAGAATGACGAGACACTTCAGACCTGGTTCTGCAAAAGGCATGCTCAGGACTCTGGGAAGGAAGAGAAGACAGAAGGAAGAGGGGGAGAAAGAAAGAAAGATAGAGGAAATAAAGGAGGGCAGGGGGGAGCGCGAGGGGAGGGAGGCAGGGCGGAGCGCGAGGGGAGGGAGGCAGGGGGAGTGTGAGGGGAGGGAGGCAGGGTGGAGCGCGAGAGGAGGGAGGCAGGGCAGAGCACGAGAGGAGGGAGGCAGGGCGAAGCGCAAGGGTGTGTGCGCACAGGGCACACGCGCAGGGCACAAGCGCCCCATCTGACTGAAATTGACCTCATATGGACTCGCGATCGACTCGTCAATCGCGATCAACTTCCTGGGCAGCCCTGCCTTACATGAATGCCATTTTCCCAAAAGGTTATGACTTGAACGGGTCAAGCTTTTACCAAGAGGTTATGGCATCATTTTTCAAAAGGTTATGACTTCTAACAAAGTCATCCCTTTCCAAAGATCATAAAATCTCCAAAAGGTTATGGAGATTTCAATTTTCCAAAAGGATCCCTAGAAAAAAGTATATGGGAAAAGGGAGGGAGACATAAAAAGGAATGCAGGCGAAAAGTGAAATATAACAACAGTGATGGCAGAGGAAGATGAAAGAACGGTGGAAGAGTGCTGGTAGTTGCCAACCTTTTGGCATGTAGCTGCTTCCAGGTAACCTACTTGTAGTTCTCTATACAGAAAAAAAAAAGATTTCTTGCTCTTGTTATACAACTTTCAAGTTTGGGCCTCAGTTGTCATTTAGAAGTGTTGACGAATGTACGTGCCAACACTACAGTGCTGCCAGATTTTCTTTTCATTTATCCTTTGGTGGAAACTCTTCAACTTGCTTCTATGTACAGGTTGACAGACAGCAGTGTGACCCAGTGTTATGGATTCTGGGTGACATCTGGCTTAAGACGAGTAGCATAGACTTTCACATTGTTAAAAATTGATTGACAAGCAACAGAGCTTCATTTCTCATCGGTTTGCTTTAGAGCAGAACTGCAAACCAGTATTAAAACATCCATCCTGAGCGAACACAACACAGTGTGATGTGATCTCATTTGTCATCCAAATACAAATGCTTCATTGACACTGATGCTTTGTTAACATGGGCAACGGCGGGACTTGAGGAGCCACCTGGAAATCTGTGATATGTTGATAGACTTGTGCTTGGAGAAGGATTATGTTTCTACTCACTTGAAAATAGGAGGCCCAAAGGGTTGTGATCTTTCAGCTTCTGTTTTTAAAGCGAGGATCGGAAAGAAAACTCATACAAGGAAATCATTTATAATTTGCCTTTCTAATCCTTTTTCAGCCCACATTTCCAATAATTGCTTTCCTTTGCATATATCTCAGACAATTTGTTATTTTATAAGACACTAGCCATCCCCAGCCATGCATTGCTATGACCCCGTCTGGTGACCTAGAAAGTAAAATAATGAGAAAGTGGTGGTTTCTAATCTATGTAATTTCTTTATGCTTGTGGGTAAACAGTATTTCTTGTTTCTTTGTCAGTGTTGATGTAGAGCAGGGCTGCCCAGGAAGTCGATCGCGATCGATCAGTCGATCCCGGGACCGAAGGAGGTCGATCCCAGCTGGATGGGGTGCTTCTCAGAGGGGGGCGGAGACAGGCCACACCAAGCCCCGCCCCCTCCCCGGCTTCGGCACTCCCAGCAGCTGCTCCAGCCTTGAGGAGGGCAGGGCCAAGCCAGCCTTGTGCTAGCTATGCCACCACTGGCTTGGCACTGTCATCCTCAATCCTGGAGAAGCTGCTGGGAGCGCCAAAGCCAGAGAGAAGGGGTGGGGCTTGGCGCAGCCTGTCTCCCCCCCTCTGGCTTCAGCTCTACCAGCAGCTTCTCCAGGCTTGAGGATGACAGTGCCAAGCCAGTGGACGCATAGCTAGCACAAGGCTGGCTTGGCACTGCCATCCTCAAGCCTGGAGAAGCTGCTGGTAGAGCTGAAGCCAGAGGGCCGTGCCAAGCCGCGCCAAGCCCCACCCCTCCCCTCCCGTCTCCAGCCTTGAGGAGGTAGGTAGATCTTTCTGACTTTGTTTTATTATAAGTAGCTCGCATGCTGAAAAAGTGTGGGCATCCCTGATGTAAAGATTGCCTGGTTTACCTACTCCGGAACATACAACATATAATTGTCCTTCTTTAGGGGTCCTTTTCAAATCTATGATACTATATCTGTTATAGATATTTATGTGTGTGTGTGTGTGAATCATATATATCTATCTATATCTATGGCTGGATGGCTCTTTGTTAGGAGGGCTTTGATTATGTTTTCCTGCCCTGGTGAATGTAGTTGGGCTGGATGCCCTTAAGGCAGCATTTCTCAACCCGGGGGTCGGGATTCCTGGGGAGTTCACGAGGGGGTGTCAGAAAGGTCGCCAAAGACCACCAGGAAACAAATATTTACTGTTGTTCATGGGGGATTCCTGTGGGAAGTTTGGCCTAATTCTATCATTGGTGGGGTTCAGAATGCTCTTTGATTGTAGGTGAACTATACATCCCAGTAACTACAACTCTCAAATGTCAAGGTGTATTTTCCTCAAAGTCCATCTCTGTTCATATTTGGGCATATGAAGTATGCATGCCAAGATCCTTCATTGTTTGAGTCCACAGTGCTCCCTGGATATAGGTGAACTATAACTCCAAAACTCAAGGACAATGCTTATCAAACCTTCCTGTTGGTCATGGGAGTCCTCTGTGCCAAGTTTGGTTCAATTCCATTGTTGGTGTTCAGAATGCTCTTTGATTGTAGGTGAACTATAAATCCCAGCAACTACAACTCCCAAATGACAAAATAATTTTTGAGTGATGGTCACTCCTTGGGTTAA
This sequence comes from Anolis apletophallus, assembly GCA_030556195.1. NCBI lineage: Eukaryota > Metazoa > Chordata > Lepidosauria > Squamata > Anolidae > Anolis > Anolis apletophallus. The sequence continues at coordinate 43,599,596 of JARBWK010000012.1, forward strand.
TAGGTGTCTTGTGGCCAAATTTGGTGGCAATTTGTCCAGTGGTTTTTGAGTTATGATGTCACTCAAAATGAACAGAGCATATCTATCTATCTATCTATCTATCTATCTATCTATCTATCTATCTATCTATCATCTATCTGTGTTAGGCATAACAGAAAAAAGAGCCTCTTACACTCTAAATTTACTACTCAATTAGGCATAACAGAGAGGTATATTTTGAATGTAAGATGCTATTAGACCTAAAAGTTGTAATCCTTCCAAAAATAGGGTATTGGGAGAGACTTGGACCCAAAAGTGAGATCCCTTTCAGTAACACAGTTACTGAAATAACTGTTATTAAAAATGTCTTGTTGGCAGAAGCCTCCTTAAGGCGATTCTTATATAATTCCACCCAATTTAAGTATTGGCTTCAGCTATATAGTTGGCCTCGGCAATTTAAAATACATTACGGCATACTTGCTGCTATCTTGTGCCAATCCCATGACACAGGATAGCGAGCGACAATGTACCATAATGGTGATAGGTGCCTTTGTGATGCCACTTCTGTACAAAGCTGCACTTCCAAATGGGTGACATTTTAATCGCAGGAAGGTGGCAGACTGACAAACGGTATCGTATTGGTGTGCAATCTATAAATCCCAGTAACTACAACTCTCAAATGTCTAGATTTTATTTTCCACAAACTCCATCTGTGTTCATATTTGGGCTTGTATAAATATGTGAGAGGAAGCCATAGGGAAGAGGGAGCAGGCTAGGACATGGAGCAATGGCTTCAAACTACAGGAAAGGAGATTCCATCTAAACATGAGGAAGAACTTCCTAATGGTGAGAGCTGTTCAGCAGTGGAACTCTCTACCCCTGGTTTTTAAACAGAGGTTGGATGGCCATCTGTGCTTTGAAGGTGATTTTCTTGCTTCTGGGCAGGTGGTTGGACCGAATGGCCCACGAGGTCTCTTCCAACTCAATGATTCTATGACTCTATGAGGCAACTGACTTGACTATTAGGCAAAGGGAGGCAGTTGCCTTGGATGGCTGTTCCAATGAGACATCAGCAAAATATTGCCGAAAAGAGCTGTGCTTCATGTGACCTACTCTTTGTTTGCTAAACTAGTCTGTGACCTTCAGGTGCAGTGATAGACGTTATTCCATTATCGGTGTTGAAGATATATTAACTTGCTGGTCTGGGTGAGTTTTGTAGATGGGATAGTTTTATTATTCACTGCGCACAGCAAAATGTCTTCAACCCTTCGCACTAAATGGTTAATCAGAAGCGCAAGTGCCTACAGACCGCTTTATGTGCCTCACATACCTAGTATACAGAAAGGTGACAAAGCATGTTACTTACAAAAATTGAATAATATATACATTATAAGGGGTAGCAATATTTTGACTGTCATCAGTTAAGGGAAGAAACCACTGCATTTTTAGTTCAGGCTGGCCCTGTCATTTCTGTAATAAGGGGAAGTAACATAAATTTACCTTATGAAGCTGTGTAAAGACTGTTGATCTAAAGCAGGGTCGGGACCTTTTTGACTCAGAGAGCCATGAAAGCAAAATATTTGGAAATTTATTTCAGTGAGAGCCATATCTATATATATAAAGGAAGAGTCGTCATCGAACGACCGTCCCAGGCAGAGAAACCTTACAAGGCAGAGACACCAAATTTGGCAACAAAAATAGGCCTCAGGCAAGGAAGGATTTTAGCAAAAAAACTACCCCCCAAAAAACCTAGAAGGCCCCCAAAACAACAATTTTAAAAAACTACATTTTCCAGCATCCTTTGCGGCCGCCAGTGAAACCCATTGGCCAACATCAGTTACCATAGTAACGGTGGCCAAAGCCAGCCAAAGCTAGATTAGAATGCTGAGTGATTTCAGTTTAGACAGTTGGTTTTTGAGGGTTAAACTGTCAAGGCCAAGATCTAAGATAGAGACAAATAGGGCACCAGGGACACAGGCACCACTGACAAACACATACCCCCAGAATAACACAAAAGTAATACCTACACACAACACAATACGCACATAACACAACCTTGCATCTACTGCTCAACCCATTTGTATGCCATTCCTTCCTTCCACACAGGCATAAGCTGACCCAAAAGACAAGCCATGCCTCCTAAAAAGAACAGCATTGGACGACACACTCGCAACGCTACATACATCACACAAAAAAGGGCAGAACAAATGCCAGAACAGAAAGACACTGCACTACACTAGCTTTTGCCATCACCATAAACAAGGCTCAAGGACAAACACTACAAATCTGTGGCATAGACCTTGACACAGAATGCTTCTCCGACGGACAACTCTACATAGCGTGCTCCAGAGTTGGGAAACCACAGAACCTCTACATCAACACAGCAGACGGAAAGACAAAAAACATTGTATATCCACAAGCTCTGCAGAATGCCAGCAACACCACACACCGACAACTCCACAGGACTTCAACATCCCACCCACCAGAACAACCCACAACGACACAGCCATGACCCCACCAAGACCATAAGTAACATCAATTCCAACCCTTACATACTCAGACTTTCTTGCATCTCCTAAATAGGGCACAGCAACGCGTGCCGGGTACAACTAGTAATATATATATTTTAAGACTGAATTCAACTAAATGTGAGTATATACGAAAATATTTTGAGAAAAGGATTCCCCCGGAAGAATGACGGGGCACTTCAGACCTGGCTCTGCAAAAGGCATGCTCAGGACTCTGGGAAGGAAGAGAAGACGGAAGGAAGGGGGAGAAATAAATAAATAAAGAGGAAATAAAGGAGGGAGGGGGAGAGGGAGAAAGAAAAGAAGAACGAACTATGGAAAAGGAAGAAAAGAAAAGCAGGAGAGAGACAAGGAGGGGAAAAGAAAGAAGGAAATGGGAGGAAAGGAAAGGAAAGGGTGGGGAAAAGAAAGGAAAGGGAGTGAGGAAAAAGTAAAATAATGAAGGGAAAAGAAGAAAAGAAAGGAGGAGGGAGAGAGGGAAGTGATAAGAAAGGAAGGAGAAGGAAAGGAAGACTTGGGGGAAAAGAATAGAAGAGGAAGGAAGGAAGGAAGGAAGAGGGAGGGTGGAAAAAAGGAAGGGAGAGAGGAAGGAAAATTAATGAAAGAAAAAGAAAGGAAGGAAGGAAGGAAGGAGGAGGAGGGCGCGGGGCCAAGGTGAACCTTGGTGTCTACGTCGGCGAGGCAGTCAAAGAGGCAGCGGCTCTTGAGCTGCCGGACGATGGGGGCGATGAGCTGGGCATCCCCTGGGGGCAGCGAAGCCCGCGGCACCAGGGCCAGGCTCACCTCTGCCGCCTCCCCCAAGGCCCGTGGTGGCAGACAAAGAAGAAGATGAGGACAAGGCACCGCCGCCGGGCTCCGCCATCCCCAGCAAAGAGAGCGCAGGGCCCCGAGAGCAGTGAGGGATGAGGAAGAGGCAGCGATGGCAGCGATGGCAGCGATGGCAGCGATGGCAGCGATGGCAGCGATGGCAGCGATGGCAGCGATGGCAGCGATGGCAGCGATGGCAGCGATGGCAGCGATGGCAGCGATGGCAGCGATGGCAGCGATGGCAGCGATGGCAGCGATGGCAGCGATGGCAGCGATGGCAGCGCGGAAGCGGCAGTCGCAGTGCATTCACATCACTCCTCCCCGTAGCATGCTGGGAAACCAAGGCCCGGCTGCTCTGGAGAGCCAGATGCAATCATGAAAAGAGCCACATCTGGCTCCCGAGCCATAGGTTCCCTACCCCTGATCTAAAGTACAGAAAGCATTTCTATATTGTGGTAGGGAATACTGTATCAAGAAGGTTTTACTGGATTGCTGTATTTATTTATTTTTGCATATTTATTTATGTATTTGGAACATTTGTATCCCATCCTTCTCAACCTCCAAAGAGGGACTCAGGACGGCTACCAACAGGTACTATTCAGTGCCAACGCAAAGTAAAACACAGCATAAAATATAATGAACACAAATTAAAACAGTTATAAATATACATTGAAACCATTCGCCAGTTTAAATCACCATCCTAAACAGTCCGTTGTAGCCCATTAAAAATATTTTCTTTCCCAGCAAGTTAGTCTATTCTGCAAGTGCTTGATCCCACATCCAGGATTTGAGTTTCTTCCAGAGGGTAGGAGTGAGGGGCCGGATCCGATCTCATTAGGGAGGGAGTTCCAGAGCTGAGGAGCCACCACAGAGAAGGCACTGTCTCTCGTCTCCACCAAACGTGACTGCGATGATGGTGAGACCGAGAGCAGGGCCTCCCCAGACGATCTTAAGGTCCTTGGTGGTTTGTAAAGGGAGATACATTCGGACAGGTAAATTGGGCCGGAACCATTTAGGGCTTTATAGGCTAAAACCGGCACTTTGAATTGTGCTCGGAAGCTAATAGGCAGCCATTGGAGCTGGTGTAACAAGGGAGTTGTACGCTCCTTGTACCCTGCTCCAATGAGCAACCTGACTGCCGAGCGTTGGACTAGTTGGAGCTTTTGAGCAGACTTCAGAGGCAACCCCACGTAGAGTGTGATGCGGTAATCTATTCAGGATGTAACCAGAGTGTGGACCACCATGGCCAAGTCTGACCTTTCAAGATTTGTATCCTTTCCTTCTCACCCCCGGAGGGGGACTCAGGACGGCTACACAACAGACATTCATTCAATGCCAACAACAGTAATAAATGATAAAATGATAAAACCAATTAAAACAATGTGTTAATGCTTTAAAATTACTAAAACATTGTTTAATAAATGCTATTCACAAAATGGGTCTCATTCTAAATTGCTACCCAGGGTAAAACAATCGGGGTGTTAGTTTGGTTCGGGGGGGCTGAGACTGGGTGGAAAGGGTCTACCTAAAACTTTTGTATTGCTATCCCAATAACCCCATTAATGTGGGATATAATGAGCATGGTGATCAGATCATGATATGAATAAACATAACAGTTTAAATAATGTACCAGTAAGGCTATTCGGACCACCCTGAGAATTGGGTCTAGCCCCCTGGCTACATGCCTGTTGCTACCTCTAATGTTTGAACGCTTAGTCCCATAACCAGGTTTTGAGTTTCATTCTAAAGGATAAGAGGGAGGGGGCCAATCTAATGTCACTGGATAGAGAATTCCACAGGCGAGGGGCCACCTCTGAGAAGGCCCTTTCTCTCAGCACCAGGAATGTGGCGCAGCTGGCTAAGTTTCAGCTGCATAAGATCTCTCTGACCAGTAGGTCATGGGTTCGAGGCCTGCCCGAGTCGAGGTGGGTGCTCGACCTTTAAGTGTAGCCTGCTGCCGACCTTTGCAGCCCGAAAGACAGTTGCATCTGCCAAGTAGGTGATAAAGGTACCACATTAAGCGGGGAGGCAAATTTTGACTGAATTATGAGGCCATTAAGAACTCCAGGAATGCGGAAGAACAACAAGGGATGCTGGAAACGCTGAGAGATGAGGAGTGCGTTAGCTCCCCCTGGTGGCCAGAGTTTGCCTCTGTTCGTCTATATGTTGTATGTTGAAACAGCAGGGATTGTCTGCTAGTCTGTGTACTGTAATCTGCTCTGAGTCCCCTTCGGGGTGAGAAGAGCGGAATATAAACAAAGTAAATAATAAATAAATAAATAAATAATCTCCACCAGTTACATTTGAGAGGATGATGGTACCTAGAGCAGGGCCTCTCCTGTCGATCTTAGACTTCACAATGGTTCATAGCAGGAGATATGTTCACACAGGCAATCTGGGCCAGAACCATTCAGGGCTTTATAGGCTAAAGCAGTGTTTCCCAACCGCTGTGACGGTGCCGTGACGGACCTCCTGCTGTGCCGCGAGAAAAGCTCTCTGCCCCCCCTTCCTTCCCCCCTTCTCCTGCTGAACTCCTGCTGCTTGGGGGAGGAGGAGGAAGGGCCAGGCAAGCGGCAACGGGATGCCGCCTCCTTCGGCCATTTCCCCAGCCAGCCTCCAATCCGCCATGACTCCTGCCATGACTCTCGCTACTCGCTCACTGAAGCTGCGTGGAGGAGCCCCGCCCACTGAAGCCCATCCACCGCTCATTCTTCTTCTCTTCCGCGCGGCTTCAGCGAGCGATGGGCGTGAGTCATTGGAGAGCGGCGCTGGGGACGGGGGCCATGACTCCCGCCCCTCGCTCGCACTGGCCCCTTAAGGCTGGCAGAGCTGTGGGAGAGCTGAAACCGGGGGGAAGGGGAAGGGGCGGGGCATGGCGCAGCCTGGCTCCACCCCCTCCCACAGCTTCAGCTCTCTCACAGCTTCTCCAGCCTTGAGGGGGCAGTGCCAAGCCAGCGGTGGCAGAGCCAGCACAATGCTGGCTTGGCACTGCCCCCTCAAGACTGGCAAAGCTGTGGGACAGCTGAAGCTGGGGGGAGGGGGTGGGGCCTGGCTCTTCCCGCTCCCCCGGCTTTGGCACTCCCAGCAGGTCACCATCCCCCAGCCGTTCTTTACTGTGTTAGAGTGTCATTTTGTGTCATTTTGGTTGGTGGTGTGCCCCCGGATTTTTTTAATGTTAAAAGTGTGCCGCGGCTCAAAAAAGATTGGGAAACACTGGGCTAAAGCCACCACTTTGAATTTTCAAATGCAACCCCACATAGAGTGCGTTGCAGTTATATATTCGGGACGTAACAAGAGCGTGGACCACCGTGGCCAAGTCTGACTTCCCAAGGTACGGATACAACTAGCATAGATAAAATAGTAAGTGAGGAATCTGATACTTGCTTTTTAATGTATTCAAAATTAATATTCAGATTGAGTATGGATAACCGGCATTGCATATCATCAAAGTTCCTTTTTCTTATGCAGTAGGATCTGAATCTTAAGATAACGGAGTTTATTTGACATTGACTTGAGTAGAATGCAATTGAGTAGGATGTGTAAGACATTTATCCCTAAAATATATAAAACAGTTTGGATTGCTAGAACTCATTATTGTTGTTGCCGCTGCTGTTGCATTAGCAAAATGCCTTCTACATATTCAGGGTTTTGTATACTTTATCTCTTATCTGGCTAGGAACTACAAGAATTGTTCTTGAAAATGTTCCCTGGCACATGCTTTCAATTCAATGCGCCCACAAGCTGTGCAAGTGGAATATCTCCTACCTAAACTGACTGCTGGTTCACCAGCCATTTCATGATTAAAGACTGTGACAAGAAAGGAGAAGATAATCGTGGAACAACAGCAACAACACAGTCACCTTTCTGATGATATCCTGAAAATGTGCTTCATCCAAAGGACACAAAGACACGGGAATGAAAGAGAGAGAAAAGAGAGACAGAAATTGAAACATTGGTGAGGAACTGTTGTGGCCTTATCTTATTTTTGTCCTTTCCCATACTTGCTTTCATCTCTGAATTCGCTGTGCTTGTGATCTTTCCTTCTCAAACAACAATGGCAACTTGGTGATATTTTCTAAAATACCTCTAAGATTTTTTTTGTCTGAGACACACTGTTCTTCCATTTTTTGATGTGATCCTGGCACAACCCTGTTTACTCTGTTTTAATTAGGAGTCACCGCCATTACATTGCTGTATTCTCAGTGTCTAAAGCACATGAGAATATTGAATCATAGGATGTCAGAATCAGAAAGCCAGACGAGAACTGCAAGGGCCATCTAGTCCATTGCCCTGTCATGCAGAAATAACCAACTGCAGTATTCCCAAACAATGGCCATTCAATCCAATGTCCTTTAAAGCAGTGTTTTCCAACCACTGTTCCGTGGCACACTAGTGTGCCGTGAGTGATCACCTGGTGTGCCGTGGGAAAACCTCTCTTCCCCTCTTTCTTCCCTCTCCTGCCGAACTCCTGCTGCTGCTAGGGGGAGCAGGAGGAAGGGCCAGGCGGCGGCGGTGAAGAAGGGACCGGGGCGCCACCTCCTTCAGCTGTTTCCCCAGCCAGCCTCTAATCAAGGGAAACCCCACGCCTGGCTTTCGCCGCTTGCCAGTCCCGGAAGGCGGTGCACGCCAGGTGAGGGGCTTCCCGCAAGGCCAGGCCGCGCAGTTGTGCCTCCCTCACCTGGCTTTTGCTGCTTGCCAGAATTGACGGATGGCGCGAGACAGGCGAGGGGTTTCCCGCGAGGCAGGGCCACGCAGTGGTGCCTCCCTTCCTTGGCTTGCGCCACCCACCGGGTCTGGCAATCGGCAAAAGCCAGGGGCGAGGGAGGCTGTCCCGCATGGCTTTTGCTAATTGTCAGACACGGCCAATGGCGTGAGAAGGGCGAGGGGCTTCCCACAAAGCCAGGGTGTGCTGAGGTGTCTTTCTCGCCTGGCCTTCCCCATTTGCGGGCGCCGCAAGCCAGACAAAGGGATTCCCGCAAGGTGAGGCCATGCGGTGTGGCCTCCCTCACCTGGCGCACACCTCTCAACCAGATCCAGGCCTGGAATGCTCAGGTAAAGTATACATCTCAGCAACTCCCAAATGGCAATGTCTTCTTTTCCCAAACCCCTCTGGTATTTTTTGTTAGTTATGGGAGTTCTGTATGCGAAGTTTGGTTCAATTGCTGTTGGAAGTTCAGTGTTATTTGATGGCAGGGAACTATACATCCCAACATCTCCCAAATGTCAAGGTCTATTTTTCCCAAACTCCCTCTGTGTTCACATTTGGGCATATTGAGTATTCATGCCAAGTTTGGTCCTGACCCAACATTGTTTGAGTCCACAGTGCTCTCTGGATATAGGTGAACTACAACTCCAAAACTCAAAGTCAATGCCCACCAAACTCTTATAGCATTTTCTCTTGGTTATGGGAGTTAGGTGTGGGAAGTTTGTGTCTTTCTGCCATTCCTGCCAGGATATCTATGCTGTGTTCATCAAAACAGGCCTAGGTTTCACACTGAGTGTATAAATACATTTTAAAACATATTAACTATATGTATTACTGTGTTAAAGTGTCATTTTGTGTCATTTTGGTTGGTGGTGTGCCCCAGGATTTTGTAAATGTAAAAAATGCGCCGCGGCTCAAAAAAGGTTGGGAAACACTGCTTTAAAGATCTGCAAAAAGAAAAAAGAAGAAGAAAAAAATACACAAAAAATCCAAAAGAAAACAAAGGAGAATTCACTACATATGAGCACACCCTTTCACATGGGGTTCTTTTTTGTGTCAGGAGCGACTTGAGAAACTGCAAGTCGCTTCTGGTACGAGAGAATTGGCCATCTGCAAAGACCTTGCCCAGGGGATGCCAGGATGTTTTTAAAAAATGTTTGACCATCCTTGTGAGAGGCTTCTCTCATGCCCCTGCATGAGGAGCTGGAGCTGACAGAGGGAGCTCATCCATGGTCTCTCCGGATTCGAACCTGTGGCCTGTCGGTCTTCAGTCATGCCAGCACAAGGGTTTAACCCACTGCTCGATTGTTCACATGGTAGTGACCCCGATTTCTCTAGGAAGCCTACAAGTGGATCATGAATGCAATTCCACCTTGCAGCCTGCTCCTATTGTACAACAGGCATGGGCAAACTTTCTAACTTGGGGGCTGCATGCTAGCACTCCCTGCTAGGAGGATTGGCTGCCCAGTGATGGAAGGAAGGGAAGGATGGAAGGAGAAAGAGGGAGAGAGATAAGGGGAGAAGGAAGGAAAGACAAAAGGGAGGAAGGGAGAGAAGGATGAAGGAAAAAGAGATGGACGGAAGGAAGGAAGGGAAGACTGAATGGAAGGCCAGAAGGGAAGGCTAAAGGAAATCGAAAGGGAAGGAAAGACAAAAGGGAAGGAAGGGATGGAGGGACGGGAGGATGGAAGAGAGGGAGATAAAGAGGAAGGAAAGAGAGAGGGAGGGAAAGACAAATGGGAAGGAAGGAAAGAAGGAAGGAACAAAGGGTGGAAGGGGAGAATTGAAGGAGAAAGAGGGATGGAAGGGAGTAGGGAAGGAAAAGGAAGAAAATACAAGAGGGAGGGAGGGAAGGAAGGCAGGAGAAAGAGGGAGAGACAGAAGGAAGCATGGAAGAAAGAAGGGAGCGAGAAAGAGGAAGGGAATGAAGGGAGGGAAGGAGGAAGGAAAAAGAGAAGGAAGGAACGAAGGAAGAGAAGGATGGATGGCTGGAAGGAAGGAAAGGCTAAAGGAAAGAGAGAAGGAAGGAAAGACAAAAAAGGGAAGGGAGGGAGGGAAGGAGGGGAGGATAGAAGCGAGGGAGCTAAAGAGGAAGGAAAGAGAGAAGGAAGGAAGGATAGGATGGCCGGGGGGGGGGGGGACTGAGAAAAGAGCCCAAGAGGCCGCATCCTGCCCCCGAGCCTGGGTTTGCCCATGCCTGTTCTACAACGAATATCCAGATGTGCACAATCTGACTCACAAAGAGAATATCTATCTATTTTACCAGTAGTAGTAGTTGCATAATGCTATCCTTTGTGGCAATCCCATGAATTGGACTTTTAAATCCCCCTTTAAAGACATGTGAATTAGGGCCCTTCCAGAAAGGCCCTATATCCCAGGATCTGATTCTAAGTTTTCTACTTTAAACTGGACTATATCAATCCGTACTGCCAGATAATCTGAGATAAGGAGAAAACTTGGGATCAGATCCTGGGATATAAGGCCTGTCTGGAAGGGTCCTAGATCTCCTTTACTACAACAGATGGTAACAAACATGAGTGTTTTAACCTCTGTGAAAAGTTACAGCTTCACTTTTTTTCTTCTGAGGGCCCTTCCACACGGCCATAAAGCCCAGAATATCAAGGAAGATAATGCACAATATCTGTTTTGAATTGGGTTATCTGAGTTTACATTGCCCTATAATCCAGTTCAATGTGGATTTTTTTGCAGCTGTGTGAAAGGGGCCCGAGTCTCCCATTCAGTTTAGATGTTAGAACCTGTGTTACAAGAGACAGAGAATGCATTTTCTTTGTCTCCTTACTCCTCAAAATGGATATTATATCCCTCTTCTATAATACTTCTCCTTGCTTGCCTTTTTCTTTTCTTTAGCTGAACAGTCCTACATTATGTGACATTATGTCACAGAGGAATCATCCCAGGTTCTTGATCATTTTAGTTGCCCTTTTCTCATCTGTCAGATTTCTTTGTATCTGCTGGAATATTAATAGTCTGACACAAGAGATTTTTCTTTAATTGGCTGTTGTTGGTGTTGTTTTTTGTGCCTTTAAGTTCTTAGCCTTGTGTCTAAATTAAGCATTGCCAGTAGCCATGTTCCTCATGTTCTCTATCTTCCCACACTATTTGTGTATATATACCTTCAAGTTGGCTGTCAACATGGTGATGCCATAAATTTCATAGGGTTTTCTTAGGCAAGGAATATTCAGAGTAGTAACCAGGGTTGACTCTGCACAAGTTGAGATGGGATCTTGTGTTTCTCACACTGTTCTGCCTCTAGGGCCTGTAAAAATGGCTTTTGCGAGATGGACGTGAAAGCTTTGGGCTCTGAAGGCAGAGGAAAGCCTTCCCATACACAGAAACCCGAAAGTCTTTGAGTAATGAGTTCTAGACTTAAAAAGGTGAACTCAAACAGGTTTATTGAATAACAGCCAGTGAAAAACAACTGGTGGCCCCAAAACACTTAGTTGGTTGCTAAGAAAGGGTCCTTTGAGAAAAGGGATCTATCACTTGCCTCTTTGTTAGCAGAGTGATGGTGCTTTCTTTCGGTTCCAGGTTTCCTGTTGCCCTCTGGTTTTGTAGGCCCATGAAGTCCTGTAAAACCCCCAAAATCCTCAGTCTATGTTGAGGACAGGTCCTCCTTTGCACTGCAGGCTTGGTTGAGAGCGCAGAGCTGGCTTTGTAGGTGGACAAAGGTGTATTGTCTCAGCATGGATGGATTTCCATGCATGTCCATGCGGCTTCTTTCTTGTAATGGCCAAAGAGAGGAAGTCCTGCCCCTCAGATGACCTCAGAAAGGGGAGGAGTTAGGGTGGTGACATCACCTTGGCACCAAACACAGTCCGTCCCCCCAAGGCCACATGGCTGAGGACAAAGGAATGCAGGTAAAGGTAACCAAGTCCATGATGCAGTACTAAACAAGCCCCGTGGGAGCATAACACACTATATTATTTTAATGTATACAAATACACTGTGATAATGCCTTAATAGCTTTGGATCTCTGACAGAGTATTTCATGGCTTCCAGGGCCCTTCCACACAGCCCTATATCCCAGAATATCAAGGTAGAAAATCCCACATTATCTGAGTGTAGATAACCCAGCAGATATTGAGTCCCCTTCGGGGTTGAGAAGGGCGGCATATAAAAATAGTAGATAAATAAATAAATAATAAATAAATATTGTGAGATTTTCAGCCTTGATATTCTGGGATATAGGGCTGTGTGGAAGGGCCCTCAGTTAGAATGGAAGAAAATCCTGCTGGATTTGATCAAGGGCCCATCTCAATCCACATCCCTGCATTCTACAGTGGTATCTCAGGGCCCTTCCACACAGCCATACAACCCAGAATATCAAAGCAGAAAATCCATAATATCTGCTTTGAATTGGGTTATCTGAGTCCAAACTGCCATATACCCAGTTCAATGTGGATTCTATACAGCTGTCTGGAAGGGGCTTCAGATGTCTAGGTCAAATATAATGTTAGGCAAAGGTAGGTTGAGCAATGGGATGGTGGGAATCACTTCTGTGGCATTTTCTTGAGTCTCTTCAGCTACCTGTTCTACACATTGCTGACCTTGGGTGGAGTAAAGTATGTTTACCTGTGCCATATTCAGCTATCATGTTCTGTCTGTGGACTAGCGCAAAGGTTGGGGATGGATGGTGTCCTGTCCTTTGAGCCATCCATGCAGGAAACCCATAAGTAGATCTTGAAGACAACCACTTTCTTAGCATCCTTCCACACAGCCATATATCCCAGAATATCAAGGTTGAAAATCCCTCAATATCTCATTTGAACTGGGATATCTGAGTCCACAGTGTCATTTATTCCAGTTCAAAGCAGATATTGTGGAATTTTCTGCCTTGATATTCTGGGTTATATGGCTTTGTGGAAAGGCCCTTATACATTTGCTCTCTGTTGGTTCACTGCACCAAAGCATGGGGGTGTCCATAGTCAACTTTGCTACTGGCAATAGGTAAAGGTTTTCCCCTGACATTAAGTCCAGTTGTGTCCAACTCTGGGGGTTGGTGCTCATCTCCATTTCTATGCTGAAGAGCCTGTGTTGTCTGTAGACATTTCCAAAGTCATGTGGCCAACATGACTGCATGGAGCGCCATTACCCTCCCGCCGAAGCGATACCTATTGATCTACTCACATCTGCATATTTTCAAACTGCTAGGTTTGCAGAAGCTGGGGCTAATGGCGGGAGCTCACCCTGCTCCCTGGATTCAAACCTGCAATCTTTTGGTTAGCAAGTTCAGCAGCTCAGCGCTTTTACCCACTGCATCACCGGGGGGCTCCTACTGGCAATATAAAGGTATTTTCTTCAATAATTTGTTCAACCCACCCTTTAAATCCATCTAAATCAATCATGATCTGTAAATTTCACTTTGTTTACTGCTGCAATCCTCAAATCCAATGTATATGGCCATTCGTGGTTCTAATCCTGCCAATATCCAAGCCCAACCCCCAGGCTATTGTAAAGCACATCTGTATCTTGTAATAATTTGTGATTTGCTGAAGCAGCAGCAATAATTCATATTTGTAATCAGTCCCTAAGATAGGACTGAATGTCAACACAAGGGGGCGATTTCTATCCTTGTCCTGGACATTTCGCCAAATCCTCGGAGGCTTATATACAGCCTATAATTCTTTCTTCCAGCACTTGAGAGTTTATTGCCTATACCTAACAGTTACCTGTTGCAACATAAAGTTCCCAGAAAAAGGGAGCGGGCCCTAGTTCCTGTTGGTACATCCGTGATAAGAGTTCAGTAAGCAAAGGTGTGTTTGGTAGCTCTGTGAATAGAAGCTGCCTTTGCATTTACCTTTAGAATCTCCTATCAAGTTTTGCAGGTTGGGACAAGAAGTATTACCTTTCCTCCTAATAAAGGCACTGAAAATATTTTTTTTTGTTTGAGCTATATAATAAATAGTTCACTTTTTCTCCAAAGGAATATATAACATGCCGCGATTATAATGCTTGATAAAACATTTTCAAGTGGCTACTTCTATCCTATGCGATTGCCTGCAACTCAGAGAGATTTGTGGCTCTAGCAGTCTTTCCAAATACTGTATTTCACCAATACTGAGGGCCCATCCAGACAGGCCCAAAAACCAGGACCTGTCTTGGTTTTAAATGAAACCAGTTTTGGTAAAAACAAATTAACTTCGAGCAAACCATGCAATACCATGAATTTCATATCAGACTGGTGACAGCAGACTGGTGACAGCAGATTTCAGCCCCTTTTAATATAGTGTGCTGCTTCAACGGGCTACCAGCTCTGAAACAGAGCCAAGCTGAGCAAATGCAAAGCTCAACAACCACAAACTCAGTGCCTTGTTTTATACAGTAACACTTCTAAGCCATAACAACTGTTTTTGTGCTGTAATAGAATGGTTCACATCCTTGCTATTACGTAGCGAAAAGCCTTTAGTAAACTGTTAGTAGCAACATTTCGTAGGGATTTCTTAGGCAAGAAATACTTTGATGTGGTTTTGCCAGATTCTTCAACACAAACGTAGCCTACAACAGTGTTTCCCAACCTTTTTTGAGCCGTGGCACATTTTTTACATTTACAAAATCCTGGGGCACACCACCAACCAAAATGACACAAAATGACACTCTAACACAGTAATACATATAGTTAATATGTTTTTAAATGTATTTATACATTCAGTGTGAAACCTGGGCCTGTTTCGGTGAACACAACATAGAGATCCTGGCAGGAATGGCAGAAAGACACACACGAAGGTCTTGCTCAACAGCTGGGAGTTACAGTTCACCCGCAATCAAAGAGCATTCTGAACTCCACCAATGATGGAATGGAATCAAACTTCCCACACAGAACTACCATAGCCAAGAAAAAATACTATAAGAGTTTGGTGGGCATTGACCTTGAGTTTTGGAGTTGTAGTTCACCTACATCCAGAGAGCACTGTGGAGAGGAGAAAGGAAGATGTGGGGCAAGTCTGTGCAGTGGCGGCCACACGGGTCATGTCTTCCTCCCTCCCCCCTCCCACAGAAGCGGCAGCGTGAGCAAAGCGAGGCAAAGCAAGCAGAGCGAGGCTGGGAAGAAGGGAGCCCGAGTGGAGAAGAAAAAGTGTTCGGCAGGAGGGGGAAGAAAGGGTATTGGAGGTTCCAATTTCCTACGGCACACCTGATGATCGCTCACGGCACACTGGTTGGGAAACACTGGCCTACAGCATTTAGTATGCATTGGAAATCTTCCATCCAGGTACTAACCAGGACAGAACCTGCTCAGCTTCCAAGATCATACAGGATCTGGTGTCTTGAAAAGGTACTGTCATGATATTAATTCAAAGAGTAATTGCTGTATTACGTATTTTGGGGCTGGGTTGCCTGTTCTTATTTGGAACTTTTTTTCTCCTCTGCTGTAACTCATTGTACCTGACACTTTCCAGGTGGGTAAGAGGCATCCTGATGGCTACTCCAGCACTTTAAAGAACTGTTATTTTCTCTTTAGCCTGACCTTTTCCAACAACCATGATTGTCCCAGCATGACTCATTATCCTGCTTGGAGAAGCAGTCAAACCAGCTATGACTGAAACTACTGGCTTGGCATTCAGGCCAGAATTAACTTTATCTACGATAGCAGCTGCATTGCTTTTGGAACTGTCGCTTGCCATTCCTAGCAATATAACTCCCTCTGCCTGGCAATCACCGGGGCAATCATCAAGAGACTCAATAAACTTCATTCTGGGGAATGAATCTTTTCCAATTTCAGGCCCAATCAGTGGTAATCATGGAAATATACTGAAAAAGCAGACAAGCAGATTTGATAATGTTTTGATCTCAAAGATGCCCCGACATTTAATACTTTTTATGATGGCTTGCATGTTTTTTTTAACCCATTGGTCTTCTGATTATCTACTTAGGCACTTTCCCTTTTAATAATAATAATGATAATAATAATTATTATTATTTTATCTTTAGCCTGACCTTTTCCAACAACCACGTTTGTCCCAGCACAACTCATTTTATAATTATTCACGTTAGAATAGTTATTATACGTTTACTCTCAACCTTTCTCTGAATTTTTTTGTTTATATTACTTTTGTAAGTTGAACTTTAAAAACTTGACATCATCACTGTTCAATGCTAGCCCCCAACACTTATAACTTGGGGTGCTTCCAGACAGCACAAAAATGCGGGTTTTAAATGGAGGACAAAAAAAAAAACCCCTTGGGACCAGCTGCTTGCCTCCAAAGGCTGATTCCTTTCCGATTCACTTCCTAGATTGGAAAAAAAGATGACGTCAGTGGCTTCGAAAGGTCAAGATTACTTCCAGGTTCCCCCTCAAATCAATTCAAAAATTGACACACAGAGACGAGCTGAAGGCTAACTACTTTATTGAATATATAGAAACAGTTCAAAAGGTAAATTGTCCATTCCGATCAAACCTATCCATGTCTATTGGACACACATACCTCTAAGCACAATGATTACAATAATAATTGAACTAGTATTACTTGATAATAGAAATATTACAATTGTGAGTTCAGGTGTAAGAAAAACAATAGCAAGATTAAAGTATATATTGACTGTTCTAACACAAGTTTAAAAACCTGATAAAACTAATTCAGTTAAGAAGAGGGTAGGGCTTCTACTCCCAGGTTGTTTCTTTATCATTCCCAGCAGTCAGCCAAGTCCAACAAAACCAGCAAGTCCAACAAACCCACATTTGCATCTTTTGCTGTTTCTTAATCGACTTGCTTTGGTCCCTTGAATAATGTCCAAATGTAGAGAGCCAGTATGGTGCAGTGGTTTGAGTTAAGACTCTGGAGACAAGGGTTCAAATCCCTACTTAGCCATGAAAACCCACAGAGTGATCTTTGGGCACGTCGTACTTGCTCTGAATCAGAGATAAGAAATGGCAAATGCCCTCTGAACCAATCTATATAAAAATAAAAATGTAATGTTCGTTTGTGGGATTCACATAACTCAAAAACCACTGGACAAATTGACACCAAATTTGGACACTACACCCCTAACAGACCCACGAGTGAGCATCACTCATAAAAACACTGAAAAACATAGAAGAGACTTTAAAAGCCAAAAAATAAGAAATACATTACAACGCATGCGCAAAACCACACACACATATACACATATGCACAAATATATACACACATAGATACAGATATACACACACACAAGGCACATATACACAGACTGGGACACAGCAACGTGTGGCAGGGGATGGCTAGTCTATATAAATAAAAATGTAATGTTTGTTTGTGGGATTAACATATCTCAAAAACCACTGGGGGAATTGATACCAAATTTGGACACAATACACGTATCAGGCCAATGAGTGACCATCTCATAAAAACATCAAAAAACATAGCAGAAGAGACTTAAAAAGCAAAAAAATAAAAATTACATGTACAAAACCACATATATAAATGCATACACACATATATGCACATAAACACAAATATATATACACATATACACACAAAAACACATATACACAGGCTGAGCCACAGCAATGTGTGGCAGGGGACGGCTAGTTTGCCAATAAAATCCCATAATAGGGTCACATTAGAGTCATCATAGACTTAAAGGCACCAAAACTAAGTCCCAAATGAAATATTCTCACTTTATTTTCTTTGCCAGGGTTTCCTTGCACTCCAGAAATCAATTTTGAGATGAATATGTTTGAATATTCTTTGCATCGCTACTGGTCAAAATGTGTTGATGACAGTGTTGTCTATTGACAATATGCTATTTTCTTTCTTTTGGACAGTATTCTTGATCCAGTGGCCAATTCTTATGAGTCTCATTATCCAGCAATATCTTTTTTTGTTCCTTTTGTTGCTAGGGGAAACACAGAGTTAGATAAGACTAATTGAAATCTATGCAACTTACCTTATCAAGATGCTTTTTTAAATTTGATATAAATTGTCTTGGGTCCTGTGCTAGGAGAAAGATGGGATATACAAACAAGCAAGCATTTTAATTCCTATTCATCCAGTTGAGTGTAATCTAAGTATGACTATTTATGTCTTAGTACAATTCACTGAGCAAAACCTGAAGTAGCTATGAAGATTGGTAGATATCTATATTCCAGATTGCACTTAACAGTATTATGTAAAGAAGCCCAAGTAAGAGCTAGTGTGGTATAACAAAAAGAGTATAGAGTTGCTGAACAGTGTATAGAGTTACAGCCTGTGTTGGATGGGGTTACACTCTCTCTGAAGACACAGGTTTGTAGCTTGGGAGTTCTCTTGGACTCATAGCTGAGCCTTGAACCCCAGGTTTCAGTGGTGGCTAGGAGAGTATTCACGCAATTAAAACTTGTGCGCCAGTTGCGCCTGTACCTTGGGAAGTCAGACTTGGCCATGGTGGTCCACCCTCTTGTTACATCCTGAATAGAGTACTGCAATGCGCTCTACCTGGGGCTGCCTTTGAAGACTGTTCAGAAGCTCCAAAAGGTCCAACGGGCAGCAGCCAGATTGCTCACCGGAGCGGTGTACAGGGAACATACAACCCCCCTGTTATGTCAGCTCCACTGGCTGCCAATCTGCTACTTAGCACAATTCAAAGTGTTGACTTTAGCCTATAAAGCCCTAAATGGTTCTGGCCCAGCTTACCTAACCAAATGTATCTCCCTCTATTAACCATTTCAGAGATTAGGATTGGCTGGGGAGGCCCTGCTCTCAGTCCCGCCTCCTTCGCAGGCATGACTGTTGGGAATGAGATTTTTAGCCCACATAAGAGCAAGCCATTCCAGATCCGACATCATACCAACTGCGTATCGGACAATTGTGTATATGCCTTAATCTGTGGGTGTGGCCTGATTTACGTGGTCCAATCAACACGCCCACTTAGAACGAGGGTATCTGAACACAGATTGAGAATTCGCAATAAAATGGACAATTTATTACTGTGGACTTACCCTTTCTCCCTGGATTGTTTTCCTTCACGCCTGACTGGACTCCCTTGTATCCGTCTATGAGGTACTGTACTGCAGGAGGTGCATTGATATCAGTCTTCGCGATTTTGTATTTTGAATGATTATTCTCTATGTTAGAGATACATGCTATGAACGTGCTCTGGCTAGTGATTGATGTATCATAATATATTGCTGATTTTCATATGATACTTTGTTCCTTATGTTGTTGTGTTGTTGGGAATGAGAGACAGGGCCTCCTCACTGGTGGACCCTTAGCTATGGAATTACCTCCTCAGTGACATTAGATCAGCCCCCTTCCTCCAAGCCTTCAGAAGAAAGGTATAAACTTGGCTGTGGATCAGGCCTTTGGAGAATAGTGCAGTGCAATTAACAGATCTGGAATATATGGAATGTCTATGGAATGGCTGGGGCTACAATTATGGATGGTGTGATTTTAATATGGAATGGAATGTTTTTAAATGTTTAACATGTTTTAATTTTAATCTAATTTAATTTTAATTTTTTTGGAACTGTATGTGTTTTAAGGCATTGAATAATTGCTTCTTTGTAAGCCGCCTTGAGTCCCTTTTGGAGTAGAGAAAGGCAGGGTATAAATAGAATGAATGAATGAATGAATGAATATATTTAATTTTTTTATTTATTTAATTTTAATTATATTCCTCTCTTCTCGCCCCTTAGGGGACTCAGAGCGGATTACAGTACACATACTTTGCAGACAATCCCTGCAGTTCAACATATATAGACAAACATAGACGAACAGAGGCAAACTTCTGGCCACCAGGGGGAGCTGACGCACTCCTAATCTCTCAGCGTTTTTCCACCATCCCTTTGTTGTTCTTCTGCATTCCTCAGTGATTCCTGGAGTTCTTTTTTATGGCCTCATAAATCAGTCAAAATTTGCCTCCCCACTTAATGTGGTACCTTTTATCTCCTACTTGACAAATGAACTGTCTTTCGGGCTGCAAAGGTTGACAGCAGGCTACACTTAAGGTCGAGCACCCACCTCGACCCAGGCAGGCCTCAAACTCATGACCTACTGGTCAGAGAGATCTTATGCAGCTAACACTTAGCCAGCTGCACCACATTCCCGGTGTCCTGAATTTAATAAAACTATATCCCATAGAATTATGCTATACTAGTATGGTTTGCACTAGGAAGACCCAAGGCTAAAACTCTGTAAAATTATGAAAACTGAACCAGTGCCCCTGTTTCAGGGTTGGCTTGAAAATAACAGTATATGTAGAAGGGAAAGAGAACCATGTCCATCATCTAGAGCTCCTTGGAGAAGAAGTGGAATGAAATAATATAATTAATACATGAGCTTTAGAATATGTTACCAAACTATTCACCTGAGAATGTGCTAGGTTTCAAATTTGCCTCCTTCTCCTTTCCAAATCTGACTTTGATAAGGTTTCCTGAGACCTTCCCTCGAAAGTTGCTTTCCTTACACAGGTAATAAATTAGAAGATAATTTTCTACCTAGGAATGCTTTGCCTATTGCCTAATAAATTGCTGTAGGTCATGAATTCCAAATAGCACAGGACAAAAAGTGTCTTTCATAATCTCAATATAGTCTTCTTAAGGCTGTTATTTATATTAAAATTGATGGAGAACTGTTTATTTAAATAGAACTTATTATAAACTACACTTCAATTATCACAGGCAAGACTTCTGGGAACAAGGGAGAAAGCCTTCTCCACTGTGGCTCCCCGTCTTTGGAACTCACTACCTGGTGAGTAGGCCTGGTTGATCAAGAAAAAAAATGGTTCAAAACCTGTTTTGGATGTAGGGGGTGCTGGCGCTTCGAATATGATTGACTTCTGAAAATTTTTGGGAAAAATTCTAAATTAATTCGTTAAAACTCCGAAATTTTGGAATGGCTTTGTTAATGGCGGACACACATGTTTAACCCAGTTTAAACATGACAGCATCCGGGTTTGAAAGCCCATGCCTTCCCTCCCCATCTGAACGGCCCGTTCAGAAGGGGAGAGAAGGCATGGGCTTTCAAACCCGGAAGGGAAGGCCAGGGAAGGGAAAACCCTTTCAGAAAATGGCAAATCCTTTCCGCAAATGGCGGCCGGTGGCTTCGAATTTGGTAATTCACTTCCAGGTTGCTTACCGCGCTTCAGAAACGCTTCAAAGGTAATTTAGAATTGAATTTAATACGAATTTGATCAAGATACGAAAAACCTAACCAGGGCAACTGGTGAGATTAGGCAAGCCCCTTCCAAGAAAAACCTGAAAACCTGGCTCTTCCAATGCGTTTTTGGAGAGTGATGATTACCATTTATCTCATCTCTGTTTCCCCCATTCATGGTGTTACCCCTATGATGCACTTTCCCCCATCATAAACTGAAAGTCTTACCCCACTGTTTTTATCTACTTTGGGCTCCCCTCGCGTACATACTTTTATACCTACCTCATCCAGGGTTTTATCATTTTTTCATTTTATCTTGTCCATTTGGCCTGCCCATCCTGTTCGTTTTTATACTGTGTGACTTTGCTATATTATTTCATTTTGTTATTGTATTTTTTTCGGATATATTTTTTTTTTGTATTCTGTATTTTATTGTGTTGTATTGTATTTTTAAAAGGGCTTGGCCTCATGTCAGCCACCCTGAGTCCCCATTAGGAAGATGGTGGCGGGGTATAAAGATTATTATTATTATTATTATTATTATTATTACTAGAGATGACGAACTCTATAGGCCCTGGGGTTCGCGTTCTAGCCCTCCTATGTACAAGAAACCTGGAGTAGCTTTAAGAATGAGTGCTAGACTCAAAATAGTGAACCAAAACCAAGATTGAATAACAACCAGTAAAAGTGCTGGTGGCCCAAAAAGCTTGCTGTTGGTTGCTAGAAAAGGTCCTTTGAGAAAAGGAATTTCGTTCACTTGCCTTTTGCAGAGTGAAGGTTCCTTTTTTGATGCCAGGTTTCCTGTAGCTCCTCAAATGGTCCTCTGGCACATGAAGTCCATGGGTCCCCATAGATTACAGACTTTGGGTGAAGGGCTGGCCTTTCTATCACTGCAATCCTGGCTTGAGAGCGTTGGATAGGCTATATGTGAATGAAGGTGTGTAGTCCGAGCGATGGCTCCAGATTTTCGCCTGCTTCGTCCATGTGCTCTTTGCTGGAATGGCCAAAGAGAGGAAGTCCTGCCCCTCAGATGACCTCAGAAAGAGGCGGAGTTAGGCTGGTGACATCATGTATGGAGCCAAACACAACTCCTCCCATAAATGTCCACATGGCAGAACAATGGGACAAGGGCCTTGCAGGTGAAGGCAAACAGGTACATAGTACAGATACAAAACAAGCCCCCGTGGGGGCGCAATAATAATAATAATTTGTGAATGGAAGCCAAATGCTCGGAGCCCATCCAGTTTCCTCTGGGATCCAATGTATATTTTTGTGTGGGTTTGTTTTGGAAATCGCCTTTGTTTCAACTACAGCAGTATTAACCAACGCAAGAACAACTGAACGGTGTATAACAAATTAGGCTCAGACAATTGAGTAATTGGAGTGATTACAATGGCTGTCAACTTGATAGTTATCCTTCATGACTTGCTGATGTTCTTAGTTAGCGTTGGATTACAAGTTGCCTGGAAAAACATCAATGTGTTATTTTAATGGGAGTTTCTAGCTGCCTACATTTTTAAAGGTATAGATAACCAATGCTTGCTTAATTGAGGCTTCAGGAACGGAAATGCAGCTGTAAAGAAGCCCTGACTAAAACAATGGCAAATTCGCCTCTCAAATCTGTAGCTAAAGTCAAAAGTGAAGAATGTTACTGGGAGGATTGATTGACGATATTTTGCTGCCTGGGGAGAAGAACAAGATAGTACACATTCCTTCTTTATGTCTGGAAGCTAGTTGGATGGCAAGTCAATCTTACCTCAACACAAGGCATTAGGATAAATGAGGGAACCCAGAATAAGTTGTGTGAGAGAAGAGAAAAGTTGTAAAGTCCAGCAATAAGATGAGACTGCCTGATATACTTGCCTGGATCTATCAAACACTAGAACCATGTGGTGTAGTGGTTTGAGTGTTGGATTACAGTTCTGGAGATCAGGGTTTGATTCCCCACTTGGCCATGGAAGACCTCAGGGTGACCATGAGTGAGTCACAAACACTCAGTCCCAGAAAACTCTGTGATAGATTCACCTTAGAGTTGGAAATGACTTGAATGCACACAAGAACAACACCCAATGATAGAGTTGGTCTCAGTTATTGGACAGTTCTCCTGCTCCAGAACAAAATAGAATGGTGGAGGAGGAAAGTAGCTCTGGGGCCAAGAAGATACTTCTGTATACAACATTGGCTTCCCTTGATGTTTCTTTCACTAGTTAGCTGCTGTATCAGTTGTGTTAAATTGCTAGTCTGTTACAGTTGGGTTATGACAACCTACTCTTGTTTTCCACATATTTCTTTGGAACACCACTGGCATTGATTTGCTGTGAGTTTTCTGGTCTGTATGGCCATGTTCCAGAAGCATGCTCTCCTGATGTTTCACCCACATATGTGGCATGCATCCACAGAGATTATGAGTGAAGCCAGTGAGTGAAGCGCCAGTGAGTGAAGCCTGGACGGGGCCCCAGTGCCGCCGAGGGCCAAGGTGAGAGGGAGAAACAGGGCGGAGCACGAGGCGGGGCCCCATCCAGGCTTCACTCACCTGCGCCGAGGGTGCGCTCATCAGCTGCAGCCCCACCGCGGGGACCATCCTCCTCCGGCGAGGCTTTCTCTCTCTCTCTCACACACACACTCCCTCCCTCCCGCAGCCTCGCATCCTATGCCTGTGAACGCCTTCGCCTTGCTCCCCCCCCAGGAGCAACCAATGGGCAGTCACGTCATACACACACACACACATTCCCTCCCGCAGCCTCGCATCCCTCCACGTGACGAGACGAATGCCAGGGCCCGCCCACTAAAGTCGCATTGGGGGAAGAAGCCCCCGCGCGTGGAAAAAGCCTCGTGCAGGCGGAAGGTGGCGTTGGGAGCATGCACGCAGCGGCAGTTGCACACGCGCGCCAGGTAGATCTTTTCAACTTTTTGTTATAAAAGTAGCTTGCATGCTAAAAAGGTGTGGGCATCCCTGAGTTAGAGGATGGGGCCAACAGCAGGGGGGGGGGAGAGGGAATGTTTTTTAAGGAGATTTTATTTCTAGAAAGAAATAAACCCTAAAAATAGGGGAATTACCCAAATGGTATAATACTTGATGGGCTAAAAGTGGTAGATGTGCCCTCCATGTGTGGTAATTTTCACCCCTCTAGCCCTAAAACTGAGGGGAAGGAGAGCCTGGTGAGGCCCACCCATAGTGATGAATGGATTGAAAATTTTCATTTTTTTCAGACGCAGAACGAAAATGTCAATTCAGAAAGACGTATCTTTTCAGGAAGCGTGCAAAACCGAAAATGGGGGGCTTACAAATGAAAGAAACAGAAACGGATAGTGATTCTATACAAATGCATAACCCTACTAACTTTTGGCTGGACAAAAGCTATCACTACTATTCAGGAAATAACATACACAGAAATGAATAAATAGTCTGATTTTGGAGAGGTATTTATTAATTCAAATGAAAATTTTGTAAACTATTTTAAACATTTATCAATCCCTCCCATTTCAGTACATTCAAAGAAAAAAAAACACAAGAAAATCAGGGACAGAATTTGTATTCCATATTTCAGGATGTTCAGTAGAATCTAATACAGGCATGTGCTTTTGGCTAAACCCTTAAGCTTGTCATTAAAATGTTATTTTGAGGCAAGTTATCATCACTGATCAGAGTTTCTACAACCATTATTTGTGCGGCATCTAAGCCTACTCACCAGCCACCCACTTTTGGGCCTGTTTTCAAGTTTTTGCATTACAAGACCTCTGTAACAGGACATAAAATATTCATGTGCCTTTTAGCACACACACAGCTTCGAAAAATAACATTTCACGGATCACAAAATGATATAGAACAGATTATTGTAATAAAAGTTTACATGATTGGTTCTGACTTTCAGAAAATGGGCCAATTTGTTTTCCCAAAGAGAATATGGGACATTAATCTGGGGAAACCAGTAAAGCAATTTGGTTAGAAACTAGCCGTGATTTCAATTCCATGTACACTTCCTTAGAGTACGTTCCATTAAATACCAGGAAACCAGGGTTTGGGACAGTTACTTTTGGATATGCTTGCTGGGGTGCTCTTGGAATTGTTATTCAAAAGCATACGTTTTCCATACATAGAATTGCACTCTTAAACTGCAGTCTCATACAAGCTTACCAGAGGGTGAGTTCCATCGAACTCAGTAGGACATATAGATATACAGAATTTATCAAATCAGTGTTTTTCAAACTGTGCTCCTCCAGGTGTTTTGGACTTTAGCTCCCAGAAATCCCAGCTTACCAGTGGTTATGAATTGTGGGAACTGAAGTCCAAAACATCTGGAGGAGCACAGTTTGTGTCTTGTACTGGGAGACACTTACTCAAGCTGACAAAAAGCCATAGGTCTTCTGAAGAACTTGCCCTCAAGATCTCTCTTGAGGAGCAGTTCTTCAAGGATTTGACAGAGAACTATGTGCATATAAAGTCTGCTACAGATATGTGCATCTTACCTCTTTCAGTAGTACATTGACTTAAATACATGTACATAAGCTTTAAAATGTTCTGATCACATGTCTTGACAATATTTATTTTGGCGACCCAGGCACATTGGTAAGAGATCCTGCTTACTTTCGTTCTTAGTAGTAACTCAGGGATTTGCAACCTTATCATATGGGCTGCCGGAACTCCCACACATCACAGAGAATATGGCTGTACCCAGAAGAGGATGTTGATCCATGCCCTGCATCATTCGGCTTCCCTCTACCTCATCTCATGGAGGGAAGCGTCTGCCACCCAGCTCCCCCTCCCCCCAAAAGAAAATTGATTCCGATAGAACATGGGAAGCCTCCCTTGTTGCCGCAGTGGTGGCATACACTGGATCCTCTATAGCAGGGGTGCCCACACTTTTTCAGCATGCAAGCTACTTATAATCAAACCAAGTCAGATAGATCTACCTACCTCCTCAAGGCTGGAGAGGGGAGGGTCGTAGCTTGGTGCAGCCTGGCTCCGCCCCCTCTGGCTTCAGCTCTACCAGCAGCTTCTCCAGGCTTGAGGATGGCAATGCCAAGCCAGTGGTGACATAGCTAGCACATAGCTGGCTTGGCATTGCCATCCTCAAGCCTGGAGAAGCTGCTGGTAGAGCGGAAGCCAGAGGGGGTGGAGGCAGGCCGCACCAAGCCCTACCCCCTCCTGTCTGGCTTTGGAGCTCCCAGCAGCTTCTCCAGGCTTGAGGATGGCAGTGCCAAGCCAGCCTTGTGCTAGCTATGTCACCACTGGCTTGGCATTGCCATCCTCAAGCCTGGAGAATCTGCTGGGAGTGCCGAAGCCAGAGGGGGCGGGGCTTGGCATGGCCTGGCTCCGCCCCCTGTGAAAAGCGCCCCATCCTGGGATCGACTTCCTTTGGTCCTGGGATCAACTGGTCGATCGCGATCAACTTCCCGGACAGCCCTGCTCTATAGTTTTGTGACTGTTTTGTGCAGTTCTACATTGTGGAATGGGAGCCAGTGAGCTCCGTCAGAAAACTATAGAGAATTCAGTATATGCCATCAAAAGTTACCCATCTGATGAGGTCTCCAGTTACAGGTCTACAAGTCAAGTTTTCTAGCATATATACATTAGATTTCCAGTATATTATTGTTTCACTGCCTCACCTGGGTTTTGCCCTGTGATACTCATGATACATGTGTACAGTTATTACTTTGGGGAGACAGGATATACATTTGGAATCCATTCCTTGGGTTTACCTGCACATTTTCTCAGCTGATGGAGACAAGTGTGAACTGTGCAATTG
>JARBWK010000012.1:43631431-43761849 GCA_030556195.1 Anolis apletophallus
TCTTCTCATTTGGAGAAAATCCCATGACAGGAACCAAAGAGCTTGTTTGTGACTTGTGCAGTTTTTTCTTTCTTTCCTAGTATATGTATATAATATCACAATTCTATACACATCCACTAAGAAATATGAACACTGCTTTTAATGGGATCTTTTCTCAGGTAAGCATATATAGAACTGAAGCCTTAATCTTATGGATGAATATCAGCAAGATTTGGAAACACTTATTGATCGTGGGATTACAGCTAGTATTTTGGTAAACCTTGAGTGTGGGAAAAACTGAGCTAGTATTGTATTGTTGAAGGCTTTCATGGCTGGAAGCACTGGGAGCTGTGAGTTTTCCAATATACCTCACAACCTCTGAGGGTGGCAGCCATAGATGTGGGCAAAATGTCAGGAGGGAATGCTTCTGGAACATGGCCATTCAGCCCGGAAAACTCACAGCAACCCAGAGCTATTATTGTTCTATATTTTCATGGGCTTTTGTTTGCGTTTCCATATCTATATTATACTGATATAATAAGCAGATTCTGTTCTATAGCAGGTCTTATGCTTCTTAAGTTCAACCACGTTGCAGCACAATAGAATAATGTCTTTGGATTTCAGTTTCACTTTTCTCATGCAAACGCATAGTAAAGACTTAAAAACAGACTTTAAGTGAGTGGAATACACTAGGACTACATCTGGTTTTTAGTCCCAAACAGAGTGAACCCATTGAATTAATGGTACATCTATATCTTTGTAAATTCCATTTGTTCAATGGCATAACCTTGGGCAAGACAGATTGCCTAACCCTCAGAGGAAGGTATAGGCAAAGGAAGAAATCCTGCCAAGTAAACCCTCTGATAGGTTTCCCTTAAGTCAGAAATGACTCGAAAGCTTACAACAACGACACTAAACTAATTAGATTCTACTCATTTTCCGCATTCAGAAGGGCACATTTGGATCAACCACAATGTTATTTCCAGCAAGATTTCTACAGAAATAATGCATAGTACACACCAGATACTTTATATATCAGTAATTATAACTTTCTTGGCAAACCGAGGTCGGTATTTATAATTTCTATCAGCAGCATCTTGAAAGTACCCAACATTTTTTGCACTCCATTTTTCCACTGGGTTAAGCCAAAGTACGTAACATTTTAAAGCTGCTTTTTTTTACCATACTGTGACCAGACTGTGCTATTATAAGATGTGATTCAATGTTTGAGCCCGAGGCCAGGAGGAGGCCTATTTGGAATATTTACAATTCTTTTTCGAAGGGGATAGAAGCTTTAAAAAATGACCTAAGTGTTGTCATCTTTCTAGAAACAGATGTGAAAAGCATACTTAGGCATCTGCTTTCCAAGCAAGCATTCTCCCTAGCTTGATCTGTATTAGCATACATGTCCAAGAACCATGTAATGATAGCAGGCAACCACAGCAAACGAAATGCTTCTAGTTCATTTCTCATCCTGTTACAAATAGACACCCTTCACTGTAGTCTTCATAAATTACCTAGTCTTTAAAATGAACGTTATATTCATTTCTATATGAATATATGCTATAGTAAAGGTCAAGCTTTCCCCTGTCATTAAGTCTAGTCATGTCTAACTCTGTGGGGTGTGGCGCCCCCACGGGGCTGATATTATATCTGTATCTGTACGTTGCTGTCCTCACCTGCAAGGCCTTTGTTCTATTGTTGTGGCCATGTGGGCACTTAGGGGTGGAGCTGTGTCTTGGCTCCAAACCTGACGTCACCGCCCTTAACTCCTCCCTTTTCCGGAGTTTACTTGAGGGGATGGACTTCCTCTCTGGCCTCATTTCCAGAGACCACATGGGCATAGCAAAGTGAAAACTAAGCCATCTGGAACAAAGCATTTTAGTTCACTGTTACTAAGAGCGCTTCTTCCGCCTGCAGAGCATTGCCTCCAGAGGCCCCGCCTCATGCTTCCTTCTTCCTGCAATTCCCCGCAGGTGAAAGAAGCACCGCGAGAGCGGAAGCCAGCAGGAGGAGCGCACGTAGCCATGGCAGAGCACCCCATCCGGCTGGTGAGGCCTGAAGATCACCTGGAAGAGGGCCAAAGATCTACTAGTAGCTCCCGAGCTACCTAATGAGCACCCCTGATCTACAGGGACAAAGGAAGGTCAGCCTTCACCCAAAGCCTGTAGATTTTGGGGATCCAGAGAACTTCGCGAGAAAAAGGAACCATTGAAGGCAACAGGACCCTGGAACCAAGAAAGTCACCATCACTCTGCAAACAAAGTGATAGTAATCCTGTTTCAAGGACTTCCCTTTGCAACCAACTAAGCATTTTGGGCCACCAGCATTTTTACTGGTTGTTATTCAATAAATCTTGTTTGGTTCACTATTTTTAAGTCTAGCACTAATTCTTAAAGATATTCCAGGTCTCCCTGCATGTGGGATGGTTTTTCTCTACCTTCAGGGCCATAGCTTGCAATGTCCATTCTTTAAAGCCCTTTTTTACACCCTGAAGGCAGAAGGGTGGTGCTCATCTCCATTTCTAAGCTGAAGAGCCGACGTTGTCTGTAGATGCCTCCAAGGTCATGTGGCCGGCGTTTGCATGAAGCTCTGTTACCTTCCTGCCAGAGTGATACCTATTGATCTACTCACATTTGCATGTTTTCAAACTGGAAGGTTGGCAGAAGCTGCAGCTAACAGCAGGAGCTCACTCTGCTTCCCGGATTCAAATCAACAACCTTATATATGCTATAGATGTGCTTATTTTCAGCTAAGTAAACAAGGGAAGAACCTCAAATACTGCCTTGTGAAATTTTGTCATCTTGCCTACCCCAAAAATAACTTCACTAAACTGGCTTCTGCTGCTAAAACAGGTATGTATACTTATTTGTATTTATTAACCTTCACCTGCTGTGGTATACCTGCCAGGTAAGTATAACACAATCCAGTTGGTGTTTATTGCAAAGGGATATCTGTCCACTGTATAATAGACAAGTAATACCTACATTCATTTTGTTGAACTCATATACAAGTGTCAGCTTGTCAAAGAAATCAATGGCAATTTTATCAGGGTCTATGTATTTGAAGATATGCTATTTTTAAAACACTAATAACAATTCTTCAACATAAACTCTCGTCGCACAGACTTAGAGCATTCCATTTGCACATTGCACACCGGCATACAAACGAACTGCGACTCACTGTTCATCCAAGCATGACACTCAATAGTAGTCCTAAAAGGATTGTCTTGAAACACATGCCAGCTTCTCTAAAATCAGATCCTCGCCGATAAGAATGGGAAGCTTGTTACAATGCCGTGACCTGTGTAGCAAGATTACTACCTCGCTGCGTCAGTCATTGGCACAAATTAAAGAGCTGCTAATATTGCTGAACTTGGAAGCATTTTATTGCAAGTCAGTGAAAGGAAACCTTGGTTTCTTAAGTGGTTCTGATTCCAGTAAAGGCATAGTTTGAGTCTTTCAACCTGGATGGTATCTTGGGACAAATAGGAGGCACTGATATAAAATAAAATTATTGATCCACTTCTGTGCATAGAAATAAAACAATGAAAACGAGAAACATGTTTTAGAAAATATTACAGATTTGAAAAGTTCATTAGATATTTTAAACAGTTATAACAGAAGGTGTATCATATTAGGCTTGCTAAATTCCCTTGATTTCAGTAGTCCTAAGCATGACAAACACTGCATTGGACTGTGGCTGGTATGTCCAAAAAGGAAAATGCAAATTTAAAGCAGTGGGGGTATTAGGCATGGGTAATTCATGGTTCTAAATGGTTCCAAAGTACTTACAAAACTAGGGAGTGCTGGTGCTTTACTTCTACAGTGTTGCTAAAGTTCTGGTGGTGAACACTAGGTGGCGCTGGCGCTTTGCTTCTACAATGTTGCTAAAGTTCTGGTGGTGAAAATTTCAGAACTCTAACAAAACTTTCAAAATTTTGTTATAAATGGCAGTTCCTAATTGGTCTGTCATAAAAATTGCCAATAACGAAATAATAATGAAATTTTGAAAGTTTTGTTAGAGTTCTGAAATTTTCACCACCAGAATTTTGGCAACACTGTAGAAGCAAAGCACCAGTGCACCCTAGTCTTGTATATACTTTAGAACCATTTAGAACCATGGATTGCCCATGCATAGTGGGTATCTTCTAATGAGTGGAGTCTTCTTCGTGTCATCCTTATGTGTGTACATGTCTCTTTCTGGAAAAGGAGAGTGAACTATTCTGCACTCTTTTGATGTTGATTCATCCCCACCCCCAAACACAAAACTGTTGTGGTCTTTTGGTTGGGATCAGAAGGTGTTGATTATCCAGATCAGTGGTTTCCAAACTTTTTTGGCCTACCGCCCCCTTTCCAGAAAAAAATTTACTCACCGCCCCCCTAGAAATTATTTTTTTTAAAAAATTAATAGCAATTAAACAGAAATATATATGTATTAATGCAGTGGTTCTCAACCTTTCTAATGCCGTGACCCCTAAATAAGGTTCCTCATGTTGTGGTGACCCCCAACCATATTTTCGTTGCTACTTCATAAATAATTTTGCTATTCTTACGAATTCTAATGCAACTATCTAATATGCAGGATGTATTTTCATTGTTACAAATTGAACATAATTAAAGCATAGTGAATAATCACAAAAACAATATGTTTGGAAGAGTATGGACAACGGATGATGGGATTTGCAGTACCTTCAATCAGTTCAGCTCTGACTTCCACAGACCACTGAGACCCCCCACAAATTACAGAACTGGACCAAACTTGACACAGAGAACCCACATGACCAACAGAAAATACTGGAGGGGTTTGGGGGGAATTGGCAGTGATTTAGGGGAGATGTAGTTCACCTACATCCGGAGAGAACTGAGAACCCAAACAACTATGGATCTGGACCAAACTTGACATGAATACTCGATATGCCCAAATTTGAACACTGGTGGAGTTTTGAGAAATAGCCCTTCTCATTTGGGAGTTGTAGTTACTGGGATTTATGGTTTACCTACGATCAAAGAGCATTTTGAATTCCACCAACAATGGAATTGAGCCAAACTTGGCACACAGAACCCCCATGACCAACAGAAAATACTGGAGGGGTTTGGAATGAATTGCCTCAGCTGGGGAAGGCCGCTCTTTCTTCCGCGGTGGCGGGGAGGCTCCGCCGGAGGACACGGAGGCCTTCGCACTGCACTGCATGTGGGGGGTCAAAGCAAAGGGGGTGGGGCCAAAAAGGAGGGCTGCGCGTCCCCTCCTAAATGGCCAATCGTTCGCAATCCCCTTAAAGGGGTTCACTGCCCCCAAAATTCCCCTGAGCCTCCCACCGTCCCCTTGGATCACCTCACCGCCCACCAGGGGGGTGGTACCGCCCACTTTGAGAATCAGTGATCCAGATGATACTGCTGCTTTGGGCCTTGAGAGGAAGGAAAAGAAAGTTGCACCATGCGTGAATGCACACTCAGTTGTCCTCTCCTGAACTGAGATGAGCTGAAATTCTTTTGTCATTTGAATTGCCTCCATCTTTCCTTTCCATCACATCAGTAAGCAACAGGAAGAGTTCCTTCTGGGGTTTGAGAGCTGTTGGGGAGCGGACAGGACATAAGACAATGTGATTCTGCTCAGTAAACGACAGAAAGCAAATCCTCAATTGCTTTTTTAGCTATGTTGGATACCTTCAGGGATTGAGTTGGAGATGGCATTTATTTCTAACCCCTAACCACAAGGAACTGCACTTCTTCTAAGGTTCCTGCCACTTCTGAAGCAGCTGCCATTGAAATTCAGCTCTCATTGTGCATATAACAGTGCTCTGTGGTGCCAGCAAGTTCAAGAGTGCCCTGAAAAGACCACAACAGGGTCTGTTCTCCAGAAGAGGAAGGAAGAAAGATGTCATTTTTGATGGCACCAGTACATTTAGGCAGAATGCTTCTATTGACATTGATGTAAAGGACCTTCAGAAACAACTGGGGCCCCATCTTTCAACCTATGCTGCCAACATCTGGTTTAAAGGAAATGTCGACAAATCATGAAGGCTAATGTACATTTTGTTTCTCACTTTGATTGTTATCTTGTAATCTACTAAGCATTAGAATGACACACATCTTAATATTTTGACTTTCCCCAATAATTACACCCTTCAACATTTCCCTACTCTTCATGCTCTTCATGCTCATTTCCCTTATAGTAGAGTAGATGCTATGATTCATATTAGTATTAGGTAGTATTCTCCTTAAAAACCTTGTTTAAGGAAGACTGAGAGTATCTAAGATGCTTCTACAAGAAGAGTTAAGCTTCTATATTGCTCTTAATAACCGGTACTATTTCAAAGTTTTGCACAAAGTCTTAATTTAATGCCACTGCTGTACAAGTCACAGGCTTGGTTTATCAATTCCCTAAATGGTTCCGACCCAGCTTACCTGTTCGAACGTATCTCTCCTTATGAACCATCTAGGAATCTAAGATCATCTGGGGAGGCCCTGCTCTCGATCCCACCTTCCTCATAAATGCGTCTGGCGGGGATGAGAGACGGCCTTCTCAGTGGGGGCCCCTTGGTTGTGGAACTCCCTTCCTAGAGATATTAGATTGGCCCCCTCCCTCCTGACTTTCAGAAAGAGAGTAAAAACTTGGTTCTTTGAACAAGTGTTCGGAAATGCAGCGGAATAAATAATTATGAAATAGGAAGAATGAACATGGAAAGATTAGATGATGCTGTTGGACAATGATTTTAACAGGACGACACTGGTGATGTTTTTTTAATGGTTTATATGGTTTTTTATAATATTAGATTTAATGTTTTTAACTGTATTTTATGAACATCCGCACCGGGAATGTGGCGCAGCTGGCTAAGTGTCAGCTGCATAAGATCTCTCTGACCAGTAGGTCATGAGTTCGAGGCCTGCCCGGGTCGAGGTGGGTTCTTGACCTTAAGTGTAGCCTGCTGTCGACCTTTGCAGCCCGAAACACAGTTCATTTGTCAAGTAGGAGATAAAGGTACCACATTAAGTGGGGAGGCAAATTTTGACTGATTTATTAGGCCATAAAGAACTTCAGGAATCACTGAGGAATGCGGAAGAAAAACAAAGGGACGCTGGAAGAACACTGAGAGAGATGAGGAGTGCGTCAGCTCCCCTTGGTGGCCAGAAGTTTGCCTCTGTTCATCTATATATGTCTAAATATGTCTAAATATATGTTGTCTATATATGTTGAACTGCATGGATTGTCTGCAAGTATGTGTACTGTAATCTGCTCTGAGTCCCCTTCGGGGTGAGAAGAGTGGAATATAAATAAAGTAAGTAAATAAATAAATAAACGTGTGACATCAAATTCTGCCAATTTTTTAAGTCGCCTTGTGACGCCGTAAGGCTGAGAAAGGCGGGCTACAAATGCTGTAAATAAATAAATAAATACTACACCCAGTGAAACTATTTAGCTGCCATTGGACTTGCTGTAAGTATCATGTGCATTGAACAGCAGCCGGACT
The DNA here is from genome assembly GCA_030556195.1 of Anolis apletophallus. Classification (NCBI taxonomy): domain Eukaryota; kingdom Metazoa; phylum Chordata; class Lepidosauria; order Squamata; family Anolidae; genus Anolis; species Anolis apletophallus. Next base: position 43,638,882 of record JARBWK010000012.1, read on the forward strand.
CATCTCATTGGGGATTTGAAATAAAACATGTACATGGTGAAATATCTCTTCCAACTCAAGAGAAAAACACAAAAGATGTTTATATTCTAGCAAACACCTGAATGTCATAGCCATCATATGACCCTCCTGCAATGTTCTGGTGAGTAACAGAACAGGTCCAAAATATTTTTGCTGCCTGAGGTTTAGGACATAAGGATACTCCTCACAATACAGTTCAATGGATTGACAGTTGAATTTTACTTCAACACTGCTGATTGGACAATGACTTTGAGCATCACTGAGGGCAGCACACTAGTTGAAGGCAGGCCACTTGGCACATATAGCTCTGTCTTATAACAGTCTTTGCAACCTGGGAATTCATATATCCTATACTGCATGCAAAATTGGATCAGGTTATAGAACAATAACACTACTGCTCTATAGATAGGTACAATCATCCCTACAGTACATGGCCAAGAAACCAATACAAAACAAATTTTCATCCAACGGCATTATAAAAGTAAGAAATATGAACAGATGCTCAGAATTAATTCATTACATGACATATCGAAAAGTGAAAATGGCATTTATCAGCCAAATGCAATATATGAACTCTTGTTTGCTCAACTTTCAGCTTTGGAATTCAAGTACAACTGATTGATGTATGGATTTAATTTTAGAATAGTTGACTGCTTATTCGTCTCTGACAAGGCAGAAAAAGAGATTGCCAAATAATTTAAACCAGTGTTTAGATTATGAAGGCTCTTCTGATTTAAGAACTATCGTGACCATAAGATTCCATCTGGAACCGGAACGACTCAAAAGTGGTTTGATAATGGTACCATTGCTCTCTTCCACCTTTGCATTTCACCTGGCTGTCAAGCCAGTTTCACATATGTATTTTACTGTGTTATAATCCATACTTTCTATTTCCTACCACATCTACAAGTATATATCCAAATCTTCATTAACATGCTTAAACAAAACATGCAGTCCACAGAAAACAAATATCACATGGCGTAACTGTTCGGTATCAAATCGGTTTGCAGATCTAAATGCTTGTCTGCACAATAAACTCACCCATGTTTTAAAGACAGTGTCAGACAACATAGCCAGAAATGATCTGATATAATAATTCTTCATTATCGAGACTGTAGATATGAATTCTTACAAACATAAAATCTTCCCTGGTTAGGGGAAAAAAAATGAACATTGACCCAAAAAGCATAGGTTTCATTTCTTCTATCTCCTGGTCTAACTTTGCACTGATATCAGGGCGTATTCAAGCGTCATGCCTCCTCACCATTAGGTTACAATGATAAAGTCCACCAGGAAGTGTACCATGGGATTCTGCTGATTATAAAACTTGGTTCTGGAAAATAGGCTGGTTTGGGGGAAGAATTACCTTTAAACCAGTGTTTCCCAACTGCTGTGCCGTGGCACACTAGTGTGCCGTGATGAACCTCCTGCTGTGCCACGAGAAAAGCTCTCTGCCCCCTTCCTTCCCCCTCCCTCCTGATGAACTTCTGCTACTTGGGGGAGGAGGAGGAAGGGCTGGGCAGCGGTGAAGAAAAAGAAGAAGGGGCCAGGGCGCCGCCTCCTTCAGCTGTTTCCCCAGCCAGCCTCCAATCCGCCGTGACCCCCGCCCCTCGCTCACTGAAGCCACGCGGAGGAGCCCCGCCCACTGAAGCTCGTCCATCACTCATGCTCCTCCTCTGTGGGAGACCTGAAGCCGGGGGAGGGGCGGGGCATGGCTCTGCCCCCTCCACCCGGCTTCGGCACTCCCAGCAGCTGCTCCAGCCTTGAGGGGACAGTGCCAAGCCAGCATTGTGCTGGCTCTGCCACCGCTGGCTTGGCACTGCCCCCTCAAGGCTGGAGCAACTGCTGGGAGAGCTGAAGCTGGGGGGAGGGGACGGGGTATGGAGCAGCCTGGCTCCGCCCCCTCCCCCAGCTTCAGCACTCCCAGCAGCTGCTCCCAGTAGGCCACCATCCCCCAGCCGTTCTTTACTGTGTTAGAGTGTCATTTTGTGTCATTTTGGTTGGTGGTGTGCCCCCGGATTTTTTAAATGTTAAAAGTGTGCCGCAGCTCAAAAAAGGTTGGGAAACACTGCTTTAAACAATCATTAGAAAAGACTGAAAGAGTGCAGCTAGGATGTGCACAACCTGAATACAGAAAAGTCGAAGACAATGCTAACCTTTTTTGGCCTTTATAATACTACTGAAACTTTCAGCAGTGGCTTACCATTTCAGTTTCTACTCTACAGAACGCCCAGCTAATGTCATAGAAACTCCTGAACTGTTGCTGCATATTTTGCCTTTAGTTACCATTCCTGCAGCTCCTTGGGAATGCTGATAGCGCCGGCATCCTTTAGCTCAGAGCAGTATCCCCATCCTTCGTTGGCCATAAGCCCATCTTGTCAGACTCATTATATCTCTTCTGTTGCTGAATGTATTGATCTAAATCTACTTATAAGTCTTTTAATAAAAGGTGCCAGGAAAGAAATGTAGACTTCCGAGAGGAAATCCTTTCTGCAAATCTTGCATTGTGCTGCTTTTATAAATAACATATTCCCTTGTTACTGATGAATAAGGATGTAGTCATTGAGTCGGATTTTTTTTTGGCTCATTCCTCCAAGGATGGTTGGATAGATATGAATGGCTATAGATGGTTGCTCGGTAGCACTTCGACATGGAATGGACATTTTATTTAATCACTTTGATGGAAATTATTGTTGAAAAATGCGAGTGTGATGCCTTACAGTCGTTTTCATGCTTTATTCAAAATGTAACTCTAAAATAACTCTTGCATTCCCTCCTCCCCAACCATTCCCATTTGATCAGCGACGGGAATGGAGTAGGGAGGTTTCTTAACATGATCTCTCGTGACTGTCCTGAACCTAACTTCCATCAAGGGAATGAAATGGCACTAGAACATACCTCTTCTTCACAATTCTGGGATTGCAATGGCATCCCATAAACGTTGCTAGTTCTATACCTGTGGCGGATGATGATTTCCATAGCGCCCATGCACTCCTTATATCCCCCATCAGTAACAGCAACTATTCTTAGCAGCTACTCACTATAGCAGGGTTTGACCTGAGAAACTCTAAAACTTTGTTTAACTTTATTAACACAGAGTGTTTGGAAACATTTCTTTTTTAAATAAATTTTCCCCTTGGCCAGCAAGGGAAATTGTCAGCTAGAAGGCCTCAGCAGCAGCTGGCGAGGTTCTTAGCCAAGTTCTTCAGATATGGTCCATCCGCAATGACAGCCCGTTTGGCTTCTTCCTTGGCATTTACTTAATCTTCAGAACAGATTTCCTGGCTTTCGGAAACTTCTGACTCTTTTCGACCCAGATGCCGGCCAAAATGTTGGTTGCAATCTGTACAGAACAGTCTGTTTTCGTCTCCCTAAGAGCTGTTTTTCTTGCTGTTAATTTTTTCTAAAACGGTCATATTAATATGCTCAAAAATCCACTGTTGAGTTTCAGATAAAGGATCACATCTGTTCATGAACATCTTCTTCTCTGCCGGGTTGCAATCGATGCAGCTGCTGCTCACCGGATGGAACAAAGTTTTGTCCTGTGGGAATGAGAACAAAAAAAAAAAAAAACATTAAGAGGCAAATACCAACTGATTAAAATGACAGCGTGTTTCAAAGCACAGAGTAACACAACCCAAGTCAATCATTTTAAAGCTTCTGTCCAGTAATGAAAAACTTAAAATGATCTAAGGAGTGAGACTGCTCCCATTCGATTTTCAGTGGTTGGCTGAAGTAAAAAAAAACCTTATATTTTAACACCAGGAGCCTCCAGTGGTGCAATGGGTTAAACCAGGGGTTCTCAAACTTTTTTCGCCTACCGCCCCCTTTCCAGAAAAAAAAATTACTCACCGCCTCCCTAGAAATTATTTTTTAAAATTTAATAGCAATTAAACAGAAAGATATATGTATTATTTATTTATTTATTACTACTTCATAATTGTCTGCCCCCCCCCCCCCCAACGGCTCAGGGCGGCTCACAGCAATTCATAAAACACAATTAGCAGACATATCATAAAACCACAGTAAAATACCATTAAAAAGAACTACAATTAAAACAGCGAATAAAATCACAGTGGGCTGCATGTTAGGCAGCGCAAAAGGGAAGCTGTAATCTAGCCAACCCCGAAGGCCTGCTGAAACAGCAGAGTCTTAACTGCTTTCCTAAACGGGAGAAGGCTCTGGGTGGCACGGATGCCAGCGGGCAGCGCGTTCCACAGTGTTGAAGCCGCAACAGAGAAAGCCCGCCGGCAGGTTGTAGACAGATGACAAGTCTTCACATTTGGGATGACCAGGAGATTTTGCTCTTCGGAGCACAACGATCTAGTGGGGTGATATGGGACAAGGCGGTCCCGCAGGTACACTGGCCCCAGACCATGTAAGGCCTTAAAAGTCAAGACTAACACTTTGAAAGCAATCCGGCATTCTACTGGAAGCCAGTGCAGTTCATGCAGAATTGGCGTGATGTGATGGCCAATCGGGACCCCCGCTAGGAGTCGTGCCGCAGCGTTCTGCACCAGCTTGAGTCTCCGGATTACCGACAAAGGAAGGCCAATGTACAGAGCATTACAGTAGTCTAGCCTCGAGATGACCGTGGCTTGGACCACTGTGGCTAGGTCGTGCCGGGACAAGTAGGGGGCCAGCTTCCTTGCCTGGTGAAGATGGAAAAATGCCACCCTGCTGACGCTGGAGACGTGAGCCTCCATCGACAACAGGGGGTCTAAGATTACTCCTAAGCTCTTAACAGAAGACGACAGACATAGTGTCACGCCATCCAGGGTCGGAAGCTGAACATCCCTACAGTCCGGACGACCCAACCACAGGATCTCCGTCTTAGCCAGATTCACTCTCAACCTTAATGCAGTAGTTCTCAACCTTTCTAATGCCATGACCCCTAAATAAGGTTCCTCATGTTGTGGTGACCCCCAACCATATTTTCATTGCTACTTCATAAATATTTTTGCTACTCTTACGAATTCTAATCCAAATATCTAATATAGAGGTCAAAGAAAAGGGGGCGGGGCCAAATAAGAGGGCTGTGTGACTCCTCCTAAATGGCCCCTTAAAGGAGTTTACTGCCCCCCAAATTCCCCTGAGCCTCCCACCGCCCCCTTGGATTACCTCATTGCCCACCAGGGGGTGGTACCGCCCACTTTGAGAATCAGTGGGTTAAACCCTTGTGCTGGCAGGACTGCTGACCAACAGGTTGGCAGTCCAAATCCAGGGAGCGGGGTGAGCTCCCGTCTCAGCTCTAGCTTCCCATGCAGGGACATGAGAGAAGCCTCCCACAGGATGGTAAAATATCAAACTTCCAGACGTCTCCTGGGCAACATCCTTGCAAAGAGCCAATTCTCTCACACCAGAAGTGACTTATAGCTTCTCAAGGCACTCCTGACATGAACAAAAAAACACACTGAAGAATACAGACAGTGGAATAAAAGACAAGGTGTGAAGATCTCATTCTGCCAGCATTACCATTAGGACAATACCTCTCTTGGTGTTTCTGATGAGGCATTTATTGTTAAATAATACTACTTCAGTAACTTTTGGACTACAGCTCCCATAAACCCCTGGCTGTGTTGCACCAAATGCTGTAGCCAAGCCAGCCAGGCTATAACATTTGGGGGAAATGTAGCCATAAATGATATTTTTTCAAGGTTTAAAATGTCTCCTTCATAGAAATGTGCAGGGGGTCCAGATGTTGTTGTCCTTCTTGTGTTTCCAGAAAGATTCTTCTTCAACTTCTTTGTAAAAAAAACCCCCTATAGCAATAGCATTCCAATGAGAAAGCAAAGCTGTTATAGGTGTACGATACACTTGGAATTGTTTGCTAGGAGCAATCCATTTAGAAGAATCCTTGATTATGCTGGATTGGGTAGGTTATACTCCCTTTCCACAAAGTTTGGGGCAAATGATTGTCTATGTAATTAAACAAACCAGTATAGAAGGAGAACGTCATACATACCCCGTGTACAAAATTCTCAGATTGAACCCTGACATTTTTAGACAGGTGACGAAAATACATCTGTCTAAAGCTTGGAGAACTGCTACGAGTCAGTGTGGATTTGGGTAGGTGATTTGTAGTCACACAGATTTTGTGGGAATGCAACACCTAGCATCCCTCACTTTGTCTGTGCTGGCAAGGGATGATGGGAACTGCAACCCAACAATGTATGAAGGATTACACATTCACCAAATAATAATAATAATAATAATAATCTTTATTTATATTCCACCCTATCTCCCCGGGGGGGGGGGGGGAGGGACTCAGGGCAGATTCCAACAAATGAAAAGGGAAACATTAAATGCCTCAATAACAGTAAATACAAATATAAAAATCCAAGATAACCACACATAAAGAGCAACTTAAGCATAATAGCTATAATTTAAATACAACACAATCAATTGAAAATTATAACTAACATAAAACTTAAACATAAAACATCCGAATTAATATATGAAAACAACACAAAGGTTCACAGTGTGCATAGATTGTATGGCCAAAGTTGTTAAATGGGCTAATGTGATCTAACAAAGCCCGAGTGCATTTATACTATCCAATCAGCAGTCTGGTAGTAGTGTCTCTTCTTCTTCTTCTTCTTCTTCTAATAATAATAATAATAATAATAGTATTTATATGCCACCCCCTCTCCCTGAAGGGACTTGGGGTGGCTTAAAACAAGCAACAAATACAAAAAATATATAAGCAGTAAATAAAAAAACAATAAAAATAAACAATTACCATTTAGTATAATTTAAAATAAGATGAGTATTAATAAATAACAATTTAGAAGCTATTTCCCCTCTAAAAACTATATATATACTGTGTATATATATCACCGTTTAAACCAGGCATTCCTATTGTCGAGATATCCAGCAGTTATAATGAATGATCTCATGGTCATTCCAAATCCTGTCTGATCGTTATCAATACAATCTAGCCATTCTCAAAGGCTTGCTTAAACAGCCAAGTTTCTAGCTCAGGGGTGCTCATTAAGTAGCTTGGGAGCTACTAGTAGATCTTCGGCCCTCTTCCAGGTGATCTTCGGGCCTCACCAGCCGCGCGCTCCTGCTGCTGGCTTCTGCTCTCGTGGTGCTTCTTTCGCCTGTGGGGCATTGCAGGAAGAAGGAAGCATGAGGTGGGGCCTCTGGAGGGAGCGCCCTGCCTCTCTCTCATCCAGAAGCAGCTGTGCAGCCTCCATTGCCGGCGAGACAGGCAGGGCGGAGCACTCCCTCTGGATGCCCTGGCTCGTGCTTTCTCCTTGCTGCAATGCCCCGCAGGCGGAAAAAGCGCTGTGCGGGCGGAAAACAACAGGAGCACGCGCGGTGGCAAGAGCGCACGGCGGGAGCGCGCGGCGGTGGAGGTAGGTAGATCTTTTGGACTTGGTTGCTTTAAGAGTAGCTTGCATGCTGAAAAAGTGGGAGCACCCCTGTTCTAGCTCCTTCCTAAAGCTCCTTCCTGCCAGTCTGAGTTCCTCTGTTGAGGTTGAGAAGATCAGGGTACAATTTTTTTACATAAAAAATTAAAATAAATAAATATTAACTAGGTGGGTACTTCTCTTATTTCCTTGGGGAGAGCATTCCAGAGTCGGGGGGGGGGGCACTATTGAGAAGGTCCTCCCATCCCCACCAACCTCGCTTGTGAGGAGGTGGGATTGAGAGGAGGACCTCCCCAGCTGATCTTAAAGTCCGGACAGTTTCATAGGAAGAGATGAGGTCACGTAAATAGACAGGACCCGAGCTGTATAGGGCTTTGTAGGTAATAACCTGCACTTTGAATTGGGTCCAGAACCAAATAAACCACTGCTCTGATATAATATAACACTGCTTTTTAACAGTAGTTCCAAGTTTCCAAATGTGGGTCTGAGTGACTGTCAGAAAAATTTCAATAAAATTGGTATGTGTGGAAAATTATGCAGATTGTTTTGAACTTCAAACAGCGTATGGTCCAGAAGAAGGAAAACAAACAAACAAACAATGCGATAATGTGGAAACACTCTCAGAGAATATCTGTTTTCACTTTGCAATAAAACGACAATATATTCAGTAGCTTCTCCTATTAGCATCCCATTTGCTATTACATGCCTTCAAGGCCAAGACTGAAGTGCTTCACGAGACCAAGAAAGTACAACAGCTTCCTGTTGACTCTGAATTCTTTCAGGATAGCAAAGAAACTTTCTTTTGGAAAGCTAATGAAAATGACACATAGGCCCAGAGCCTGGAACAATCACCTTTTGAACTACTATACAACACCCAGAATCTCTAGCTAGCATAAATTGAGTTGTGGCCATTTTTATACAACCAATTGTGTCTGCATGTTGTTCTTGGGCGAGGTGTGTCACGCTTGCACACACAACAACTAGGCACAAGCAAAGCTGGATGATCTGGACAGAAAAACAAGAAAACCGATGACAATCCACTACTCATTACACTCGAGTAGTGATGTCGACAGACTTTACCTGCCCAGAAAATCAGGAGACAGAGGGCTTCTGCAAGCGAAACAAAGGGTAGAAGAAGAGATACATCCACTGGCAGATTATGTGAAAGGCAGTCAAGAACCAACATTGACGGAAGTCAATAGTAGAAAACTGCTTCAAGTGCAAAAGACAAAGAGTGAATACTGTAAAAATACAATGCAGAGCAGATGAGATAATTAAACAGTTCCTGGGGAAAATTGAAAGCAAAATAGACAAAGAAAAAAACATGGCTGTGGCTCACAAATGGAACTTTGAAAAAGGAGACGGAGGGCCTGATTCCGGCAGCCCAAAAACAAGCCATTAGAACAAATGTCATCAAAGCCAGAATTGAAACGTCGACGATAGATCCCAAATGTAGACTCTGCAAGGAGGCAGATGAAACAATAGATCACATCCTCAGCTGCTGCAAGAAGATCGCACAGACAGACTACAAGCAGAGGCATAACACCATTGCTCAGACGATTCATTGGAACTTGTGCCACAAATACCATCTGCTTGTGACAAAGATCTGGTGGGATCACAAGCCTGAAAACGTTCTAGAAAATAAACACGTCAATCTACTCTGGGACTTCTGAATTTACTCTGACAAGAGTTTTGGTGCACAATATTCCTGACCACACGATTGTTTTAAAAAACAAAGTATGGATCGTTGATGTTGCAATCCTAGGCAACAGCAGGATTGAAGAGAAACAACTGGAAAAGCTGAAAATGAGAATTTAAAGATCAAACTGCAAGGACTCTGGCATAAGCCAGTAAATGTGGACCCAGTGGTGATCAGCACACTACGTGCAGTGCCTAAAGACCTTGGCCTGCACTTAAACACAATTTGCGCTGACAAAATTACCATCTGCCAGCTGCAAAAGTCCACCCTACTGAGATCTGCATGCATTATTTGCTGATACATCACACAGTCTTAGACACTTGGGAAGTGTCCGATGTGTGATCCAATACAACAGCCAGCAGAGTGATCTTGTTTGCTGTGGACTCATCTTGTTGTGTTTCAAATAATATTAATATTATTAATAATAATAATAATAAATCAGTCGAAACAGAGCTCATACAGGATAGTGATGGGGGAATATTTGATTCCTAAATTACAAAGACACTTTTAAGTTTCTAGATTGAAAAATCCATTTAAAATCAATTTCCCCATTCATTTCTCCTATATTTACACTCCCATGCAGCTACTGTACATAACTGTCTACAGGTGTTTTAGGAACTAAGGGTTGTACAATGCTTGATGATTCACAACGGAGTTTGTTAATGGACTCCACTGAGAAAGATTGTGTTTGAGGAAGTCTTTGTGAAATTTGATATATGAGAACTCTATTAGTCAAACAAGTTTAATGATGCATATTCATGGATTAACCAAACCTTACAATTAGTCACGCTGCTTATATTAAAAACAATTGATTTCAACCAAGTTATTTTGTATTTTCGGTTTCCTCCATTTGACTTTTTCTGGGCACTTAAACACTCTCTGTTCTCTGCCAAGGAAATCTAAGTACAGTATTTGAATCAGGTCAGAACGGGATTTGTCCAAGAGCGCCCAATAGATTTTCATGGCCTCATTTCCCATGTTCTTCATCCAACACCCAAACTTTTATAAAATGCTCTTTCTCTACACAACAGCACATATCCTTTTGAGACCAATGCTGCATTTCATGTTAAAGTACATTGATTTTCACAAGCTAGGCTCTAGCAATTTAGGTTCAGCAAAGATTGAAGTGTGGGGAACATCAGTGACAGAAAATTCATGAATGTTAATCCACAAATTAATTCGTTATTATGAACTGGGTGTTAGTGGAATTATAATATTAACTGATGGCATTACTTCTTAATAACACTTTCACTATGAATACATTAGTAACACACTAGTTCATTAAAAACAATTAGCAAAATACTCCCTGAAAATAATGAATTTAAGCAATATTACTCAAGTCACCGGCATTTAACAGTTTGATGATTTGAAACCATATATTGGGTTTGTGTTAGTGATACACAAAAGTATGACCTTCTATTACAGTTGTGAGTGAATATTTGGGTCATTATGGAAAGAGGTATTCAGCATCTCCTTGCATAATACCACCACCCTGACTCCTGAGAATTCTGCGTACATCCCACAGCTAAACAGGATATCAAATTTGAAGTTGTAAATGGAAGTGGAAGGAAAGCCCAAGTGGAAGTAGACCAGCAGAGCTCTCTGGCTGAGTATCACAGGAAAGAAAAAAATCTAACTTCTCCAAGTGAATTTAAGTAGTAAATGTCAAAAGGATTAGATTTAAATTGGGTTCATCGAGAGGGAGGAAAATGCCCACTTAAGGGAACCCAAGGTTTGCAGGAATTCTCTCTCGGCATTACTTCGTGTACAAAGATTCTTAGGAAGGACTCATCCCACGCTTTTTACAAGCGCGTTGATCACTAAAAAGGCCAATCTGAGATAGGCAAGTTCAGTTGCAGAAAGCACAGCAGAAAGTCTCCTTGGGTGATGCTGTTTCCAAGTTGCGGTTCTTTCTGTGTTGTCGTTTCTCTTCGAGACCCATTCGGCATGTCTTCTCGAAAGAGGCCACAGCATTGTGGATAGTGCATCTCCATGCCTCCCAATGTGAGGCCAGGGTGGACCATTGTTGGTGATCAATCTGGCCGAGCCTGAGATGTTGTTTCAGGAGTCCTTATATCTCTTTTCGGGCGCCTCTCTTGCGCTGACCCGTGGCGAGTTCACCATAGAGTAGTATCTTTGGGAGGCGGTGGTCCTCCATCCTAGAGACGTGCCCTGCCCAGTGCAGCTGTGTTTTCAATAGCATGGCCTCAATGCTGGTGATCCCTGCTTGCTCAAGGACAGCAACATTAGTCACATAGTCAGTCCAGTGTATATTTAGGATTGTGCAAAGACAGTGCTGATGAGAGCGTTTGAGTAGTCGTAGGTGTTGGCGATAGGTGACCCATGTTTCAGACCCATAGAGGAGAATAGACAGTACGATAGCTCTGTACACACTGATTCTGATGCTTTGCCTAAGGTGCTTGTTGCTTCAGATTCTTTTGTGAAGCCTTCCGAATGCACTATATGCCTTTGCTAATCTGTGATCTATCTCTTTGTCAATCTTGGCATCTGAAGAGATGATGCTTCCCAGGTAGGTGAACTGCTGAACGGACTTAAGCACAGATGTGCCTATGCTGACGTGGGGATGATGGTGTTCTTCCTGTGGTGCGGGATGGTAGAGAACTTCTGTTTTCTTCAGGCTGACTTCCAGCCCAAACAGCTCTGCAGCTGCTGCAAAGCAGGATGTGAGGCGCTCCTGATACAATAAATAAATAAAATCCAATATTTTTGAATGTGGGTGGAATGGGCTTTGCTTGTTTCTAGGTGCATTAGAAGCACCTTCTTTCCTGTGGGATGGGCAATCTGTGCCCATCCATTGAACTCTATTTGGTTTTCATAGTGATGTATAAAGTAGTGTGGACTGTCCCTCATCTTCATGTCTGCCTTTTCCAACTTGTTGGGAAAACATCTCCTGAATTGGGAGGAGACAGGCACTGCCTGTCTGATGAGGTAGAAAGTGCATTCAGTCTTTGAAATCAGGAAGAAGTGCATCACATGTGATGTGGATGTTTTGCCTTCCTATCTTCTTTCAAGATGGCTTGCATACTGAATGCTATGGGATAACACACTTTCTCCCCTTCCATGGAATGAAGTTCCAAGTCTCTTCCACAACTGTGCATCCAAAGCATTGCACCATAAAAAATTATATTATCTAGAAAAAGACTTTATTCTGGAAATAAATATTTTGTCACAGATCACTGTGTTATATTTTGCAGATGGGAAACTGTATGAACTCCCAGTTTCATGAGTTATATCCCCAGGCTGCATTCTTAGCGACTATTCTTGGATCAGTTCCAGGGCCTGAAAATAACATATTGGTAGTGTTCTGACACTGGAGTTGTGTTGCAGAAACTTTCACAGTTATGCATTGATTATGGTAAATAGCTCCTGTGTTGAATGGCAACACTGCATAGCCGAATGCACAGCTGACTGAGCAATGGAATGTAGATCTGAACGCACAGCTTACTTCACAATAGCACTGCATATATAACTCTGAGTCTCCAACCCTAAAATAATAATAGTGGCATTTGGCAAAATGTCTAACTGAGATATGTTTAAGATACCAATGGGGAATTCCAGACATTACAGTGTCTAAGAGGCATCTTTGAGGGTGGAATAGTAACAAGCAGGGGCGGTCTTTGCCATTACGCGGCCTACGCGGCCGCGTAGAGCGCCATCTTGGACGCTCCGGGGTGGGGCGCCATTGTGAGGCGCCGCGGCGTCGCCCGCCCTGCTGCTGCGCTGCGCTCCGCGGTTTCGCGCGCATGCGCAGTGCCTACGGACCTCTCTTGAGGTCCGTAGGCACTGCATGGCATCCTGCGGTTACAAGACGCGCAGTGCCTACAAACCTCAAGAAAGGTCCGTAGGCACTGTGCGTGCGTCGCGAAACCGCGGAGCGCAGTGCAGTGCCTACGGACCTCTCTTGAGGTCCGTAGGCACTGCGCATGTGCGCTCCGCGGTTTCGCGCCCATGCGCAGTGCCTACGGACCTCACTTGAGGTCTGTAGGCACTGCGCATGTGCGCTCCGCAGTTTCGCGCACATGCGCAGTGCCTATGGACCTCAAGAGAGATCCGTAGGTACTGCGCATCATGCGCCAGAATCGCGGAGCGCAGCGCAGCAGCAGGGGCGGGCGACGCCGCAGCGCTCACAATGGAGCGCACATTGGGAGCGCCCGGGCGCCAAAATAATGTTCGCTTACCCCCCCGGGAGAGCTCGGACAGCCCCTGGTAACAAGGATATGACATTGATTGTTAACAAGAACAAGACCAACAACTAAACAACCTGTGTCATTAAAATGCAATTATAAAAAAGTATAGGCGTAAATTACCCATCACTTTAAAGGGAGCATTTTTGCAAATTCTAAAAAGTAACTAGATTTAGAAAAAAAGGAATATGTTAGGGTATATTTAAAAGAGCCTAAATAGCTTTAAAGCTATTTTATTAAACAAATAGCTTATTCAATGTTAAACGCTTAGATCAGGTCGCTAACAGACGATCAGGGAATATCAGGCTATTCTTCTGAGGATGGAACTGACAAAACAACTTATTAGCAGTCTTTGCCTGAGAAAACCCTATGAAATTCATGGGGTCACCATAAGTTGATTGACAACTTGAGGCACATAAAACAATTATTTTTTCAAACTATCTCCTACATATCTCCTAATAGTGTCTTGCTTGGTAAACATTGAAGACACTGGGAGCACTGGGGAATGAATCTAGATTGAGTCTAGATCTCTCTATAGTCTCCTAGTAGTTTTTCAGAACTGTCACTGCTGAGAACACGGTTTTGGCTGGAACATGCATAGATTTCAGCATGAATCCATAAGTCTGGTGCTGTACACTAAATCAAGAGAATTATATTATAATCACTTCGGTCAGAGGACCAAAACCTGCTAGAAGTTCCCTCCCTTCGGCATTACCATCTGTCATCCACCAAGCAAAGAGCCTTTTCGGTTGTGGCGCCGAATATGTGGAATTCATTGCCGGCTGAAGTCCGCTCAATTTGAGAGTTACCTGCCTTTCGGAAGGCCTGTAAAACAACTCTCTTCCAGCAAGCTTTCAACCCTTAGCCACAAATTCCAGCTGTTGCTATATGTTTTACTGTCCTTGCTATCTTACTGTTATGGTTTTATTGCTATTTTATATAATGTACTGCTTTTACATGCTGTAAACCACCCCGAGCCTATCAGGAAGGGTGGTATACAAATTGAAATAATAAATAATTAAATAATATTATATTATGCCCGGTGGCACAGTGGGTTAAACCGCTGAGCTGCTGAACTTGCTGACTGAAAGGTTGGCAGTTCGAATCCAGAGATCGGCTCGGGTGAGCTCCCGCTGTTAGCCCCAGCTTCTGCCAGCCTAGCAGTTCAAAAACATGCAAATGTGAGTAGATTAATAGGTAGTGCTCTGGCGGGAAGGTAACAGCTCTCCATACAGTCATGCCGGCCACATGACCTTGGAGGCATCTACAGACAATGGCTTAGAAATGGAGATGAGTACCACTCCCCAGAGTCAGACAGAACTAGACTTAATGTCAGGGGAAACTTTTACCTTTACTATATTAATATTTATTTATACCCCACTTTATCTCCCCTGAAGGGGACTCAAAGTGGCTTGTAATAGTTAAAATAATGACCCAGTATATGGATGCAGTACATGGATGTATGATTAAATTTACTGCATTGGGTTAGTGTTCTTCACCAAATCTCATGTAGCAGTCTAGCATAGGGAGGGAGGAGAAGAAAACAGAATTTCCCAAAAGTTCAGGAGGAACATCTGGAAACAGCTACCACCATCTACTACTTGAGGCCTCATCAATTCCATAGAACTAAATTTTGCGAAGTATCTCATTCTGATGGTACATTTGTAGTCACTTACACAGATTGTAGGATGTTTATTAGAGGAGATCGGTAGGCTATTTCAAATTTATTCAAATATCACATGAATACCGTGATTCTCAAATGGTCCATACATTTGGCAGAAATGTCTCCTAGGCTGACAAATGTAGGCAATAAGAGCTTGTCACTTGAAAGGGAATTTTATTTATTATATAAAATATATAAATATTCAGTCACTGCCACTGTAAGTTGAAATCAATGAGCCCCCAAATAACTTAATTTCAAGAGGACTTAAAGCATGATTAGTTTTCTATGTCCCAGGTATAACAAGCTGGATATAACTCACACATTTCCCGAGCTTCCTTCGATGTGATATATTCATAGGCCTACTGCTGGAAAAAAGATAGCTTGGATGCTTAATCTTTATCATAGCACTGCACAGTGTGAATTAAATGGCAAATTAAAAAAAGCGACACCAAAGGAAGTATCAGGCTGAAATCAACATAAAGCCAGTATGTGACTCTGAATTGTAGAAGGCAACATAAAGTGTTTTCCAAAGTGGGAATGATATTTTTCTTCAACAAGAATTAAGGGTGGCTTTCCAGAGTGAATCACTGCAACCTGTTCCCATGGATTTACAATACAAGTAATATGCACCTAGAATATTTGTTCACTGCTGGATTCTTGCATGCATGTTATCTGCTTGTAGCCTCCTGGTTATCTACATTCAGTCTGGAAGATTTTTTTTCTGGGCTACAGCTCCCAGGATTCCCCAAACAATATGGGCCAAGGTCATACTAGGAATTTTAGTCCCAAAAATAATGATAAATTCATTAAGGCAATTACAAATGTCAACCTGTAGTTCATAGTCACAATCCCTATGTAATCACTGCTTTGGGAAATAGATAGAGGTTGTGAAAGTACCCCAATCCCCACTTACTGGGTAGCGGCCATTGGTAGTGACAGGGGACTGTTCCCCTTCACAAAGCAGCTGACTGGCATTTCCACAAACACACACACAGTGCTCTCTGGTGAAAGGGATAAGTGCAACATGGTTTTAACTGTTGCTAGCAGTGGATACTAGGCTTGTTTGATAAAAATAATTGTTCAAAACTCATTTTGGATGTAGGGGCCGATGGTGGTTTGGATCTAAAGTCAATTCCAATTTTCACAGAAAAAGGTTCAAAACTTTTCAAAACTTCCGAGATTTTCGAATCCTTTGTTAATTGTTTCAGTCTTATTTTCTATTTCATTGGGTGGTCTTTACTTTGAAAGTAGTTGTTTAACTCCAGAAGGTGGGGGCAAGCAAAGGGAAGAAATCCATCCACTTTGGTTAAAACTGCTTATCTCGCTTAAGACTGAAGTCGGAGGAAAAGAGGAAAGGACTGATGACTGACAGGTCAGAGTTTGAATCCGGGGAGAGCGTGGATGAGCTCCCTCTTTTAGCTCCATCCACACTGGTTTAAACTGACGCGGATCCATCTTATCCACACTGGTTTAAACTGATGCGGGAGAGAAAGGAAAGGAATCCATCCACACTGGTTTAAACTGAGGTGGGAGGGAAAGGAATCCATCCACACTGGTTTAAACTGAGGTGGGAGGGAAAGGAATCCATCCACACTGGTTTAAACCGACGCGGATCCATCCCATCCACACTGGTTTAAACTGACGCGGGAGAGAAAGGAAAGGAATCCTTTAAACTGACGCGGATCCATCCCACCCACACTGGTTTAAACTGAAGCAGGAGGGAAAGGAATCCATCCACACTGGTTTAAACTGACGCGGGAGGGAAAGGAAAGGAATCCATCCACACTGGTTTAAACTGACGCGGGAGGGAAAGGAAAGGAATCCATCCACACTGGTTTAAACTGATGCGGGAGAGAAAGGAAAGGAATCCATCCACACTGGTTTAAACTGAGGTGGGAGGGAAAGGAATCCATCCACACTGGTTTAAACCGACGCGGATCCATCCCATCCACACTGGTTTAAACTGACGCGGGAGAGAAAGGAAAGGAATCCTTTAAACTGACGCGGATCCATCCCACCCACACTAGTTTAAACTGAAGCAGGAGGGAAAGGAATCCATCCACACTGGTTTAAACTGACGCGGGAGGGAAAGGAAAGGAATCCTTTAAACTGACGCGGATCCATCCCACCCACACTGGTTTAAACTGACGCGGGAGAGAAAGGAAAGGAATCCTTTAAACTGACTTATGATCCATCCCATCACACTGGTTTAAATCACTTGGAGAGAAAGGAAAGGAATCCTTTAAACTGACGCGGATCCATCCCACCCACACTAGTTTAAACTGAAGCAGGAGGGAACGGAATCCAACTCAACTCCTTTAAACTGACGCGGATCCATCCCATCCACACTGGTTTAAACTAACGCGGGAGGGAAAGGAAAGGAATCCATCCACACTAGTTTAAACTGACGCGGGAGGGAAAGGAATCTGCGTCAGAGGGAAAGGAAAGGAATCCATCCACACTGGTTTAAAACTGACCTCATCACACTAGAGCAGGAGATCTCAAACTTTTTCAGTTGTGAAGCCCTTTTTGAAGCCCCAAGAAATGGTATAATATAATATAATTTAATATGATATGTTTATATATCAGGCATAGGCCCGGTGGCGCAATGTGTTAAAATCTTGTGCTGGCAGGACTGGTGACTGACAGGTCAGAGTTTGAATCTGGGGAGAGCATGGATGAGCTCCCTCTTTTAGCTCCAGCTCCCCATGCAGGGACATGAGAGAAGCCTCCCGCAAGGATGGTAAGACTTCAGAACATCCTGGCATCCCATGGGCAACGTCCTTGAGGACGGCCAATTCTCTCACACCAGAAGCAACTAACAGTTTCTCAAGTTGCTCCTAACACGAAAAAAAAGCATGGGCAAACTTTTTGACCAACATAAGGAGCAAGAAAGAGGAGGAGGAGGAGGAGGGAGAAAGAAGAGGGAAGTGAGAAAAACCTCAATTTGCTTCACGGAGCCCCAAGGGCTCCATGGAGCACCCTTTGAAAACTGGTGCACTAGAGCATGGATCCACTTTAAATCCCATGGCTGCCTCCTGCAGAATTATGGGGCTTGTAGTCTAGAGAGGGGCTTTCAAACCACTCAGCTAGAGAGATCCTGGGCCTCACTAAACTACAAATCCCAGAATTCTGCAGGAGGCAGCACCTGGGTTTAAAGTGGATCCATGCTCTAGTGCAAGCGTTTTATTTATTTATCTGCATCATTTATATCCCGCCCTTCTCTATTTCGAAGGCGACTCAGAGCAGCCTTACACATTAGGTAACAATTTGATGCCAGAAATAACATATACTAACATATTTACATTAAAAACCAAACATTAAAACATCACCATTTAAAAGCAGTTATTAAAATCACATGATAGGCTGTTAGGAATTGTGGGAGTTGAAGTTCAAAACACCTGGAGGACCGAAGTTTGTCCATGCCTGCTCTAGTGTGATGAAGCAGCAAGACTGTTAGCAGAGCAACACTCCACTTAAGTTTAGGTGCTGACTCAGACTTTATCCTTTTATGATCATCCTGTTTTGCTTGTCTCTATTCAGGAATCATGGGATCTTACAGCAGGAAGAGCTATCTAACCCAATCCCCTGCCATACAAGAATACACAACTAAAATACTCCTGAAAAACCTCCATCTAACGTTTGCTATTTTTTCCTTGTGCTTTGTGCTCCCTTGGACACAAGCTGTGGTTCCAATATTACTTTTTTCTAGCTTTAGCTCTTGGACTGATTGATCCTGCATGACATCTGTAGCCTTTTGTGTGCATGTGCCCTTCAAGTTGCCTGTCTCAGCTTATGGTGACCCCATCAATTTAATTGGGTTTCCTTAGGCAACGCCAACAAATGCTCAGAGGTAGTTTTGCCAGTTTCATCCTCTGAAATATAGCCTGTAGCTCCTTGTGTTTGTCGGTGGTCTCCCATTTAAATATTAACCAGGGTTGATACTTCTTAGCTTCCAAGATCAGACAGGATCTGGCGTCTTCTGGGTATTTAGATCTACCACACTCTTATTTTTGTCTACTAGGTGTTATTGTATGCCTTACTTTCTTTGGACTTGGATCACTCTTGCATCGACCTGGTGATCTGACAGAGGGGTCGGCATCTGACAGCTTGGAGAAGAGAGAGAACTGACAGTTCTTCCCTTCATGCTTTGAAACCTTCATAGGATTTGCTTGGCATGAGGAAAATAAAGGAACCCTTTGGTGTTTCATAAAGCAAGCCTGTCTTTTCCAATAAGAAGAGTGAAAGAGAAGAGGAAGAGCCGATATAGGAAAAACAAGAGAAAGGCAGAGAGACACAAAGTTTTGTTTTTTAAAAATCAACTAGGGCTTGGGAAAGCTATGTTTTAAACTACAATTCCCAGTCAGATGTCATGCTGAGTTGCAGCCCAAAAGTGTGACTTCCCTAAGCTCTGAGGTCAATTGACTGTGTAAGCAAATATCTGTGAGCCTTCCCTCTGCTGTGTTGTATGGTAATGACTCCTACCTAGTACTCCATTGTTCCACCAGTGTGCAGTTACTCTCAGCAAGAGAAGACATAGTGTGGGATTTGGAAGAGCAGTGATCCACTGGATACATAGGCTGCAGGAAGTCTTAGTGTATTAGGATCTATCACTTCATCACACTTGAGCAGGGTTTCCCAACCTTTTTTGAGTCGCGGCACACTTTTTACACTTACAAAATCCTGGGGCACACCACTAACCAAAATGACACAAAATGACACTCTAACGCAGTAATACATATAGTTAATATGTTTTTAAATGTATTTATACACTCAGTGTGAAACCTGGGCCTGTTTCGATGAACACAACATAGATATCCTGGCAGGAATGGCAGAAAGACACACACGAAGGTCTTGCTCAACAGCTGTCAGTCTCTCTCTGTGTTTAGAAAAAAATGTCTCCATATAGCTTCAAAGCAGTCCACTAGTACTCTTCTTATGCATCAATACATCTCATGGAACAATAATGAGGCTTCCACCTTCAATATACAGTATATGCTCCTGTATCATTCCAGGTGGGCATTAGACGAGTACCTTGTGTATAACTGGTGAACAGGAGAGTTGTTACACAGTCACTAGAAAGGCTATCACGTCCAGCCAATGCCAAATGCAGTAATAGTTGGTACACATAAACAAGAAAACGGCTGAAGGAGGCGGTGCCCCATCCCCTTCTTCGCTGCCCGGCCCCTCCCCCCCCCGCAAGCAGTAGCAGCAGGAGTTCGGCAGGAGGGGGAAGAAAGGGGAGAAGAGAGGTTTTCCCGCAGCACACCAGGTGATCACTCACGGCACACTAGTGTGCCATGGCACCGTGGTTGGGAAACACTGCACTAGAGAATGAATCCACTTTAAATCTGGTTTCTGTCTCCTGCAGAATTCTGGGGTTTGTAATTTAGTGATCTTGTTAAAGGCCCGAGTTTCCAGCTTTTGTGAGTCATCTCTAGGTGTAAAACGGGGACACAAATTCACCACGTCTGGTGCGTTCAGCTCCTGGCACGTAGAAATTCCAATGTGCAAATCTCCAGTTTATCTAGGAGAGCAGCACTTTGTTACAATGTGCAAGGCTTAATTTATTTGTTTTTAGGGAGTATCAATTTCTTCTTTCCCTCCTAATTAATGCGGTTTCAGGATTTACCCTTGGCTTTGCTTTGCATTCCCTTTCTGGCTAGAAACAGGTAAGTTTGTTTAAATATTCCTTACTCTGTCTAAGGGTGCTTCCAGACAAGGCTTAAACCTGCTTCAGAGTGGGTTAAAGAAACTCATTTTGAAGCAGGTTTAAATCCCCATGCTAACCCCAAAACAACAGGCTTTTCCCATTGGTGTCCCCATGACCTCCCAGTAACTTCCAGGAGGGCATGGGGCAACTGAACCCCGCCTCCTTCAAAATCCCTTAAAACAAGAGAAAACTTACTGAGCAGCCACGAGGCCTCTCCGGCAGGTCTCCTGACACGTAGAAATGATGTCGGGGGGGGGGAGCAATTTTTCTCACCCCCTGCCTCCTGGTGCATCATTTCTATGCACCCAGACGCTTGCCAGAGAAGCCTCATGGCTGCCTGGTAAGATTTCTCTAATTTTAGAGCTTTTGGTGGGTGAGGGTAAGGAAGGGGTTGGGCACCCTCCTCACTTCTCTCGACTTTTGAATGCCTGAAGAAGTGAGATGGGTGTGGGGACTGATCCTCGGGACTACTTGAGAGTCTATCGCCACAGAGTCCATACCTCATTAGACCCAGGCTTTTCAGGCAGGCATGGGTCTAATGGGATATCTAATTAATTTGGGACAAAGCAGGGTTTGCCTACTTTGCCATGAATTAATCCTCTTTTACCTGAGGCATTGTTTGGATGCCTCAAGTCCGGAAGGGCCCGCATTTTGGGCCTTGTCTGGAAGGGCCCTATGTGAGAGGGAGTGTCCCCCCACATACCTCTGGCAAAAAGAAACAAAGATTTCTGATTTGATTTCCAATCAGGAAAATATGTTTTTTTCTGCATGGGTTTGTTTGAATAACAAGCTGTGAGAATTGTGGTTGGTACTTAATTCATGACATTTAAACACCGGGAAGTGGCGCAGCTGGCTAAGTGTCAGCTGCATAAGATCTCTCTGACCTGTAGGTCATGAGTTCGAGGCCTGCCCGAGTTGGGGTGGATGCCCGACCTTAAGTGTAGCCTGCTGTCGACCTTTGCAGCCCAAAAGACAGTTAATTTGTCAAGTAGGAGATAAAGGTACCACATTAAGTGGGGAGGCAAATTTTGACTGATTTATGAGGCCATAAAGAACTCCAGGAATCGCTGAAAGGAATGCGGAAGAACAACAAGGGATGCTGGAAAATGCTGAGAGAGATGAGGAGTACATCAGCTCCCCCTGGTGGCCAGAAGTTTGCCAGAAAAATTGCCTCCTTGTTCATCTCTGTTCGTCAATATATGTATATGTTGAACTGCAGGGATTGTCTGCAAGTATATGTACTGTAATCTGCTCTGAGTCCCCTTCGGGGTGAGAAGAGTGGAATATAAATTAAATATAAATAAATAAATAAAGTTAATAACATCACCAGGGGCTACCCCTATTATGTCTTAGGTTTGGGGTGAAATGTCTCATGGCCTGGGACAATCCCACACAGGCAACCCTAATTCGATTGACTAGGCACATTACAGTATATTCATCACAAGGTCAAAGAAGAAAAATCAGTGGATGGGAATTGAGATTATTTTTTATCATCAGAGTTTTTTGGACTACAGCTGAACATGTATTTGTGTGCGGCTGAGAAATTGTTCAATCAGAGTTCATGGCTGGATGAAAGAAGCACATCTCTAAGTCTTATAAAGGAAAGATAGGATCAAAATGAAATGGATAAATGTCTTAGTCAATAAAATCTAGGTATGTGCACCAGCAGTTTACAATCTTATGGCTTATTTGAGCAATATAGAATCTTTTACAATGGCAAATCGCTACAGATAGCCAATCGGTTAGCTGTCAACATCCCATCTTAGACATTCACTGCTATTCACAAGTAAACTTAGAGGTGAGGGACTGTATCCTACCGTTCTGGTCTTTCTATATACTCACAGCTGAAGTGTGTTGTTTGTAAAGATTGGTGAACCACACATCTCCACCTTATATCTCAATTTATTTGCACATGTACTACTCAAACCACACATCTCCAACTCATATATCAGTTTATTTGTACATGTACTACTTGGTCTTGAGAAGCCAGTACTTTATAGCTTGAATCTTCCATGTTATACCTCGTAGTGTGACAGAGCTCTTGATCTGCACTGAAGCCTTCTTATGACTCACCCACAGCAACAAAAGCCGTGGACACATTTTATAAATGGGCTGAGGTGTGTGTGTCTGTGCGATGAACAGGAAGCTCAGACTAAAAGCAAAGAAACTAATTTAGACACTCTGTTCTTACAATGGATATGGATCTGTGTCTGAACAATTTATTGTTAACCGTAATTGTTAGCCTAATGATTTGATCACGGAGGATTGATTGTTATCCGATTAGGGTTACATAGCTCTCCTTCTGTCAGCACTTCCTTTACAAAAAAACAATTTTGAAGAATTTCTTAGTTAGAAATATAGAATTTTTTTTTGGACTTGAAATGAAAACCTTAATGTGCTGTCGCAGCTTCACAAACAGAAAAAAATATATATTGGCAGACAGAAGGAAGGTTTATTTATTGGCGGATGCCACTGCATGGTTGTCATTTCACTCTGATCTCCCAGTGTGAATTCTAAATTAAAAATGTGACGAGCCAAAAATCAGAGGACAACACTAGAATTGTGTTTTCACTCCTCTCTCCATCTTACACACAGCTGGTACATTGGGCACCAATGAAGTTTTTCAACCCATCAAGCTTCTTGTCAGCAGCTTGGATGAGCAAGGAAACACATTGATTTTAGTGTTTGAGCAAAACTGTGTGATTGGAGCAGTACCAACTTAATACCTTATTTGGCAACACTGGATCTCTCTCCACTGGTTACAGAGGAATTCTGCCTCTCTCTCTGTGTATAGATATAGATATTCAGGATCTAGGACACCTTTTCTAGTTGACTTACCAACCTGGCAGCTGAACTTGGATGAATTCACCAGAGACATCTGATCTACATCTGGTGTCAATGTAGATAGTAAACAAAATGAATGAGCTAAACATTCATAGACGATATTAATGAAAGCACATAGGACTTTATCCCATAGGCAGGAGGGAAGTAGGGGGAAGTGGAGGAAAGTGTGTGTGTGTGTGGGGGGGAAGTGTTCTTAAGAGTAGGGACCTGACCTATCCCCAGGCTCGGATTACCCATAAGGCCACCCTAGGCCAAGGCCTAGGGTGGCAGCCATGGGGGGGGGGGGGCAGCAGATCCGGAACCCCCCAATTTTTTTCAAAAAAATTCCAAAAAAAATCCCCCAAAAAATCCAAAAAAAATTCCAAAAAAAGTGCACATGCGCACGGCAGGAGAAGCACCATCCACGGCCGCCCCCCCTTTGCTCTGCTCCCCGCAGCTCCTCCCTCCCTCCTAAAGCCGTCATCATGCCGGCCTCAGAAGCGGCTGAAATCGCCCTTTTCAGGCCGGCATGATGGCTTTAGGAGGGAGGGAGGAGCCGTGGGGAGCCTCACCACCCCTCCTCCCTCCCTCCTAAAGCCACCATGAGCAGCAAGGAATCTGGGCCGGGTAGGGGATGTGTGCCAAGCCTATTATGCCACGGAGGAGCCTTTGTGGATCAAAGCAACCAACCAACCAAGACACCTACTTTGTTTTAAAAAGAGAGGAGGAGAAAAGTCCCAATCTATCCCTACCTATCAAAGTCAAAGGGCTGAAAGGAAGGGCTGTGGGGAAATGTCAACAGCCTGCAAGGCGGGGGAGGGAGGCCCTGAGTGCAATGACGTGCTGGCAGGAGGAGGAGGGCGAGGGGTGTGTGTGTGGAGTAAGCCTTACTCCTTCGCCGCCTCCAGTCATTCACCCTTCTTCACCAGGAGACTCTTCTGCGCTCTCCTCCTCGGCCATGGCGGCCCAGCGGTGCGGCTACTGCGTTGCCTGCCGGTCTGGAGGAGGCGGTGGCGACAGCAGCCGGGAGCGTGGCGAGAGAGAGCAAGAGTGCCCCCACCAGCCATTACGGGACCACTGGGGGCGGGGGCGGGCGGGGGTGGAGCTGGGGCCGTCGGGGGTGGAGCCGGGGCGGGGGAGAGCCTTTGGCCTAGGGTGCCAAGAGGACATGATCCGGGCCTGCCTATCCCAGCCAGGTCTGTCTTTGGGGATGGCCAGCCATCCCACAACATTTCCCCATCCTCTTCTATGAGTCTATGATCCTTCCTGCTGCTGTCGTCAATCAGGATTCAAGAAACATCCGACTCTTGAAAATAAAGTCTTCTGATCATCTCTGCACGTTGGCAAGATGGACTTCTATGCACAGCGCCTGGAAGTGGCTGACTGTCATGGGATAGCCTCTGTGTGAGTGTGGATGAAGATGGTAAGAAAACGGGGGATTAGAGTAGAATAAGGTTGAAAGTCTGATAAAAAAGCTTTCCCATCCACAGATTCAGAAAACAGAAATCCCAACAGATTTTACCCCCGCTGTTTTTCTCCTCTCTGATGCATTTCTCATTCTATGCTGATTCTAAACCTTTCTCCAGGCTCCCCAGGTGGACAGGTTCCTTTTATCCCACCAAATTGCTGATTCTGTTTCTTCCAACGGGCAGAATAGCCGTTTTCCTTTTTATCATTTACCTGCTCCCCCCAAGAATTCTTACAAATTTGTAATTAGTAGATAGATGAGCTGAGACATTCTCTTCAGGGGGAGTCTTGGCTTCCTCCCTCCCACCCCAATTACACATCTGTCTACAGTATTCACAGTTCCCTGGAAAGAAGGAAAGAATGACTGTCAAACCATCTGAACTGTGTAGATCTGACATGAATCCTTCTCTGTGCTGCTCAATGCTTTGTTGAATCATCTCAAATTAGAAAGTCCTGCTGGCAGGGAAGAACCTCTAGAAAAGCCTTGTTAAGATGGCACTGTGAGGTCTCTTTGCTTCAAGCATTGTCCAGTCCTACTGCAGGTACAGAAGCAAGGTATTAAAATAATTTCATGCAGGCTGACAGTCTCATCTCCGAGGAATAAAACAAACCACAGTGGGCACTGCTATTGGGCTTGGCCGACTTACCGGCCGCAGGCCCAAATTAACCCCTTTTGGCGCCCTAGGCCACACTTTGGAATTATGCCCCCAAATCAACCTCTACCGCACCCCCCAACCACCTTGTGGCGCCGCACACCCTCCTTCCTTGAGTCAAGGAAGGAGGGCGCGAGGAGGAGGAAGGAAGCCCCACCCCTGGAGCCGCTGCCGGGCATGCGCAGCAGGAGGGCGTGAGTGCCTCTGCCTCCTCTGCCATGTTTCTGGGTGCCGCGCATGACAATGACTTGACAATGGCGAGGGGGGTAATGGCGAGGGGGGGCACCAATTCCTCCTCCCCTGCCCCCTTGTAGCGCTCTCCCCCTGCTCTACTCCTCCGAGAGAGAGTCATCTCCATGCCGTGCGTTGCGGTTTTTTTTGGTCCGTTTGAACTGTGCCCCCCTTGGCTTGCGCCCCTAGGCCATGGCCTAGGGTGGCCTTATGGGTAATCCGGGCCTGACTGGCCGGGCTGGTTGCAGGGCGGGGCTGCCCTCGCGCCATCTTGCCTGGGAGAAGGGGCTTCTTTTCCCCAGAAGCCCCTGGGGTGGCGGGAAGTCTTCCCGCCACCACACCGGCTGGCCAATGATGGGGCTAGCCCCGCCCTGCCCCTTCTTTGCAGCTGGCCGGCCCATACTTCCACCCGGGCAGCTTATATAAAGCCGCCCGGGACCACCAGGCAGCACGTGGGGCCATTCTTGTTTTCCTCCCACCCTCCCTTCATTGTTGCATTGTGCATGGTTATGCGTTATTCTGTTTGGCTTGGTTGTTAAGGGGGATAACGCCCTGGCCCCCTGGGGTGGCGAGTTTCCATGGACAGGCATTGGGCCGCTCACACCCCAGGCTTGCAAATGCCTTTGGATATTCGTGGGGGCTGTCTGACCCTGATCCAGATCCCATGCATGGCCACCAACCTTTTGTTCCTGTTTTCAATAAATGAGATGTGGCCATTTTCATCCAACCACTTGTGTCTGTGTCATTATTCTGGGCGCGAGGTGTGCCACCCTTGCACACACAACAGGAATATGAGTGAGAGTTTATGAAGGGTGGCATAGGCTTGCAGTATTCTGCAACAGATCAATGTATGGGCATTAGTTATGATGGCAAGGAGCACTAGCACACCCTGCAACATTTCACAAGTGAAAACTTGGAAATGTGTGGCCAAACAACATCAAAGTGTAGTCATGAGAGAAAACCAAGAATACACAAGTTTAGAAAGACCTCTGTTTTCCCCTGAGTCTGCAAAGAAGGGCAAGATTCTGCTTCCTCTCCTCCTCTCCTCCCTTATTGCAAATTGCTTTTGCACTTTGAACCCAGAAATTGCTTGAAGGGCAAGGGAGGATAGCAATGGCAAGAGAGAGAAACTGTAAAAAATTTAAAAAGCGCGCAAACAGTGGCATGGCAGAGAATTAATTGGAACTATCCCTTGAGGTTATGCATAGGGTGGTGTAGGTGGGTGGGAGGGGGGTATGTCTCACAATATGTTTCCTAGCACTTGCTCTCCTCAATGTTTTTTTTATTAGTTTGCATTAAACAAACAAAATAAATAAAATACAAACATAAATACAAGGTTATAAGACAACCCTAATCAATTTTCCACAGTTTCTTTCCTCGCGTGCCTGTCAATAATTCTGAATTTCAAATTTGCAAAATAGAAAGTATCAAAGATACGATAATAAATCTTTCCAGTATTTATGCTAGAACTGAGTGAAGTTGGGATATCAAAAGCACAGTTTACAAGAACAATGAATGTCCCAATAAATATGTCTGTCCTAGTTTTGCCTTTAAGAATTTTACATGCAGCTATTATTTTTTTTCATGTAATGCAAGGTATCAAATTCTCCTTTACCATGTGAGAAGATCTATTGTATACATGTATAAATCGACATCATGTATACATTGAGGGCAGGGTTTAAGACCAAAATTATGGATTTTGATATGACTCTTTAATAAGTCAAGGATTGTTCCATGGAGGAGGAGGAGGATGATTATGATAATAGTAATAATAAGCCAACATTGAAAAGTCGATGACAGATCCCAGATGTAGACTCTGCAAGGAGGCAGATGAAACGATAGATCACATCCTCAGCTGCAGCAAGATCATGCAGACAGATTACAAGCAGAGGCACAACACCATTGTTCAGACGATTCATTTGAACTTGTGCCACAAATACCATCTGCCTGCAACAAAGAACTGGTGGGATCACATATAATGAACATGTCAAACTAGTCTGGGACTTCCGAATTCAGACTGACAGAGTTTTGGAGCACAATGCTCCTGACCTCACGATCGTGTTAAAAAGCCAAGTATGGATTGTCGATGTTGTAATCCCTGGTGACTAATGTTGCTGTCCTTGAGCAAGCAGGGATCACCAGCATTGAGGCCATGCTATTGAAAACACAGCTGCGCTGGGCAGGGCACATCTCTAGGATGGAGGACCACCACTTCCCAAACATACTACTCTATGGTGAACTCGCCATGGGTCAACGCAAGAGAGGCGCCCCCAAAAAGAGATATAAGGATTCCCTGAAACAACATCTCAGGCTTGGCCAGATTGATCACCAACAATGGTCCACCCTGGCCTCACATCGGGAGGCATGGAGACGCACAATGCTGCGTCCTCTTTCAAGAAGTCACGCCGAGCGGGTCTCGAAGAGAAACAACAATGCAGAAAGAACCGCAACTTGGAAATAACATCACCCAAGGAGACTTTCTGCTGTGCTTTCTGCAACCAAACTTGCCTATCTCAGATTGGCCTTTTTAGTCATCAACGCACTTGTAAGAAGCATGGGATGAGTCCTTCCTACGAATCTTCATTCGTGAAGTAATGCCGAGAGAATCCCTGGTGACAGCAGGATTGAAGAGAAACAACTGGAAAAGCTGACACAATATGAGGATATAAGGATTAAACTGCAAAGGCTCTGGCACAAGCCAGTAAAGGTGGTCCCAGTGGCCTGCACTTAAACACAATCGGCACTGACAACATTACCATCTGTCACCTGCAAAAGGCCACCCTACTGGGATCTGCACGCATTGTACATCACACAGTCCTAGATACTTGGGAAGTGTCGATGTGTGATCCAATAAAACAGCCTTGTGTGACCTTGTTTGCTATGTACTAATCTTATTATGTTTAAAATAATAATCATAATAACTTTATTCTTATATCCTGCCACCATCTCCCTGCTCTCACTCCCGCCAACTTCTCAAACATGGTTGGGGGGACGAGAGAGAGGGCCTTCTCGGTGGTGGCTCCCCATCTGTGGAAAGCACTTCCAAGCGACATACGATCAACACCATCCCTCCTGGCATTCAGGAAAAAAATGAAATATTGGCTGTGGGACCAAGCATTTGCACATTAGCACAATAGAGCACTTTGGACTGGATTTGTAACAGCAAGTTGGTGGATATGGCTCAATGCTTCTGTTATGGACGAAATACTGTTTTTAACTTAAGAAAATGTGTATGATGTGTTAATGTTAATTGTATTTTAATGTGTTTTAATGCTGTATGTTTTTGGTTTTATATTGTATTTATTATGTTGGCATTGAATTGTGCCTTTTGTTAGGCCGCTCTGAGTCCCTCCTCGGGGGTTGAGAAGAGCGGGGTAGAAATGTTGGAAATAAATAAATAAATAAATGCATTTCGGAAGTCGATTTGGATATTGGTTTTGATCTGGCTTCGGATGTGAATCACTTCCGATTTTTAAAGTGATTTTATTGAAATGGATTCGGATGTATTCAAATATTCAGAAGTATTCAGAAATAGCCTCTGCGATAGCACAATGTGTGAAAATCAGCAGAAGGGAGAGTCAAAACTATGGGGAATCCCTTTTCCATCTGTTTTTGACCGCTACTAATGACAAAACTAGCCACTGGTACAAAATATTAAGCACTGTTAACACATTAATAAACAATTTTAAAAATGGGACATAAAATTAAATACATTGGTGTCACTACCAATGACATCCGAGCCCTTTCCAAGAATGGCGACGGAGGTCTCGGAATGGTGAATCCACTTCCTGTTTGGGGCGCTGTGCTCGATATCACTTCAATTATCGGAAGTCCGAAAAAAACATCCAAAAATCGGATGTATCCGATTATCGGAAACAGGCCTAATATATAGGGACTTCCACAGTGTAGTTCCAGCTCTATGCTAGGTCTATTCTTGCCACTAATAATAGAAATGGGGCTTACCCACAAAGCAAATGTCTATAAGATAGTAGCCATTCAGTCATGGGAAAAATAGTGGCTGTCAAGAAATGTTTGCTCTGTTATGGTGATGGATACATAAATATGGAGTTCCAGCATTTCAAAGACGTAAGGTATATCTACTCCAGCTCCACTGAGGCTTGCGATGGGAAGGTTAAGCAAGGACTCTTGCGGATGCCCACCGCACTTGCAATCAATCATACCCTTCCAAAGCATTGTTATAGTAACTGGCAAATGTGAACAAGTAAAGGTCATGCACAGATTTCCATCACAGCTCACCTATTTTTAGCGCTACATAAAATGGCTTGAAATGCAGTTGGCATCTTGGCCCAGTGACCCTTAAATTATAAACCACTTGGTTTCATTAGACGCAAGGCCGATCTTTGCAACATTTTGCATATCTGACAATTGCAATCCTTAAAATAAAGAAATCTATATATATAAAATCCTTCACGTGGTGGTTCCAGTCTTATAGACAAAGAAACCACACAAGGCAGACACACAAAAACAGCCCACATACCCAGAAAACCCTACGGGGTATGTTTACCAACACACACCCCCCTGCCCAAAAAAGAGCCAACAGCCAGAAATCCAAAAAAACATTATGGACTACAACTCCCATGATCCCCCACACCACCTCCCTCTGGCAGTTAAGAGCATCGGAATGTTAGTGGAGCTGACCAATTAGAGGCATTATGCAAATACTCCCTCAGTTAGAATGTAGGCTGGGAGCCCCCACCCCACCCCCTGGCAGTTTAGAGAGTCGGAATGTTGATGGTGGTAGGGAAAGTTAGGGAAAGGAATGGAGGGACTGAGACAAGGGGAACAAGGACTGATACAGAAAGGGGAGGAATGGCAGGAAGGAGGGAAAGGAAAGGAGGAAGGGAGGGAAGGAAGGAAGGAGGGGAGAAGAAAAAAAAGGAAGGATAGAAGAAAGAATGGATGGAAGGAAGGAGGGGAGAAGAAAAGAAGGAAAAAAGGAAGGAAGAAAAGAAGGAAGGACGGGAGGGAAAGGGGAAGGAAAGGATAGAAGGATGGAGGAGTGAAGGAAGGAAAGAGGGAGAAGAAAGGAAGGAAAAAGGAAGGATAGCAGGGAGGAGGGGAGGGAAAAGGAAGGAAAGGATAGAAGGATGGAGTGAAGGAAGGAAGGAAAGAGGGGAGAAAAAAGGAACACAGAAACCCATACACATGCACAGAAATATACAAATATACACATACACACATACATAAACACACCTGTACTTACACACATCAACACATATACACGCACATACATATAGAAACACACATATACATAAGTACACACATATACACGCATACACATATACACATATACATAACTACATACACAGTCCCCAAGTTAAAAAAATCCCACAGCAACGCGTGGCCGGGTCAGCTAGTGTTATATAAGAATTATCAGTTCCCCGTGAGCTTTTCCTGTGCCTGTCACATGGAATGAAAATATATTTTTCTCAGGGCTGGCTTTGTTAAAAGGACTTACATGTCTTGAAGTACCAGAACGACAAAAGCATCCTTCCAAGGATAGGTTCCTCAATTGGTGCTGAATGAAATTCATATTAATTTTAATTCTGACCCAAATAACGGCAGCCCCCCAAGATGGCAATACATTGTGCTGAAAGAAGAGAGGTCTGTGCAGGGTCACGTTTCAGACTGGGTCTGTCTCTGTATGTTTCAACTCAGCCATATGATGTAAAAAGGAACACATTTTGACAGAACTAACACATACGTCTCTTCGGTGAGTCACCAAAAAGTTATAATTAAATACAATTAGACGAGTACAAATAATACCAACCTTCCTATAGCTCCAGTGCTGATTGCCCTTCATACCATGGCAGTCATAAAGTGTGACAGGACTACTATGCGACACAGCGTCAAAGCAGAATTTTCTGGTGTGAAGAGGTTCTCCTGGCCGGATGTCTTCCCTCCAACCAAAAGTGAAGAGCTAAAGAAAACAGTTAAGCAAAACAGCAATATAACATGGCCTTTAGACAAGACTCACAACAATAGGAAATCATTCCTTTTGGCTTTATCTTTAAGTACGTTCCAATGAACCATTGAACCAAAATCGTTGAGCTTCAGTGTAACAATTAACAGAAGATTAAAATACCTAGAAGCAATATTGGTCAGGTTTGGGCAAAGGCTATGAATAACTGGAAAGGGAATCCAAACATTTTTTTAAAAAATAAAATACACTATGGAAATTCTCATTCCAAGAAATGGGAAATTAGAAATGACTACCACACTGTAGAACTAATCAAAATGCTGTCATCATAATGGGTGAAATGAAGGAAATTATAAAGGCAGTGAAAGTGGTAGAAAATGAGTGCTTACCAGAACAATTTGACAAATAAATCTGTCAGGTTTAAGCTCCTTCAAAACATGGCAAAAAGACTTGCTCAATTATCCACTGTACAGTACGAACCCCATACCTGCGGGACAATATTTGTGGTTTCACCTACTCACATGTGACAAAATCTGTCATCTGTAAGAATTTTCTAGGACTTCCAGGCAATTCTATGATATGCTTCTGATAGAAGTTACCATACCACCTCATCACACAGGCCGATTTGCCCATTGTATATTGCTTCCCCTCCATTTTCAGCAATGAGCCCTTCCCAACAACACACGGGCAGTTCCAACCGGGCTCCATGACAAAAAGGGAGAGGAAGTGGCACACGCCACCATGGCGGCAACGCAGGAGGCTCCCTGTGTTGCTTTTCCAGCAATGGGGGACACTGGGTGGCAACACTTCCACGCACGGGATGGGAGGCACGGTAAGGTGGGCGATGTGTAGCATGGAGCAACGGGTTCTCCATGCCCCCACCCCCACCGGAAGCCCATGGATTCACTACAATGTGGGATGAATCCATGGGTCTTTTTGATGAGGTCTATAGAGTCACCCGAGAGGACTTAGTAAATTCCTAGGAATCTTCTGGGTCTTCCAGGGTGAATCCATGGTAACTTCAATCAGAATTGTTTATTTCAATATGGTTTATTATTATCTATGGCTTCCCCTTTCTATGTTAAGTTCAGGAATACTGTACAGATCATATTCTCCCCATTAAAACAAAACAAATGTGAATGTTCATGAATGCGTACTTAATCTAAAGCAGTGTTTTTCAACCATTTTTGAACCGCGACACATTTTTTACATTTACAAAATCCTGGGGCACACCACCAACCAAAATGACACAAAATGACACTCTAACACAGTAATACATATAGTTAATATGTTTTAAATGTATTTATACACTCAGTGTGAAACCTGGGCCTGAACACAACATAGATATCCTGGCAGAATCCGTTCGGTGTGATGCTGCTTCATTATCACAACATATTTGCTATCCTGATTGTTATGTTGAATGGCAGAAAGACACAGCCCTCGATGGTCTTAAATAAATAAATAAATAAATAAAGCTGGGGAGCTGGGATTTATAGTTCACCTGCAATCAAAGAGCATTCTGAACTCCACCAATGATGGAATGGAATCAAACTTCCCACACAGAACTACCATAACCAAGAGAAAATACTGTAAGAATTTGGTGGGCATTGACATTGATTTTTGGAGTTGTAGTTCACCTATATCCAGAGAGCACTGTGGAGAGGGAGGGAGGAAGATGTGGGGCGAGTCTGCGCAGTAGCGCCTGCATGGGTCACGTCTTCCTCCCTCTCCCTCCTGTAGAAACGGCAGCATGAGCAGAGCGAGGCAAAGCAAGCAGAGCGAGGCTGGGAAGAAGGAAGCCCGAGTGAAGAAGAAAAAGTGTTCGGCAGGAGGGGGAAGAAAGGGTATTGGAGGTTCCAATTTCCCACGGCACACCTGATGATTGCTCATGGCACACTAGTGTGCCACGGCACACTGGTTGGGAAACACTGATCTAAAGGATACAGGCTGGAATTCAGTATGGGAATTTAGCATTTATTGCAGACATAAGTAGACTTATATCTGCATGAAATAAATGACGCTACGTTTCCTAACCTTGCTGGACCTCAGCGGCACAAACGGTGACTTCCAACAGTATATATCTGAAAGTTGGATGAGTGATCCTCTATAACCTTTTGTCATTTCCTTAAAAAAATCAAGGAGGCAGCTCTTTTATTTTTATTTTAATAAATAATTTCTAAAAAGGTTTTTTAAAAAATCTTTAAAATTGGTGGATCATCTGAATATGTTGAAATTTGATATGCTAACAGAGGAGGATGTGTTGAAGCAGTATATAAAGTTTCATCAAGATTGGTGTAAAAATGAGGGAAGGAGAAGGCCCTGGAGTTTCCCCATTGCCAGTGCTGTTATCTGCGTATTGCGCAATTGCGCCTGCCATTAACAAAGTGATTTGGAAATCTTGGAAGTTTTGAAAAGTTCTGACTTTTTTTCAGAAAGAAATCGGAAGTGACTTTAGAATCAAACCACCGGCACCCCCTACAGCCGAAACAAGTTTTGAACCTTTTTTTGGATCAACGAAGCCTACCAAGTAGTGTAAATTCACTTTCAATCATATAAGGCTGCACCTGGAGTCTCAAATAGTTCAGGCAAAGGTTTGCCACCTGAACCACAACATTGTTCATACCGAGAATGAACCATGTGCCTGCATATTATTTCCCTCACGCTCCACTTCCTAAAATATATCCTGTTTAGTAAGTACACTTAAAATGCAGTGCCCTGAATGTCAAAGGGAATTGAGAGTAACAAAATATGATTATCTTTTCTGAAACCGCTGCAGGGGGAAGGAATCAAGGAAAGGAGCAAGGAAATAATGCAGGTAAAAAAGGCTGTCGCCAGTCTGATAAACCAGTTTTACCAGGCTCTCATTTCATTCTGGAAGGTGACAGCAAGGGTTACAAGACCAGAACTATTACTTCTGGATTGTAATGAAAATTTGTATGAAGTAAATGTGAAGAATGATGCGATAGTCATCAGAGCTTGGGGGAAAAAGGAAATCTTATTTGGACAGCAACTCACAGAAGCACCAAGCCGACATGGTCACTGGCTAATACTGACTGGGTGGTTTTGTGAGCTGTAATCCCCAAACCCTCCAACTTTGTCACACTCGGATAGCCAGTGCTACACATTATATCCGAAGAAGGGCTGGCTCAAGAGATTTTTCTCTCATCAGAGGATAAATGGATTAGCAGGTTAGCAGAAGCTGCAGAGATTGAGGTAACTCAGCTATTGAAAGGAAATCCTAATGAACAGTTTGCACAAGAACAGGAGCTGCTTACGTTTTATCCGATACTAAGAGAAGGGGAGGCGATGTCAGCAGATTCTCAGGCGAAATTGACTTAGGCTAAATTTAAGAAATATAGGACAATAAGCAACATGTTTGCGATTTTATTTTTCTCCTTTAAATATGGAAGTTCCGAAATTAAGAATTAATGCAATATAAGAATGTAAGGTTTTAGAAAAGCTTGAACTTTTAGAGATCATAACTTTCCAGAAAATTGTATTCATAACCATTTAGAGCAGTGGTTCTCAACCTTCTTAACGCCGCGACCCCTTAATACAGTTCCTCATGTTGTGGTGACCCCCAACCATAACATTATTTTCGTCGCTACTTCATAACTGTAATTTTGCTACTTTTATGAACTGCAATGTAAATATCTGACATGCAGGATGTATTTTCATTCACTGGACCAAATTTGCCACAAATACCTAAATTTGAATACTGGTGGGGTTGCGGGCCAGATTGATTTTGACATTTGGGACTTATATTGGCTGGGATTTATAGTTCACCTACTATCAAACAACATTCTGAACTCCACCAATGATGGACTTGCACCGAACATGGCACACAGAACTCCCATGACCAACAGGAAATACTGGATGGGTCTGGTGGACATTGAGTTTGGGAGTTGTAGTTCACCTACATACAGAGAGCACTGTGGACTCAGACAATGATAGATCTGGACCAAACTTGGCACAGATACTCAATATGTCCAGATGTGAACATTGGTGGAGTTTGGGGAAAATAGACATTGACATGTGTGAGTTGTAGTTGCTGGGATTTATAGTTCACCTACAATCAAAGAGAATTCTGAACCCCACCAAGGATAGAATTGGGCCAAACTTCCCACACAGAACCCCCATGACCAACAGAAAATACAGTGTTTTCTGATTGACTTTGGAGAGCCCTCTGACACTCCCTCGCGACCCCTCCAGGGGTCCTGATCCCCAGGTTGGGAAACACTGATTTAGAGAAAAGCCAAAAACCTGTTTGAGTAGAATCTTCTCGATGGTATGCAACCAAATGTAAATATGCAAAGTAATTCGCTTCAGTTGTTAGACTGAACAACCTACTGACTCTGATCTGTTAGGAAAACAGAGAATATGCCAGTGCATAAAAATAGCAGTTTCTTCAGAAGTGTTCTTCAGTGCCCAAAATATATCTGCTCTCTCATAAAACAACTTGTTTTATAGTATGCACTCAAGAGACAAAAAAGTAGACGTTGATAAAAAATAAAATATTTTGTTTACTCACAACCTTCATGTGTTCAGCATACACAAGTACACAACTTTTCAGTCAGTTACAGATATGTTTGAGATCATTTCTGTGCCATCTGGTCAGAACATCTCTCTCACAATAAACTGCAAGCAAATGTTTGCAAGTCTGCAGTCTGAGCAGTCCCAAAGTCTAAAGAAGTCTGTGCTCTGTTCTTGTCTCAGAACGGATCATGTGGTCTGCAACCCCTCCCACAACTTCTCAGAAAAAACATAGAGCAAGGAAAGAAAGCTGCATTCAGAACATACACACAATAAGTAAGCAACAGGAGTAGAGACAAATAAATTACTAGAGGAGGCTTGAAGAAAGTTGTAATTTTCAACATAAGGCATGAAAAGAATAACTTTTTTTGGACAAATGAGAAGTTAACTTTTTAAGTTGGAAAAGAAATAGATATAAATATACATATAGTTGTAGAGGTGGGTCAAGGTGGATTTCTTTTGCAGTGGCATTTTCACCATCAAGGTGGAGGAAGGTTGGGTTTGTGTTAGCAATATTTATCTCTTTTTCTGATTTTCACATTTTCTTGTCTTGCTGTGTTTTGTGATGTTAGGAGCTATTTCCTGTATTATCAGTTATGTGTGTGCTCATAAATTCAATATGTTTAATAAAATACAAAAAGTAGAATTTTCTCCCTGAAGTGAGAGGTGAGACAAAGTGACATTCTTCTCTACCTGGCGATGGGTACCCATACCCAAAGTCAGGTAGGCAAATCTACTCCTTTCTCCATGCTAGTTATATGCGTGTCCTGTTCTGATGTCAGTAGATGCTCCCACGATGGTCAGGAGCTCTTATGAAGCTTTGTGACTACATAGGAGCAGTGGTGGTGGCAACAACATAGAGGAGGTAATGTATGTGCTACCCCCAGAGGGGTGGCTGAACATCTCAGCCTTATAAACAATGGCTTACACCAGATAACTGCCCAAGATAAGCCCAAAGAGTACTGTCTCCACACACTTTCCTTTACTCCACAACCACTAGCTCCTGCTGCTTGAATCAGATGCTCCTCTCTGCTTAATGGAAGGTTTGGCTCTTAGCAGGAATAAAGAAACCAGACAGCAGTGACAGCCAGTGGTTTTTGTGACCGAAGAGTGGTGAATCCCCTGCAGATTTTAGTCCATTTCAGGGGTCCTCAAACTTTTTAAACAGAGGGCCAGGTCAGAGTCCCTCAAACTGTTGGAGGACTGGGTTGTAATTTGAAAAGAAACATGAATGAATTCCTATGCACACTGCACATATTTATTTATTTTTTCGATTTATATACCACCCTTCCCAAAAAGGCTCAGGGTGGTTCACAACAATGAATACACAACACAACGTAGTTAAAAACAGAATAAAAACAGATTATATCTTATTTGTACTGCAAAACACACTTAAAACAATACAATAATTAAAATGAAGAATTTTAAAAATAAATATAAACTTATTAGTATTTCAATGGGAAGTGTGGGCCTGTTTAGGCTGATGAGATAGGATTGTTGCTGTTGCTGCTGCTGCTCTTGTTGTTTATTTATTTATTTATTTATTCGGCTTTTATGCCGCCACTCCCAAGTAGGCTCGGGGCGGCTTACAGCCAGGGACAAAACAATATACAATCAGCATAACACACTAAAATGCTTTCTAGCCATTTCAGACTTAGGTTGACCCTGAGTGAGGGTCGAGTAAATGACCTTGGAGGGCAATATCCGGGGCCCCCGAGCATTAGTTTCAAGACCCCAGTCTATTCTTTAATGGAGTTGTCCAAAATATTGAATGTATGGCAGGGAAAGGGTTCAGGAGTGCTCATTTACAATCTGGGCTAAAACCCAGAGCAGCAAATCCAACTGCCAACAAGCATAAAGACTGTCTCCACTTGGATGTTTGGCTGGACAAGATATCGTTTGAGGGCAAAGTGCAGGGCTGTCATGCAAATTGGCATGCAATGATATGCACAATGCATTTTGAATGTTGCTCATTTGATGTGAAAGGGCAACCATATGTGTAACTGTTCCATAGATGGAAATCCATGCACCATCACCTAGATACAACTGTTATGCATTGTTCAAAAACCCTCAATACATATGTATAGCACAAACTATGCCTGTACCAACAGATCCTGTACAAAGGATGACTGTAGTTGTAATACTCATAATAATATCTGAATTGGTGGTGATCATGTTAGGCTAACTCCAGTCTTGTGTCTTCTTGGAGTAGCAGCATTGAAATACATGATATCTTTTACTCACAACTAACCTAAGACTTATTCATGAACCTTATAGCAATTATAACGACTAGCTGTTGTTAAGAGGTTTTTTAAAAAAGTAAACACCTCCTTGGTGTGTGTTTTATATGAGGGTTGAATGAAAAGTAATGCCTCCACCTTCGTTACTTGGGTTTGGATGGGAATATTTTAATAAATCAAATGCAGAAATAATCCTTAGAATGTGCTCTTTAACTACCACTATTCACTTTTTCACATAATCATCAGGCAATTGGGTACATTTCTGCCAACGATGAACAAGTTTTCTGAAGCTGTCGTGGAAGAAGTCTGTGTGCTTTCATTTCAGGCATCAGCATCCTGGGTTCCTGGATACCCATTGTGTACAGATCTTCTGATAGCCAAGCAAAGCAATAATGTGACCCACACGTTCTTGTGAAATGCCGATTATGCTTGAAATTTCTCTCTGAGTGATACAACGATCGTTAACTTGCATGACACTCAGCTCATTCTGAGGATGGAAGGCCAACCGGATTCCGTACTCAAGAATTTCCATCTGTGTCTTGAAGGCATTACTGGATGGCTGCGAGCCAGCAGGTTAAAGGTGAATCCGGCGAAGATGGAGATCCTTTGTCTGGGTCATCCAGGCGATAGGGAAATTCAACTGCCGACCCTGGATGGCGAGGCATTACGTCCATCATCATCAGTAAAAAGCCTTGGTGTCCATTTGAACCCTCTGCTGCCAATGGAGACCCAAATCTCCACTGTCAGCAGAATCGCGTTCTTCCACCTGCGACAGGTGAAGTGCTTGGCCCCCTATCTGTCCCGGAACAACCTAGCCATGGTAATTCAAGCCACGGTCATCTCAAGACTTGACTACTGTAACACTCTTTACATTGACTTACCCTCAACCGCGATCTGGAAACTTAAGCTAGTGCAGAATGCTGCAGCCCGGCTGCTCGCGAGGGAGCCGTATAACTCCGACTCTGCACAACCTGCACTGGCTGCCAATCGAATACCGGATCACCTTCAAGGGGTTAGTTCTTACTTTCAAGGCCTTATATGGTCTGGGGCCAGTGTACTTACAGGATCACCTGATTCCATATAACACCCCGAGACTTGAATCTTCTTACCATCCCCAGTGTAAAATCCTTCCATTTAACATCTACCAGGCAAAGAGCCTTTTCTATCATCGCCCCAACTTTGTCGAATGCTCTGCCACCAGAGGCACAGGCTCTGCGAAATTTGAACAGCTTTTGCAGAGCGTGTAAGACACACTTATTTAGGCAAGCATTCAAAGGTTTGTGATCCTCATTTGTGTTTTATATTGTTTTATCGTGTTTTTACTGTTTTATTGCTGCTATTTACTCATATATTCACACATCATGCTGTAAACCGCCCTGAGCCTCTGGGAGTGGCGGTGTACAAATCCAATAAATGAATAAATAAATGAATGAATAAATAAATAAATAAAGTTGCATTGACCGACTGTCTGCACAGAATCTATACTTCACACTTTAACAACACAACCATTCAATGCTAAGGCTTCCTGCCAAAATGGAACTGTAGAGGAGTGTCTGCTGAACAAGCCAGTACCTGCCGCAAACCAGTGCTGCCATCTGCTGAGGAGTTACGAAGGTGGGGGCATTACTTTTCATTCAACCCTTAAAGTATCTACTTGCATGGAAATTAAGGAAACACATGAAACTTTCCCCCTCTTTAAATGGAATATGAAGACATGTACAATGAAAGATACATAAAAGAGGGGGGTATACTATGGGCTTAGAGCAGGAGACTGCCAATGAATACCAGGCTATATTTCAGAGGATGGAACCGAAGAACCACCTCTTAATTATTCCATGCCCAAGAAAACCCTATGAAAAATTCATGGGGACACCATAAGTCGGCACATACACATGCAGGCTGGCAATTGCTCCCCCTCTCCTACTTCCCTTTGAGCTGCCCACATGTAAAGTGCAGATTCCTTGATTCAAAAGGTGCAGCTCATTGCTGAGATTCACTCAGCCTTCTCCTCTAAATTGAGCTGGGACCTCTCCAGGCTATGAATTGTCAGTTTAATTTCTCTCTTTTGTCACTTCCCTCTCCAAACCGCAGCTATAAAACTCACTTAATATACCCTCTGTCTGTAGCTACAGACTCCATCACAGCTCGTTAGAGCCTTTCTTGGGGCCTTTGAGTGATCACAGAGGAGGGCTTTTTTGGAGGGAGGGTGGGATGACAGCATTCCTCTTGATCAGACTTTTGACTAGGATGCATCCTAAAACTCAGGCTGCTGATGCTGAATCAATTGATATCAAGGATAATTTCTCTCATCATTCCCTTTCCAAACAACAGCCTCCTTTGTTCATTTGGACTTGTATCCCTTTCAGCAATTAGAAAGTTTAATTGGGAGCACTGGGT
This sequence comes from Anolis apletophallus, assembly GCA_030556195.1. Lineage (NCBI taxonomy): Eukaryota > Metazoa > Chordata > Lepidosauria > Squamata > Anolidae > Anolis > Anolis apletophallus. The sequence continues at coordinate 43,679,844 of JARBWK010000012.1, forward strand.
CCTAGCTTGTCTATTTTTTCATATATATGTATGCATGTATATAAAGCATTTATATTCCGCCCTTCTCACCCCGAAGGGGACTCAGGGCGGAACACAAAATATAAACGGCAAACATTCAATGCCGAAACATGCTAGACTATACACCAGGGGTGGGCAACTATTTTTTCCAAGGGGCCACACGAGAGCCAAAAAATATTATGGAGGGCTGCACCTAAAGGCGGAACTACATTCTAATCCAGGGGCGGACCTACCTATTCCCGAGGGGTACGCAAATTTTTTTGCGCCCCCCCCCCCCAGTTGCTCCTGTAGGAGCTTCTGTGCATGCCACCGCTCCTCCAGCCTGTCTGCTGACACAGGCCCCACAGAGCCCACGATGGGATGGCGGCAGCAGCACCCCTTCCTCTTGGCCCCGCCCCTGACACCCTTCTCCCTGGGCCGGACAGAATCAGCTGCCGGGCCGCAGCCGGCCTGCAGGCCGTAGGTTGCCCACCCCTGCTATACACATACAAAAACATTAAAATCACTTATCTTGACATTAAAATCCTATTTAAAACTGTCTCAAACAACCATATTGAATCTGGTTGGCATACTAAGAGTTCCTACCGCTGCCTCATTACACAATTAAAAGTATTAATATATTGTACAAGGCTTTCATGACCGGAATCACTGGGTTGTTGTAGGCTTTTTGGGCTGTGTGGCCATGTTCTAGAAGCAGTCTCTCCTGACGTTTCACCTGCATCTGCGGAGGATAAGAATGCCTGCCACAGATGCAGGTGAAACATCAGGAGAGAATGCTTCTAGAACATGGCCACACAGCCCGAAAAACCTACAACAACCCAGTATTAATATACATTTTTCCAGCTTGATCACACTCTGATGTTGCTTCGATCACATGTTTTGTTTTGGGTATGTTCCTACATGGTAGGGAGTTGGACTCATCACACTGATAAGGTCCCATGTTCTGATTCTCCAGTCTCTGTGGTGAATTGGCAGGACAGTGGAGCAAGTCCGGTGTCCCACACTCCACGTTGCCATGTGGTTCCCCCCGGGTAAGCCTCGTTATTCCTAATGGAACATGGGGAGTCTCCCGTGTTGCTACGAATTGTTGTAGGCAGGGCTGGATGAAGGTAATTATAAATGGTAAGCAAACAGTATCCCCCCCCCCCCAACCGGAATTAATATATTATTGTACATAATTGTTATTGTAGTTGTTGCTAGACTTATAGAGTTGGGAGGGACCCCCAAGGGCCATCTAGTCCAGCCCCCTTTCCAAGTAGGAATTAATATATTATTATACATTATTGTTATTATTATTACTATCATTATTATTGCTATTATTAGACTGCTAGAGTTGGAAGGGGCTGTAAGGGCCATCTAGTCCAACCCCCTAATGCCAAGAAGGAATTATTATTATGATCATTGTTATTATATATTTGGGATTAATATATTATTGTACATTATTATTATTACTGTTGTTGCTACACTTCTAGAGTTGGAAGGGGGCCCAAGGGCCATCCAGCCTAGCCTGCTCCTGCCTCCCCAAGAGGCATGGCGCCCCCCCTCCCAGCAAAGGTCCACCCAGATCCCACTGACCTTCATCCTCCCAGCACGTCCTCTCTTCCGAGGGGCTCCTGGTGGCGCTGCCAAAGAAGGCGGGTGGGACGGGCTGCATCGGGCCCCGGGGAAGCCTCATGGAGAGGCCCGCCGAAGAGGAGCCCCCTCCTCCTTCACCTCCTCCTCCGCCTGCTTGCCTGTTGGGGGCCATGTGCGAGGGGAGGGGTGCGCGCATGCACTCATGTTTGGAGGAGGGAGTGGGCTGCATGCGCACTGGCTGGCAGGCTCTCGTCCCTGACTGACGCATGGGGCTGCCATAGCCAGTGCGTCTCGTTCTCCAGCAGCACGCTTTTCTAATTCTCCCCAAACGGCAGAAGAGAAAGACAATGGAATGAGTGAGGGGGCTCCAAAGACGGCCCATGTTGGCGCCCCTGAGTATGTGGCACCTTACTCAGGCGAATAGTCCGAGTAACGGCTTGATCCGGCACTGTTTGTAGGATGCTTTTGCTCCGGCTGAACCACTGACCCCTGTCGTTGTCTAACGGGCATTGTGGGGCTCCATGGATACTGACGTTTCCTCGTATGAGGTCCAAGGTAATTCTTTTAATCCCTTCTAACCCTATTTTTGTGGATATGCCATCTTTGTTTTGAACTGTCAACTAAAACCTATCTGCCTTCCAAAGCCTATTCCTGGTGGGGATGAAAACTAGGGCTTTGTTGGTACAGATCAACACAGTTGCCTACATTTTCGGATTCAACTTTGGGCCATGACTGAGGTCTATCATGGCAATTGCCTGTCCTCATTAATTCCCCATTACATCTCTGCCAGTCAAGCTCTATTATAACTTTATAGCAGACAGTTAATGTATAACACACCAAATGTGTAGGCATGGCATGACTCATGTGTTGTATGAATTTAAGATAGTGCTTCTATTGGCAGGAAGCCACGTTTCCCTAGCTTTCAATTTGCAGTATCAGCAAACAACCTTTGTACCCAATCTGTAGCAATTGCTTCCATTGCGCTTAAGAACCATGTTAACAAAACTCCCTCCTCCTCATTCTCTAGAAAGGCTTCTTCTGGCAAAGCACTGCTCTGTATGTACGGCGTTTGCCTGAATAACATGCCTTTTTTTCTGTTGCTCCACCGTGCTGTGAAAGACAGGCTTAATTTTATCTTGAACCAACCAAACCTCGCTTTGCGAATGCTGGGGTTATTGTTTCTTTTTTTATTTTTTAAAAAAGAAATTATTATTGGCAGCAGAGGCATCAGCTTCACTGAACCTGCTGGGGTTGTTTATCATGTCTGCAGCAGGGAAAACCAGCAGCATATGAGCCTGAAGACAGCAGCAAAGTCTTTCCTGTGCGGTTCTTGCACACTTTTTTCTATGCCACTGTAGACAAAAAATATACATCTACAAAGGGATGCCAGCTGTGCTTTGGGGATGTCAGATAGCTTAAGAATGCCCTGCTGACTGCAGCCATGATGAGTCCCATCAAAGGGCTTGCTCAGGACACCATTTAGCTGTAGAAGAGCATGAATCCCTAGAATATACTGGGACACTGGTATCCAAGATGCAACAGAAATAATAATAATAAACCTGTTCTTAACTTCATCTCAGTAGGACCAGGTTCAATTGCATGGAGAAAACTAGTTTTAATCTTTCCCGATGTATAACTACTTCCTGTACCTAAAAGCAGGATTTTAGGTAAAGGATCAAACCTCATGCAGATTGAAGTCTTAAGCTAGATAACTTTAGAGCAGTGATTTTCAACCAGTGTGCCGCGGAACACTAGTGTGCCGTGAGAGATCATCAGGTGTGCCGTGGGAAATTATTTTCGAACTTCATTCATATATAAACTATAAGGCGCATCTGTCCCTTTAAGAAATGAAACCATAGCACTCTCGCTATGGCGTGAGAGTGCTATGGTCGCACCATCTTGGATTCGCTCAGATTTGCTCAACCACATATCTGTGTGAGATGAGCTTCTCAAGCTTGACTGTGATAAAAACGAAAAACAGAGAGAGACTGACAGCTGTTGAGCAAGAGCTTCGTGTGTGCCTTTCTACCATTCCTGTCAGGATATCTATTTTGTGTTCATCGAAACAGGCCCAGGTTTCACACTAAGTGAGTGTATAAATACATTTAAAAACATATTAACTATATGTATTACTGTGTTAGAGTGTCATTTTGGTTGGTGGTGTGCCCCATGATTTTGTAAATGTAAAAAATGTGCCGTGGCTCAAAAAAGGTTGAAAATCACTGCTTTAGAGAGCCATCAAAGCCATTTTGCTGTTTCAGGCAAAGGACAAGTTAGTTCTCCCTCCTAATGTAACTGCAGGACTGGACTGGATTGGCAAGTGAATGTAATTGAAAGCACCTTCCAATGCATCTGAGGGTCATAAGCTAGTTTATGGAGGGCAGGTTACATTGTCTAGAACAGGGCTGTTCCAGACAACCCATTACACTTGTATATGAACCTGGCTAAAAAAAGTACAAAAATTAAATATTTTCTGATAACAAATCAGCATTTGCAAGACTTGCTAAACAGACTGATTTTCTTTTTCTTTGTTTGTTTTTTTGAAGTAGACCTGATGCATCTCCTGCAGGGTCCACTCTAAATAAACAGACCAAAATAAGGCAGCTAGATTTCTTTGTAAAACACACACACACACAGTTGAGGGGCCACCACTGAGAAGGGCCTGTCTCTCGTCCCCGCCAGTTGTGCCTGCGAAGAAGGCAGGAACAAGAGCAGGGCCTCCCCAGATGATCTTAAACTCCTAGATGGTTCATAAGGAGAGATACATTATTAGAATGCAGAGCTGCAACAAAGTGCTCGCTTCGGCAGCACATATACTAAAATTGGAACGATACAGAGAAGATTAGCAGAGCTGCAACAAACTCATAGTAGTCAATGTAACCATCTCTGTAGTGGTCAAAGATGTTGGCTATGGTGATCATCTCCAATATTGTGGTTGGGAATTTGGATGCCAGGCTTCCATTGATGAACTCCTGCCAAATGATCTTCCTATTTTGGTCTTTGACAATATGCTGAGGAAAGTCCACAATGTTAAAATTCTTGTGGTTCATCCAGTGCATATACTTCTTCCGCCACACATCAAATTCAAAATTGGCAAGGTTTTTCAGCTCTTCCAGGTGATCCAGAACATTGTTGAGCTTGCACTGCTGGTCGAGGGCAAGCAGCCAGACCTGTTGCCATCAGGTCGAGAGCTGGTTGATGAGCAGGTTCTTGGCTCAGGCATCGGAGAAGATTTTCTATTGCTTCATTTCTCACCGAGAGGCTTGGCTTGGTGGCTTTTGTCTTGTATGTTTTCGTGATACGATCTGCGTCCAGCTGTTTTTGAGTCATTTCTTCCATAAACGACTGGGGATCTGCAATGAGAGCTTTGACTTGGTCAATATTCTGCAGCATAGACTCTTAATCCCACTGAATCAGCACAGTCTTAGCTCACTGAATACACATCAGAGCTGTTTCAGCAGCTGAGCGTTGGCCACCAGCTTTAATAAGGTGGCCTCCAGCCACTTTGGGAGTAGCTTTGTCCATGCGTGGACGTCTTTAAACTGAGCCCAGATGATGGCGATCCAGTGATTGATGGTGGTGATGTAGTTGGGGTGCAACACAGATAAGCTGACCTCTCCCATCCACACAGTCACAGTCTCATCTGATATTTTCCCCTCAACTTTCCTCATGAATTCCTTGTGTGTATCAATGAGTGATTGCAAGGCTACTGCGTCATCTGGCCAAGTGCCTGGCAGCCTCTTAAAGACTAGCTCCATCCACATTTGCTTCAAGATAGAAAGAAATCTTACAGAAGACGTCCAAGTGGTTGCTCGGCTCCTGGACAGGCCCGGATTAACTGCTTTTGGCACCCTAGGCCACACTTTGTAAGCCCTGCCCCTGGTGGCGGGGCCGCTTCCGGGCATGCGCGGCAGGGTGCGTGCGCCGTGGCGTCCTCCGCCGTGTATCTGGGCACCGCGCATGCACGGCAGCGGCCCCGGGGGCTTCCCTTCCTTCCTCCTCCTCAGAGAAGGAAGAGGAAGGAAGGGAAGCCCCCAGGCGGCCGCTGTGGCAGCCAGGAATGTGGCAGAAGAGGCAGAGGTCACGGCGTTCGCGCCCTCCCTCCTGCCACGCATTCCCGGCAGCGACCTGGGGGTGGGGCTTCCCTACGCCTCTTCCTCCTCGCCCTCGCCGCTGCCGCCGCACCGGACATCACCCAGCCCTGCAGGTTGGTTGCGGGAGAGGCGCGCCATTGGCCGCAGATGTCGTCGCCTAGGCAACCGGGGTGCCCTCTCCACCTCCACCCTCTGCGGTGCCCCCCGCTCCCTCTCGGATGTGGTGGAAGGGGAAAGGAATGAAAGAGAGGGAGGGAGAAGGAAGAAGAGAAATTGGGTTTTTTTGGTCCGTGATTTGGCACCCTCCTAGGCCTGCGCCCATAGGCCATGGCTTCGTTGGCCTTATGGGTAATCCGGGCCTGCTCCTGGAGCTGCACTGTTATCCATGTATTATCATCATGGCTGTTCTCAATGAACCATCCAGAGCACTTCAGAACCTGGATGGTGCCAGTCCACTTGCAAAGTTCATTTTGGGAGATCTTGTGGGCATCAACTAAGTTCATGACCAAATCTAAGTCACTGTGGACAGGGTGGTCTACAGCGAATTGTGGCTCCACCTTGTACAGCCAGTCAACCAGAACCTAACCAGACAAGAGGGCCTCTTTCAGTTTGTGCTGCTTCTCCAATGCCTGTTCTCTGCCACAGATGGTGTCCTATCTGTCATGGACTTCCCCAAGGAGACGGTCCAGGCTTTGACTGTCATCTGGGCGCTGAACATTTTCTTTCAATTGCTCATCCTGCTTGGATTGTGGCTGTTTCCCATCCAGAGTCTTTTGGAACTTCTTGTCCTTAGAGAGCTGCAGTATGATGATGTCAGGATTGTTTGAAATGTCCAGGTCAGAATCCAAATGATTTTCCACATCTTCTGGCCAGCCAACCAGCTTTTTCCAAATCCTTTACCTTTTCCCAAAAGCCTTTGACAAGGCTAATGGGGGGAGGGGGGGACTCACAGGTATGTGGCTGCTCTTCTCACATGGCAGCCAAATGCATCCAGATGCAGTGGAAAGGTGGCCACCACGTGATGCGTATTGCTAACCTCTGGCTGCCCCCCCTCCCTGTTTCTGGGATTTTGGCTGATGGATGCCCCAAACCCTCTGAGTACAGTACATTGAAATGATATTGTGCAGTTTTACCTGTTTGCAGGTTTTACTTTCTAACTTCCTGCTGTGTTTTTCATTAGCTTTTCATTTTATGGCTTTATTGTTTCCTTTAATCCAGCCAATAATATATTTTTCAATTATCTGTTTCATATTAATTTTGAGTGTAGTATGATTATCCAGTAGTTTTCCCTCCTCCGTTCCCCAGCTTGCGTTAATCTCTGATAAGCTATATCTAATATCTATAGTGGCTTTAGAGTTAAAAATGCATTAGTTTGCTTGTGGTCTGATATGGAACTCTGCTTGTCTAGTCCTGCCCTCTGGTGGTATGTTGAGGAACTACAGATTTCAAATAGAGATTACAGGTAGCACATAGATAAACCCATAAAACAGCATAGTAAATAGAAGCAGCAGCAGTGGTGATATATTTTTTTAAAGGAAGAAGGATCATTTCTCAAATTAACAAACATGTCACAAAATAGTGTACAGTCATGGGTGCTGTCCTGATTTCTTCAAGTTAGAGGTATCTGTCCGAAACACATTAAGGTGGTTCAAGTGTAATTTTGAAGGTCATTTAACATTTATCATAAATAATTTATCATAAAACACTCCAGTTTTGAGTATTTAGAACAGTGTTTCCCAACCAGTGTGCCGCGGCACACTGGTGTGCCGTGAGAGATCATCAGGTGTGCCGTGGGAAATTAGATTCTTATCTATCTGATGTCATGTATAAAGTTTGCTACTCTGTCTCCGGAACCTCATCGCCCGGGTCCCTGTTTCCGGGAGGGCCGCGCAGTAGGGCAGACCTGTTTGGGCCCGTTCCCTTCCATTCTGCTCCAGTCCAGCCCAGCCCTGTTGGCGCTATGCGAGGTGTGGGTCAGAGAGCAGCGGAGCCCGAGCGCTGAAGGCAGGCAGGCAGGCAGGCAAGCAGCCGGAGGGGCAGGTAGGCAGGCAGGCAGGCAGGCAGGGAGTGAGCCAGCTAATGGGGGAAAGGAGGGAAGGGAACTCGTGGGAGAAATATGGCCAAAGGCCATCCAGCCTAACCCCCTTCAACCAAGCAGGAAGACACCATCCAAGCCTTCCCAACAGATGGGCATGGAGACTCTGGCTATACATTAAGGCAGGCAGCATCTTTATTAAGGGCTTGGAAGAAGGTTTAGACTAGATATGGTTAAACTTGGGCCTTCCTCCGGGTGTTCTGGACTAATATTGAGATATAATTGTTATAATACAATGTGGTATGTAATTGTTGTACTGTGACAATGACATAGTATGTTGTATTTGATATTATAGTAATATACGTATATTGTGTATACTGTATATATAATATTGATAATGTTGTAATGTAATGCAATATAATAATAATATACTGTATAACTATATATTTTGTGTTTATCGAAACAGGCCCAGGTTTCACGCTAAGTGAGTGTATAAATACATTAAAAAACATATTAACTATATGTATTACTGTGTTAGAATGTCATTTTGTGTCATTTTGGTTGGTGATGTGCCCCAGGATTGTGTAAATATAAAAAATGTGCCACGGCTCAAAAAAGGTTGAAAAACACTGATTTAGAATATCTGGAGAACAGGAAAGCTTGTCGTGTACTCTATGATATTTCATCGGATCCTTGTGAAATATATTTACAGTGCTGCTCCTTTAAAACAACTTCCCCCAATCTGCTACCCTTCAGATGTGTTGGATTACAACTCCCATCAAAACCCTGCTGACTGGTATTCGGTTGTAACAAGACAGATGTACCGCAATTCAGCCAATAATTGCAATGTCCAAGTCATTTTACCGCTTGAAACGAAAAGAGCAAACGGTGCCCTTTATCCGTTCAAGTCAAAGGGCAAGATGTCCAAATCAAGGCAAATGATTTTGGTACATGAAGCAGAAAACGGTGTTGCGTGAAATGGAGACACATGATGGCATATCACCTCTTCCTGAGCAATAAAAATATAATCACCTTCATTGAAAATGTACAAGTGAATATTGAGTGATTTCCTGACGTTTCGTGATACCCAGCAGAAGCCTTACTCTACCTAATAGGCCCTAGACCAGGGGTGGGCAGTTATTTTTTCCAAGGGGTCACACGAGAACCGAAAAATATTATGGAGGGCCACACCTAAAGGCTGAACTACATTCTACATAATATCAATTGAATTTCTGTAATAATAATAAAAAGGCACTAAATTGCATTTTTGATATATTAATAAGACTGATAAGAGCATATGTTATGAGCAATGAAAAAGAGAGGTTGTCATAGGAAAAATGACATTTATTCACTCAAATTTTTACAAAACAATGGTTAACAAAATGTGAACATTCGTATCATTTGTGTCTCTGTTGGTCTTTAACAAGTGCATCAACGTCAGGTTGAATGTCAGAGGTGGAGATGCGAAGCAGCCCTGACAGATGGCCATCCAGCCTCTGTTTAAAAGCCCCCAAAGAAGCAAACTTCACCACACTCTGGGGCAGAGAGTTCCACTGCTGAACGGCTCTCACAGTCAGGAAGTTCTTCCTAATGTTCAGATGGAATCTCCTTTCTTGTAGTTTGAAGCCATTGTTCTGCGTCCTAGTTTCCAGGGCAGCAGAAAACAAGCCTGCTCCCTCTTCCCTATGACTTCCCTTGACATATTTATACATAGCCCTCACCATGTCTCCTCTCAGCCTTCTCTTCTGCAGGCTAAACATGCCCAGCTCTTTAAGCCGCTCCTCATAGGGCTTGTTGTCCAGACCCTGGATCATTTTAGTCTTCCTTCTCTGGACACATTCCAGCTTGTGACCATCACCCTTAATTTGCAGTGCCCAGAACTGGACACAGTATTCCAGGTGTGGTCTGACCAAGGCAGTTGGTTAGTTAAAATATAAATGCATAGTTTCTAATAATAAGTTTGAGCTGGCACAAGACTTCAGCTCACATGTTTACATTCCTTTTTGCACAAGAGGAGGGAAGTGTACACTCTGTTATTGTGTTGTTCTGAATTTTCGTATTCTATCTTATCCGAGTATTAGAAGCTCCAGCTGAGTGGAGGAAGAGCTTCCCCCTCCCTTCTCCTTCGGCAGCCAGCCGGGCCTGCATGACCTTTTTGCACTGCCGGTGCCCCGGTGCTTCCTGGAGCAGCAGCAGGAGCAAAGACTGGAGGTGAGGGTGAGTTGCGGAGGGGTGGAGCCTGTGGTGGAAGCAGGAAGGCTCAGCTCTTCCTCCTTCCTCCTCAGGCTCCGTCCCTCCACGGCTCGCCCCCGCCTCCAGCAGCAGGAGTGAAGGCTGGAGGTGGGGGCAAGCTGCAGAGGGGCGGAGCCTACAGAGGAAGGCTCAGCTTGTCCTCCTTCCTCCGCAGGCTCCACCCCTCCGTGGCTCACCCCCGCCTCCAGACTTTGCTCCTGCTGCTGCTCCAGGAAGCGCCAGAGCGCCGGCAGCGCAAAGAAATCATGCAAGCCCGAATGGCTGCCGAAGGAGAAGGGGGGGGGGCACACAAGGTGGAAGGGAACTTCTTCCCCTCCGTTGGCCACTCTGCTTTGCCTGCCTGCCTGCTGGGGCCCTTATATGGGCCGGTCAGGATCGGCCGGCGTACCGCATGCGGCCCACAGGCCATGAAATGCCCAGGTCTGCCCTAGACTCTCGGGTGCAGTGCTCCTTCACGGGTATAAAAGAGAAAAAGAAATAATTTGTCAGATGTCTAATTTCTTCCAGGTTTGGCTCCCATTAAAAGGGGACGAGCCATCCATAACACCTCACTGTTTTGCCTCTGTTCAACATAACTATCTTATCTATAACATAAAGTTGCTGTAAAACACACTGTTAAATAAATTGAAAAAGCATCTTAGCCTACAGGTTATTAAGGGCTGCTTCATGCAACACTTGGCTCTCTGATTCATTTAATTGTTTATTCACACCCTTTTGTGTGCAAAAAAAGGGAGGAATTTTCATTTAGACCAGTGGTTCTTAACCTTCTTAATGCCGCGACCTCTTAATACACTATCACCCGCTTTTTGAACCTCAATATGATGAGGTCCACAGTTAATTTATGTATGAAGCAAGGTAACAGTACACAGTGATTGCCCCTTATTTGAAACAGTAAAGACCGGAAATGTTTGGGATTTTGGAATACTTGTATCTGCATAATGTGCATAATGAGATACCTTGCAGATGAGACCCAAATATAAACATGAAATTAATTTATGTTTCATATACACCTTCTGCACATAGCCTGGAGGTAATTTTATACAATTGTGTACTCTGAATCATTAGAAAACAAAGGTGTCACTATCTCCGCTATCCCCATGGACACTTTCGAATTATGGAGTATTTTGGAATTCTGGATAAGGGATGTTCAACCTGTAACTATAAGACGACCGGAAGTGGGAAATGTTACTTTAGTTCACAAAACATTTCAACAGTTAGAAGTTGTGTTCCAAAAAAATCAATTTTTCCAAGCTCTTTTTATCTAGCTATGTTTGAAAGATTGTTTGGTTGCTTTCCGTTTCCCTGGAGCCCTTCTCACATCTCACAATTATAGTGCTGTGATTCCACTTTAGAATATGGGGGTTTGTAGTTTCGTGAGGTACAAGAGAGCCAGGGTAGTGCAGTGGTTTGAATGTTGGACAGTGACTCTAGAGACCAAGGTTTGAATCCCTGTCCACACATGAAAAACCAGTGGGTGACCCTGAGCAAGGGTCACTTAAACCAGAAATGACTTAAAGACATAAAACAGAGGAAGCAGAGTTCTCTGGCTGAGAATCCTAAATACCCTTCCCTAAATAGCTCAGACCTGGATTCCATAGGTAGATCCCTGACAGTTCAAGTGGAATCCGAGTGTTGTAACTAAGGTCCCATCTACACTGCAATACAAAATCCAGATTATCTGTTTGAACTGGACGTTGGACTTCATCACATGAGGGACCCTCCCCATACCATTTTGCCAGCATCCATGATGAGGGGTGTCTCCATTGCCCCGCACATAGTTTTGACCTGGCAACACTTTCCCCACCACACAGGGAAACATTGCTAAAGCAGTGCTGATCCATGCTGCCTCCATTGGGACCAGCTCAATACAGGCAAGCTCCCATGTTTGGAGGGAAGTTTCGTAGGATGCTTCCACTCTAGTTGTGGGCGGGGACTCTGCCAGACATCCAGTAATGTCATGTGATGGTAAGGGTGCCCTTCTGTCACTGGACTGGTGGGGAAGTGTTCTGAGATATTAAGAAAGCGCGGTGTGATGAAATGGTTTGTGGTTTATATGAGTGTAGACTCATATAATCCAGTCAGGCCCAGATTAACACCTTTTTGCGCCCTAGGCCCACTTTGGAATTACGTCCCCTTTAAGCCAACCTCTACCCCCCCCCCTCAGACCCACACTTGGCTGGCTTTCGCCATGGTGCCTCCGGAGTAGAAGAGAAAGGCAAGTAGGCACCATCCCGCAACTTCCAGGGTCCCCACTCCCACCGGCTGCAAAGCTCCGCTGTGCTCTGAAGGTCTCCTCGGGAGGCTTGAGGAGAGTGCAGCAAGTGCAAACCTGCTCCAAAGGCGCGCATGAGAGAGAGAGAGTGAGCGAGTGAGTGAGAGAGAGAGAGATGTCCGCTTTGCGTGTGCTCCCGCAGACCGAGGGAGGATTCAGGTTGGGGTTTGTGTGGCTTTTGTTTGGCTGCTCCCAAAAGCAGGAGAGCCAGACCCTGGCCTTGATCTTTCCCTCCCTCCTGCGGCTCCCTTTGGCCAAGCAGGCCGCCCCGGTTTGGTCCGAGAGCGCAGGAGCGAGCCTGGGTTGGTGTGGTCTCATGCTGGGGACCTGGGAGAGGTCCACCCAAGCAATGCCCTTTCTCTCCCCTCTTCCTCCCCCTCTTCCTTATTTACTTTCTTTCTTTCCTCCTAGTTGCCTTCTACTCCTCCTTCTCTCCTCCCTCCCACCGCCCTCTCCCAGACTCTGCCGCTCAGCTCTGGCTGCAGGAATTTACAGTCTGCCACCAGGGAAGCCGGGCAAGTCGCCATGGAGACGGCTTCCCCAGGAGCCAGGAGGTCAGGCCAGCCAGAGACCCGTGGGCAAATCAATGGATCAATGCGAGGGCCCCGCCGCAGCCCAGAGAGCGAGAGACTTTGCCGGGAGAAGGAGCGAGGAGAGGCATGAGAAAGGGTGAAATAGGGGTGCAGACCAGTTTATTATTATTATTTTTTGGTCCGTGATCGGCACCCCTCCTCAGCATGCGCCCCTAGGCCATGGCCTATGTTGGCCTTATGGGTAATCCGGCCATGAATCCAGTTCAAAGCAGATAATCTGGATTGTCAGTTTTGATAATCTGGATTATATGGCAGTGTGGTTACAGCCTGAGTAGTGTGAATTGGATCCTGATAATTCAATACAAAATAAAGTACCTATTTGGGCATCCATTAGGTAAACCTGATTAGAATATTGAGGGAAAAAAATAGCAGGGGCTGTGTCTATCAAAATACCTGCTCATGTGACCATGTCCTTTCAGAGCCATCCTTCACGCATATATCGAGCCTGAGTTCCGTGCCTGTGCCTCCATGTTTACTGTCCACGCAGAGATTGGCCGCCACGTTTCGAATCTGTAAAAATGACCAATATTATGTACCGCAATACAGACTGGGAAATGTTGGTGTTGCTGAAAGAAAGAAGCAAAGTGTTATGAATACCTAGAGATGTTGTGGCTTAATGTTTATGCTCTCTAGACCTCTTGGACACTTGTACAATGCACACTCATTTATTTATTTTTGCACAGTGCTTTAACAAAGTTTGGAAATGTTTTCTTTTTTAATTCTGCCAGGATGGATAGTGGCAGTGTTGCCTGAGTGATTTTGAGAATTATAGTTTTCAAAAAGTAACCTTTCCAAGCTCTGTTATCTAATAATAGAGAACAACTGTGTTTGAAAGGCCTCTGTAATGCCTGTTTTCTTGATAGCCCAATAAAGAAGAAACTACAACTGAGATCTGGCCCAATCCAAACTAGCCTGTTACAGACATAAGCTGTTGCCTGTCATTATTACAGTAAGTTGCAGTTATAAGTATTTATATTAAGGCACAGAGAATAAGTACCAATTGACGTTGGAATCAATACATTTGCACATTGCTTGGTTCATACTGGTAATCCTTAGTAGATATTGCAGAATGCATACGGATCAGAGATAATTTATGCAATCGATAACCATAAAGTATGGATTTTGAAGGCTTCCCCAAATCACTTAAACTTACTTAGGTTTAAATGCTCATGGTTTTGAAACAAATAAATAAGAAAAGCTTGCCATAGAAATCATGAGGGAATTGGCTTCTTGGGACTGAACCAAACTAGTGTTTTCTATCATGTACACCAGTGTTTTCCAACCTTTTTTGAGCCACGGCACATTTTTTACATTTACAAAATCCTGGGGCACACCACCAACCAAAATGACACAAAATAACACTCTAACACAGTAATACATATAGTTAATATGTTTTTAAATGTATGTATACACTCACTTAGTGTGAAACCTGGGCCTGTTTCGATGAACACAACATAGATATCCTGGCAGGAATGGCAGAAAGACACAAACTTCCCACACAGAACTCCCATAACCAAGAGAAAATACTATAAGAGTTTGGTGGGCATTGATCTTGGGATTTGGAGTTGTAGTTCACCTATCCAAAGGGCACTGTTGACTGAAACAAACTTGGATCAGGACCAAACTTGGCATGAATACTCAATATGCCCAAATTTGAACACAGATGGAGTTTGGGGAAAATAGCGTGAGCGTGTTCAGGAGGGAGGGAGGGAGGAAGGCGTGACCCGTTTGGGCGCTACTGCGCAGACTCGCCCCAGAGCAAAGCGAGGCAAAGCGAGCAGAGCGAGGCTGGGAAGCAGGGAGCCCGATGGGAGAAGAGAAAGTGTTTGGCAGGAGGGGGAAGAAAGGGTATTGGAGGTTCAAATTTCCCACGGCACACCTGATGATCGTTCACGGCACACTAGTGTGCCATGGCACACTGGTTGGGAAACACTGATGTACACAAGTTTTTATTCTGAAAGCTATCAAGAAAAGAGCACATTTCCTGAAAGGAAAATAAGATTCTGACTGTAAATAGAAGGTCAGCTGCTGTCCTCTCCTTTTTGCCTTAAGAACATAAGAACATAAGAAGAGCCATGCTGAATCGGGCCTCAGCCCATCTAGTCCAGCATTCTGTGTCACACCGTGGCCCACGTTTCAGTAGCTACTGATTCCCTTGGTATCCATGAATCTGTCTAATCCTGCCTTGAAGCTGTCCAGGCTGACAGCTGTCACAACCTCCTCTGGAAGTGAGTTCCATAACCCAATGACCCTCTGGGTGAAGAAATATTTCCCTTTATTAGTCCTAACTTTCCTACCTTGGAGCTTTAGGGAGTGCCCCCTAGTCCTAGTGTTGTGTGACAGAGAATTTTTTTTCTTTATTCACCTTTTCTATCCCATGCATGATTTTATACACTTCGATCAAGCCACCTCTCAAACGCCGTCTTTCAAGGCTGAAAAGACCAAGGCGTTGCAACCTGATTTCATAAGGGAGCTGCTCCATCCCTTGGATCATTTTTGTTGCCCTTCTTTGTACCTTTTCCAGTTCTGTTATATCCTTCTTGAGGTGCGGTGACCAGAATTGTACACAGTACTCCAGATGTGGCCTCACCATAGATTTGTAGAGAGGCAATACAACATTTGCCGACCTATTTTCGATTCCCTTCCTGATCATGCCAAGCATAGAATTTGCTTTTTTCACTGCTGCAGCGCACTGGGTTGACATTTTCATTGAGCTGTCCACCAAAACCCCAAGATCCCTTTCCTGGTTTGTCTCAGAAAGCTTTGATCCCATCAGTTGATAAGTGTATTTGGGGTTCTTTGCCCCGATGTGCATGACTTTACACTTGTTTAGGTTAAAATGCATTTGCCACTTTGTTGCCCATTCACTCAATTGCGAGAGATCTTTCTGGAGCTCTTTACAATCAGTTTCATTTTTAACTACCCTGAACAATTTAGTGTCGTCTGCAAACTTTGCTACCTCAGAATTCACTCCTACATCCAGGTCATTAATGAATAAATTAAAAGTAACGGACCCAAAACTGAACCCTTGGGGTACGCCACTTCTCACCTCTTTCCACCCAGAGAAATGTCCGTTTATTACCACCCTTTGTTTCCTACAGTTTAGCCAGGTTCCAATCCAGGACAAGACCTGTCCCCTGATTCCATGGCTGAAGAGCTTATTTAGGAGCCTTTGGTGAGGGACTTTGTCAAAAGCCTTTTGAAAGTCAAGGTAAACAATATCGACTGGGTCCCCTTTATCTATGTGTTTATTTACACCCTCAAAGAATTCTATCAAGTTAGTAAGACATGATTTGCCTTTGCAGAAACCATGTTGATTTTCCTTCAGCAATGCCTGTTCTTCTATGTGCTTGTCTTTTGTCCATGTCTTTTATTTGTGTTGTATTTTGAAATGGTCATATGACTGGTCAAATAAATTATTATTATTATTAATAAAATCAGGTACACTGTAGCACAGCAGTTCTCGTTTGTGCCTGGAGGGCAGGGGTCAGGACCTGGGGTCCCATTAGCATTAGAACCAGCAGTGCCTGAACATGATTCAGAGGATGAGCTAGATGATTGGGGCGATGGGCAGCTTTCCCTCAGGGGCCTCTTTCGCCCACAGAGAGCTTGGCCTGGGAAGAAATGTGTTTTGGTCCTAGGGATGATTCAGATAACCAGGTGCAGTTAGATAGCGATTCGGGGAGTTATGAACACCCGGGAGGGAGATCTTCCCAGGAGCCTCTTGAGGAAGATATGGAAGAAGGCGCATGGGAAACCGTTAGGGAGGAGAGCTCTCAGAGAGATAGCAACACAGCTGGGGAAAGACAAGGCCGAACCTTTGATAGGAGACGGAACATAGAGTCTAGCAGAAGGGAATGGTCAAAGAGCATAGACCGGCCGAGGTCCGTGAGCAGCGATTGGAGACGCAGAAGCCTAGAGCGCCGGGGACCTCGGCCGAAGGATTAAGTATAGGATCCGGCCACGTCTCATCTGAATAGGTGTGAAGCGAAGTGGGACCACAAGCTAAGTTAGCCGTGGTCATCAAGCCTTGCCTTGTTTCCTGATCCGCATCGGTTGCGGAGCCTTGCCCTGTTCCTGATCCGCATTGGTTTGCGGAGCCTTGCCTTGTTTCCTGATCCGCATCGGTTCGCGGAGCGTTGGAACTGTTTTTATATTCAATAAAGTAGTTAGCCTTTACTCTGTCTCTGTGTGTGTGATTAAGGGGCCGGCCAAGTCCGTGCATCGTGACATACACAAGACTTTCATGTGGTCTCCCTTCTATCTTTATTAATCAATCAATCTTGAAGCAAAAATAACTCTGTTTATCACAAGTAACATTCTAATTGAGGCCATAGTTCAGAATAGTTTAAGAAAAAACAAAATGAAATATGGCACGCAGTTTCATACTCTTCCAATGCAGAGTATTTTTTAAAATAAAAACAAAGGCAGGAGATCATGAATTTTATTGGAAAAGGGGATTCTAGAGATGCAATTTTTCACTTATTTCATTCTCATAAAAAGAAAAAACCTGAAAAAAATTTCTACAGTTTCCATCCTCTTGGGAAAGAGTGCATTTCCCAATAATTCCATCCACAGAAACGTTGTGGATGTGCATCAAACCTCACCAAGCAGCATAAAAATACTAGCAATACACACTCACTGTGCGTCATTTCTCTTGAATATGTGTTTTGTGCAATGGGAGCAGGATACAGTTGCACTGGCTGATATTAACACTATGTTGAAGAGATATGTTGGTCTCTCTGATGTATTAATATGTTGTTTAAGTTATACGTTGGCCTTAGTAACCCAACCTAGGTACCATAGACAGCTGTGGCTGCCTAAGGTAGGTAAAAAAGTCTTGCAAAAACATTTTAAATGGGAGGGAATGCCTGTTGAATTTTTGACATTCTGTAATGTCACCGAAATGTTTTATATTGTTTTAAATTATGGGTGCTTTCCCATGATAACTAATCAAACTGCATTTTAAAAAGTGTTCTCAGCCACCCCACCCCATGGTATCTTGTAGGCATGATAACAAATCGAAAAATGGCGATTCTAAAATCAAATGGGGGGGAGATTTTTTTTTTGGATTAGTATATCAAAGACTTACAAAAAAAATCCCAAAAATTTCGGAAATGTAACTTAAGTACTAACGAAATTGTTAGAAATTGTATGCCAGAGCATGCGCATTCAGATGGTTTGGTTTACAACTCCCAGAAATCCTAACAGCTGGTAAATTGGCTGGGATTTCTGGGAGTTGTAGGCCAAAACTTGAATAAACCACACTGAATTCTAGATGGGACTCTCCAAATAGGAAGGAGGGAGGGAAGGAGGGAAGGAGGGGGTTTTCTATTCTTGGAAGCAGCAAAAGAAAAGGAGGAGGAGCCCCCCCCCCGCTCCCGCTGCCTCTCTCTCACCCCGATCCTGAGGGAGCGAGGGCCCAAGTTTGCCCAGGCTGAGAGGAAAAGGAAGAGGCCTGAGGCTGTGAGGAATGGTGGGAGTTGAAGTCCAAAACACGTACCTGGAGGGCTGAACCTGGTCCCTGCGATGGGGCAAGTCAGAGAAACGGCGACGAGAAGCAACTGAGAGAGCGCCGGAGAGAGAGGAGGAGAGGAGCGCGCCGCGCTGGGTGTGTGTGTGTGTGAAGCAGGCCCCTGCGATGGGGCATGCATGGCAGCAGAGCAACGGGGAAGAGAAGGGGGGGAAGCCTGGAGGACTACACTTTCCAGAATGCATTGCCTCTACCTAGCAGCAGCGTCACTTCCAGTTCCCCATAGAAATGCGGGAAAAAGAAGAAGCTGAATGAAGGCGGGAAGGAAATGAGGGGAGAAGACAGGGAGAAGTGAGTAGTACAATAATTAATTAATTAATACTTAAGAATTTCTAACGATCCTAACGCAAATTGTTGGCCTCACGGACCGTAAAAGGAAGTCTACTTCCTGGTTCGGGCAGCGATACGTAAAACCTCAAAAGTCCCATTACATACGAATCTCTTACGAATCCTTTTAATTTCCGTTTCATTTTTCTCATGCCTAGTCTTGTTTTAACCTTGTCACCTTGTGTCTCTTGTTGGGAGAAAGGCAAAAAGCTGGATGGCTATCTGCCTGGAGTGCTTTTATTTTGTGTTCCTGTATCGCAGGTAGTTGGACATTGTGGTCACTTCATGCCCGGATTACCCATAAGGCCAACGAAGCTATGGCCTAGGGGCGCAAGCCGAGGGGGGCACAGATCATGGACCAAAAAAACCCCCTGGTCTGCGCCCCTTTTCCCCTTTCTAATGCCCCTCCTTGCTCCTTCTCCTGGCAAAATCTCTGCTTTGTCCCCTCCATCTCTCTCTCTCTCTCTCTCTCTCTCGCTCTCTCTCTCTCTCTCTCTCTCTCTCTCTCACTCTCTTGCGCTCTCTCTCTTGCTCTCTCTCTTGCTCTCTCTCTTGTGCACACCTTTGGAGCGAGTTTGCACCCTCTGCGCTCTCCCCAAGCCTCGCAACTCCTGAGGAGACCTTCAGAGCACAGCGGAGCTTTCCAGCCGGTGGGAATGGGGACCTTGGAGGTGGCGGGAGGTTGGCTTAAAGGGGGCGTAATTCCAAAGTGTGGCCTAGGGCGCAAAAAAGTGTTAATCCGGGCCTGGGTCACTTCCAACTCTATGATTCTAAGATATACATTAAAATTAAATACAATTTGCTAGCTATGATTTTTCTTAATGATAAAAAATAAACAACTTTAGAAGTTTAATTGTGTTTTCTTCAAGGCTAGTGTGTTAAAAATAATTTTGCACTAGTTCCCCTAGTGTCAAAGCTGAGGTTATCTAGAAGGAATTTCAGGAAGCATTATCTACTCAGTGGATAAGTCGAGCAGAAACACCTGGGAAAGCAAAGTTCAGTTTGTCTGTAAAACTTTCCAGGAACTAATCGTTATTCCTTTGTGATTTTACCACAGGTCAGGCTTGTTCAATAGCTGAAGCTCTGCACGTATTCCTGTTGATATTAAAAGAACCTGCAGATTTGTTCAAATGCTGCCACTCAACATGAGGATGGGTTTAGAGCAGCCAGAAGACTTGTAATGAAGATTGTTCTGGACTTAGACTTGTCAGGGCTTGGGAAAGGGTTGCTGAGAGGTGAGGGAAGATTGGCAGAGCTTTTACAGGAAGGCAGCACACACTGCCTTACAACTAGGTGTACAGCAGTAAATTATTAAGTACAAGTGCTTCTCTGTAAAGGAGAAAGACCTCTCTGGAACGTCCATCAAGTGGAGCTCTGCAGTTGATGGTGTTCTCAAGCGTTCTGTTGAAGATTTGAATATCCCATTCAACAACCCACCCCCAAAGCTTTTATTTACAGGAAAAATAAACCACAACAATTTAATCAGTCTTCCTTCCAACTATTGAGGGGATGGTAGCTAAACCCAGAGAGAATAGGGAAAATCTATGTTTAAATAAACATCTGCACAAATTAAAAGTTACTATTTTTTACCTTGTGACCGTTCTACATGACTGCTTGCCATACATGTGACTGTCAGGCTGTAAAAACTGGGAACGAAGCTTACAAATACTGTTGCAATATAGATATTAGATGGCACAGAGCATCTTTCTGTCTTGAATGGGACAGCGTAATTTCTTTGGGAGCAGTGTGTGTTGTTTTGCTAGTCTTGTCTGCACCGGGAAGTGGCGCAGCTGGCTAAGTGTCAGCTGCATAAGATCTCTCTGACCAGTAGATCATGAGTTTGAGGCCTGCCCGGGTCGAGGTGGGTGCTCGACCTTAAGTGTAGCCTGCTGTCGACCTTTGCAGCTCGAAAGACAGTTCATTTGTCAATTAGGAGATAAAGGTACCACATTAAGTGGGGAGGCAAATTTTGACTGAATTATGAAGCCATAAAGAATCGCTGAGGATTGCGGAAGAACAAGGTACACTGGAAGGAAAATGCTGAGATGAGGAGTGCGTCAGCTCCCCCTGGTGGCCAGAAGTTGGCCAGAAGTTTGCCTCTGTTTGTCTATGTTCGTCTATATATGTCTAAATATGTTTATATATGTCTATATATGTTGAACTGCAGGGATTGTCTGCAAGTATGTGTACTGTAGTCTGCTCTGAGTCCCCTTCGGGGTGAGAAGAGCGGAATATAAATAAAGTAAATAAATAATAAATAATTGTCAGTCTTCCTCCATTGCCTTTTCCATCATATCCTTTGCTTGGTTCTGCTTACCCATCTACTATGTCTTATAGAATTATATAACTGAAAGTGAGCCAAGTGTCATCTGGTCCAACATCAGCAATGTATGTCTTATCAGGTACCTTTAAACCAGCAGTGCATAAACTTTGGATCTCCAAGTGTTTGAGACTCCAACTCCCAGAAGCCCTAGCCAGCTTGTCTAGTGGTCAGGAATTCTGGGACCTGAAGTCTAAAACACCTGAAGGGTCACTGTTTATGCACCACTGCTCTAAACAATAGGGAACTTTGGGCTACCTACGGTAGATGTTGCCGATGAGTTTCCAAGCCAATTTCAAGGTGCAGGTTATGACCTATAAAGTCCTAAACAGTTTGGGCCCCACCTATCTCCGTGATCTCTTTCTATGAACCAGCGCAAATTCTAAGATCCACGGGGAAGCCCTTCTCTCGCTCCCACTGCCGTCTCAAGCATGGTTGGTGGGAACGAGAGAAAGGGCCTTCTCGGGGGTGGCCATTGCCTCTGGAACATCCTCCCCAGGAAGGTAAGACAGACTCCACCACACTCCTCTTTTCGTAAGGACTTGAAGACTTGGTG
Source organism: Anolis apletophallus (assembly GCA_030556195.1). Taxonomy (NCBI): domain Eukaryota; kingdom Metazoa; phylum Chordata; class Lepidosauria; order Squamata; family Anolidae; genus Anolis; species Anolis apletophallus. Next base: position 43,701,420 of record JARBWK010000012.1, read on the forward strand.
GTTTCATCAGGTCTTTGAGAACAACTAGTTACTAGTCCCAGTGTCCGGCCAGTAGATGACATTTGGTCTTGCATTCCATCCACTACCCCACTACCCCAGATTTCTGTCCTTTTGGGGTATTTGCCCTGGCCAAGACCTGTCTCAGTTCTCAAATAAGCCCTGGAAATTAGCACCCCAGGCCCCACTATGGCCACTGTCGGGACTTGGTCATTGAACTTTATTCATTCCCCTGGCCCCCATGTTTTTCTTTGCGCTAACCTCGTTCCAGCCCTCTGAAATTGCCTAGACCCTTTCTGAATTTCTGGCTCCTGACAGCTCATTTTCACAAAGAATCATGTTGATAATTCTATGTCTGTGTTTTGCTAATTCTACTGTATGTTTTTTTTGTTTTTGTGTATTTTGCTTAAATGGAAACCACCCTGAGTCCCCTATGGGAGATAGAACAGTATATAAATATTTATTTATTTATGTTTATGTTTATTACTACAACCCCATCATCTTTGGTCTTCAAATGCCATTGTCAACCAAGCTTGAATGATTCCAATCTAGGTACATTAGCTTCTGAAAACCATGTCCTGATATCTCTTCTAACAGCAAGTGGAATGAAGCCATGGTGAGTCATGATACTGGTGACTATTGATGCATTGATACAAATGGTTCTGATGGGAGCAGAGGGACCAATTTGTGCTGAATTCATCATGCCATGCCATGCAAAATAGTCTCCATTCATCCAGTGTACGTATGTTTGCCAAGAGCCAAGCAGATATGTTTGCCAAGAGCCAAGCAGATATGTGTGAATATTAGGCATGAGTGAATAAAAACAATCTAAAACAGCAGTAAAATTGACAACATCATTAAAACTTAGTTTCACTTCACTCATGTTTTTTTCTACTTCTAAATATAGTCTATGCCATTTCTGCAACATTCTACACTAGAAACAGTAAATGAATATGCTATATTTTTCAAGCAATTTCCAAATTGTGCTCATTTTTCAAAATGTATGCTCTATTTCAAATGTAAACCCTCTTCATCACACTAGAGAAAAAATCCACTTAAAATCCAGTTTCTGTCTCCTGCTGAATTCTGGGGTTTGTAGTTTAGTTAGGCTGTTTAAGGTTCCTCCCTGAACTACAAATCCCAGAATTCTGCAGGAGGCAGAAATCAGTTTTTAAGTGGATTTGTTCCTCTAGTACAGTGGTTTTCAACCAGTGTGTCACGGAACACTAGTGTGTCGTGAGAGATCATCAGGTGTGCCATGGGAAATTACAGTGTAGGGAGAGAGAGAGAGAGAGAGAGAGAGAGAGCCTAGCAGGAAACTTCAGGCAGCGGAAATGAGCCTTTCCTGGCCGAAGCAGCAACGCCAGCCAGCCTGGCTGCAGTCAGGGAGAGCCCTCGGCGTCCAGAACTTTCCTCCCTCCCTCCTCTCTCCTTCCCTTCCTTCCTTCCTTCCCTCCCTCTGCGCGCCAAGGGCTACCTGGCCGGGCTGCGGCTCCTCCTGCTTCCTGGCTCCTGGGCGCTCTTCTGCCCTCCTCCCCTCCGGCAGCAAGAAGGGGGAGTGGGAGGAGGAGTCCGCGGGAGCTGGCCCCGTCCGACCCCTCTCCCGGAGGCTTGAGGTGAGGCTTTCTGCCCTCTAGTCCCTCAGCGCTGTGGAAGGGCAGCAACCCCTCATCTCATGGCCTCTCCTGGCTGGGCTCCGGGTTCGCTACAGAGCAGAGGCTGGGATGCGCAGCTCCACAGCACAGCTTGGTTCCTTCCCGATCTGGCCCCAAGGTGACAGCAGGGAAGCCAAAGGGAAGCGGGGGGGGGGCTGAACCCATTCGGGAAGGAGAGCTGGGGGTGGCGACGGCTGCGAGCCTCTGCCACAGTTTGTTCCGAGGCTCGGAGCCACCCCGTGTGCTCAATTCCTATTCATCCTGCTCAGCCGAGCCCGCGTGTGCTTTGGCCACTCAGCACAGCCCTCCCCCATGGGACAGTGATGATCCTCCTGCGCGTGGGCCTCCCGGGGGGTGGGAGGGCTTTTTGGCGGAAGCAGTGGGGGGGAGGGTGACAGTTAGTAAAATGACAGTGTCATTTTGGTTGGTGGTGTGCCCCAGGATTTTGTAAATGTAAAAAATGTGCCACGGCTCAAAAAAGGTTGAAAATCACTGCTCTAGTGTGATGAGCCCTTTATACATACTAAACATACACCCACAATTAAAAGTCAACTATCACTACCCAACTGGTGGAAATGTTCATTGCTAAACATTTTGATTCTGAGGATCACAGCCTTTCCAATATGGCTATATTTCCAATGGGGACCTCCCCTCTCCCTCGACCCAGTCATGTTTAAGAAAAGAGAAACCTTCCAGATTTACAGACTTGACATCTTTAAGCCATACAGCCTTAAATTAGAGGACAATCCCAGTCTTGCTTCCAGCACTGTCATCCGAATTTCTACAACTGTCATGATACAGTGTTTCATCCTTTTCTTTCCAGTGGACAACACCGAGAAAGAAGGAAGCTGAAATGTCTGATAATGTTTCTAATTACCTGTTTTCAATTTCAAATTTTACAGTATCCCTTATGGAATTTGGTTCTGTCTGGAAACGGTACTGAAATTGTTTTCAAAAGTTATTTTAATTTTTATTCATATTTTTAATACCATATTATAATTTTTTTTCAAAATGCTGCTGATTTCAAGGTTTAAGCATATTCCAGATTGTCAAGATGTGCAAATGTGACAGCTTTGCACTGGAATGTATTTCTCAGCCATTTTTAGTGGATACGACTTGAGACTTTCAGAGCTGCCGTTGGCACTGAATCTGTTTTATAACATTGCGAGTTATTCATTTGAAGCAGCGAAAGTGAGTGAAGCGATTTCACCCCTGCCATGTGATAGCAATCCCTACAACAATCACCCCATGCAGAAATTTTAAATAGGCATGGAAATTGGCCCTTAGCAAATATTGTACAACACCTTGTTTTATGAAAAGGGAAACATCAGCTTTAAGGTGAGCCGCTATCAATTGCTTAATTAGCCCTACTAACTTGCAGAGGAGCCTTTTTTGAGGCCCAGAAGCTGTTCTTGGAAGAGAAGATTTTTACAAATACTGCCAGTGGCAAAAACAACTAGTCTTGAGTTGATGCTGCCATCACATGCACACGGGGTTCTTGAACTTATGAAAACAATTTAAATCATTTTTATTGAGTTTCTTTATACAATCATAAAATGAAAGCTAAAGATATAATAACTTATGAAATTTTGACCTACCGGACTATAAAAAATAATACCGCAAAATTCTGAAATTCTGTTATACCACCAAAGTAAAAAAAAAGGGATTTGACAGCTTTCCAAACTTAGCACAGGAGTTGAAACAGTACAAGTTGTGATAGCACCTTGCAAAAAAGCAAGAAAACAAAAACATGTACACAACATGCACATGTTTGCACCTTAGAAAACTGTGTTGGCAGGCTGGAGAGCAGATGATAGAATATGGATCTGTAACTGAGCAGAAAGTGATGTCCCTTTGCCCTGCGATTGTCAGCCAGCATTAAGAAGATAGAAGCATATTTATTTTTAAAAATTTCAGTGTTAACAAAAGTGAGGCATATAATGTAGTTTCAATGCAGTTTACAGTAACTATAAAATGCATTATATGTCAGTGTAGATGGGATCACAGACTTGGGAACAGGGTTTGAATCCCTGCTAAGCTACAGATCTGGCTATGGTCGTTCACACTCTGGTCACATCCCGTATAGATTACTGCAACGCACTCTATGTGGGGCTGCCTTTGAAGACAGTTCGGAAATTGCAACTAGCCCAACGGGCGGCAGCCAGATTACTAACTGGAGCTACATACAGGGAGCATATCACCCCCCTGTTGTGTCAGCTCTACTGGCTGCCTGTCCACTTCCGAGCTCAATTCAAAGTGCTGGTTTTGACCTTTAAAGCTCTATACGGTTCTGGCCCAGCTTACTTGTCCGAACGCATCTGCCTCTACGTCCCACCTTGTAATCTAAGATCATCCGGGAAGGCCCTGCTCTTGCTCCCGCCAACTTCTCAAATGCGGTTGGTGGGGACGAGAGAGAGGGACTTCTCGGTGGTGGCTCCCCGTCTGTGGAATGCACTTCCAAGCAACATATGACCAACCCCATCCCTCCTGGCATTTAGGAAAAAAGTGAAATCTTGGCTGTGGGACCAGGCGTTTGCACATTAGCACAATGCAGCACTTTGGATTGGTTTTGTAATGGCAAGTTGATGGATGCTCAATGCTCCTGTTATGGACGGAACACTATTTTTAACTTAAGTGAATGTGTATGATATGTTAATGTTAATTGTATTTTAATGTATTTTAATGCTGAATGTTTTTGGTTTTATATTGTATTTATATTGTTTTGGCATCAAAATGTTGCCTTTTGTTAGGCTGCTCTGAGTCCCCCCTCGGGGGTTGAGAAGTGCGGGGTAGAAATGCTGGAAATAAATAAATAATAAATAAATAAATAAGCCATGAGAACCCTGCGAACAACGTTGCGCAAATCACATACTTTAGAAAATTCCCAGGAAATTGGACTGGTCACATAGCTATGACTAGGCTTGGAACAAAGTAATTTGGGACTTTGATTTTTATCTTTGAACTGAGATCTTTGCATATATGACGGGATATAATATTTTCTGTAAATAAATAAATAAATGATCTACAAAATAAACTTGACAGTACTGAGTGCCCATTCACAGCTCTTATCTCATATCTCATGCTGTGTTTATATATTATCTCTTGCTTAGTGTGGGTTTAAATATTGATGCCTCCTAGGTGTAGCAAATATATAATGACAGTAAAAGACAACAGGAAGCATGGCAGAGCACTGGGGAAATTAAACCCACTTTTAAGGTTAGCTTTCAAAGAAGGGTGCTCTTTGTTGAGTAAAACACATGGCCACCCCAAGAACAATGGTTAGGTTGCATTGGTGTATTGCTCCCGGCACAAAGTATACATTGTTCAACCTAGCTTCAGCCTTCCTTCACCCCGCCCCCAATATTTATTTATTTATTTATTACTTCAAACTTGTATACCGCCACTCCCCGAAGGCTCGGAGCGGTTTACAGCAGTTTAAGTAACACAACAGCAATGACAAACAACACAACACAATGGGGGAAAGAACAGAAGGTTAGGGGGGAAAGGGAGGGGGTAGGGTAAAAGGCCAAGCAGCGAAAGTCTACTGAGGCTTTCAAGGAAGCATTTTAATTTAAGTCTTCACCCATCTGCTTCTCTCTCTGTTACACTATCAAAGCCATATGCTTGAAAAGAGTAATCAAATTCAACAAGTTATTGAATGAGATAGAGACCACAGTCAAGTTTTGGATTTGATCCATTAATTACTTTGAGAACCTCCAAAACCAGTATTTTAGAGGTCTATTTTCAGATGGACAGTTTTCCCCATCATATGACACTTTTGCTCCAGTTCAATGATTTATTTTTTATTTGTCATGTTTCTATACCACCCCTCTCAGCCCAAAGGCAACTTGTGACGGTTTACACAAGGCAGTCTCTGCCCTCAATACAACACAAGCAAACAAACCAAAAAAATAACCATATAACAACAAATTAACAATTAAAAACATACAATTGCAGTCTCAATGTTGGTGAGGCACAGGTGCCATCACACGGTGTATCCATTCCTCCGGTTGTCATTTCTGCCTCCTCCCATTGTTGAATTGGACAGCAATTGTGGCAAAGGAGCAATTGTGTTCAGATATCCAACAGTGCACTACAGCTGTAGTACCAGCTGGAAAGCATGTGTGAAGGGAACTGTCACACTCTCCTCCCGTTTTGGCACATGGTGGTGGGGTGGTCCTTCTGAGAGCAGCAGTTTCTTGCGAGGGAAAGCCAAGCCTTGGATGGGGCATCTCACAAAGTGTTTACTTTGGGTTTTAGACTTTAGGTGAAAATTATCATCATTAATATCAACTACACCAAGCCAACTACAACTACACCAAGCCCCCTTCCATACAGTTGAATAGAATCCCATATTTTCTTCTTTGAACTGGAATATACGGCAGTGTGGCCTCAGTTTGCCCACTTCAAAGCAGATATTATGGATTATCTGCCTTAATATTCTTGGTTATATGATTGTGTGGAAGGGCTCTAAGATGGAACTAGAAGCACCTTTTATTTCCTGGCCGCACTCTCCAATCCTCTTGCTCTTGAGTTGCAAGCCTTTTCTGCCAAAAAGACACGTGTGATGGGGAGGAAGGCAAAGAGAAAGAGGCAAGAAGACATTGAGGGAAAGAGGCAAGAAGAAAACACATGTGATGGGAAGGATCTAATTTGATACTTGACAAAGGGCTGTCTAAAAGGTACAATTGCCCATGAAATACACTATGGATCTTGTGGTCCATGTGATGAGGTGGTAAAACACATATGAATTGTTTTCGCTCAAATTTGATATTTATCATTATATTAACACTGCAAACATTTTGTGGCCCTTTAGATATTTTTTTGTCCATTACCAAGTGCAAAAAACACAATTTAGGGACTTTGGATACTACCAGTGTCTCCTCCCCGCCCCCCAAATGAATTCAGGTAAGTGAAATTATCAGCATCAGTTCAAGCAATGCCAGGCACGTTTCCTAGATGTTACTTCTTCATAGTTGAGTTCCCTAGGGCAGCTCACAGACTTTGGTTTTTCTTTAGCAGTAAGGGGCAGACACATTCCTCAAAACAATTTGAGAATTTCTGAAAACTTCAGCCTGCGTTCTTCAGTGCCTTCATTATTTTAAACCTTTCCCCCTACCCTTCTGAGTAGGGGACGGAATTAAATGTAATAAATATAAATCAGTAATATGCATTTAAAAATAATGATCCACAACATCAGCCAGCTAATCACACAGTGCGAACCTTATGCTCTTTCATGTGTTTTCAGAAAAGCAATGTGACACCCCAGCTACCATCCTAATTAAGTAAATTTGCTTTAAATTAAAATGAAAAAGATCATGCTGTGAAAGAAAAATAGAACTGCCAGGCGATCAGTGGTGGCAACAGTGAAAGGTTTCGGTTTGATTAGACGGAAACACGGATGAATGTGTTTATAAGTTTTAAATACTGAACTCTTTGCACTGCTTTTGGATCTCTTGAACTTGCAACCTTGCAGCAAAAAAGTACTTTAATGTTTGTGACACAGATGGCAGTCTTGTTATAATGTGCTCCGGTTTACTCATATGAAAGCAAGGGCAACCCTCCTCTGAACAAATCTTGCCAAGAAAATAACATAATAGGTTCACCTTAGGGTCACTGATATATCAGCAATGACTTGAAGGCACACAGCAACAACAAAATGTGTAAGTTCTCAATATAGACTAGGAATATTGCACACAGGGATGAGATATCATACTACTGTCCCCAGCCATTTTCTTCCCTAAATTTGCTCCAACACATGGCAGTTTGAAAAGGAAAATTTTTATTTTAAAAAATTAATGTTAGATAACTTTTTAATATTTTCATTACTTTAGGAAGAAAAAACCTGGGGAGACAATGGCAAAAAAATTGAAAAATTCCACTCAAAATGCTTTTTCCCAAGAAGTCTTGAAAAGCAACTAACAAGACTCTGGAAGTAGCACCCCACAATTGTTTGTTCGGCGATCACTGTCCCTTTGATCCTAGTTTGTCTTGCCCATGCCCTTGGTCTGGGCGGGGGGGATTGGGGGCCGCCAAACAGGAGGATGATTGGACCTTTCGGCCTGAATCGGAGGCGCTGGATGTGACGGAGATGCTTGGATGGGAGTCTGTCTCTCCCTCAGCGCCCTTCTCTTGTGCTGGCCGCCAGTGACGTCGCTGCCTCTCCTTGTCAAGCAGGCAGGCACCAAAGATGGTGGCTGACTTTGGGGATGCTGTCATCGAGCCTCTACCTTCTTTTCCAAGTCTCTGGAAGTCTCGGCACAGGTGCGAGGGTCATCCAAAATGGAGACAGAAACACTGCCATGATATACGCCAGACTTCTGGTGAGAAACCAGAACAAACTGGTTTTCCAGCAGAGGGAGCACTTGGCGTTTTGCGGAGCCTTGGATTGGCAGCAAATCAAGTTGGCAGTGATAGAACAAGGCTGAGACTAAGATAAATCTGAGCTTTAAAGAGCTAGAAGCTTTAGACATGGACAAGAGTATAACGATGGGAATTGGTAGGTCCCCGAAGCGTAGGCCTCAGAGACGTGGCCGTTGCCAGAGGAAATGTAAAACTAGAGTTTTTTGGGGAATGGGATTTGCTAGCTGGACAAGATCTACAACTACAGCCCCTCCCCACAGACTGGACTATGTTCCCTCAGGCGGCTCTAGATCTATAAATAAGGAGGAGAGCCAAGATATTAGGACCTGGAACTTGAACTTTAGAACGGTGGGCATAGGGTAGTTCTCTTGAGCTGTTAGATTATATTAGATCCTTTATTATTTAATTTGTTAAATTGCTTATATAGTCTAATCCTTAATTGCTTTTGTTTGTATATGTTTGCTGTGTTTTTATATGTAAGTCGCCCAGAGCACTTCGGTGGAAGGCGACTAATCAAATAATAAACGGAATGGAATGGAATCTCCAAAAATAACACCAGCCCCACTCTACATGCCACTTTGGAAAATTTCCCCTATATACTCATGTATAAGTCTAGAAATTTCATTCAAAAAACCAACCCCAAAATCTGAGTCCACTTATTCAAGAGTCAGTGTGAGTACTGTACCTTAATTCTTATTACAAGTCATATCAAAAGTCGTAATTTTGCCATCAAACCTGTCAACAACATATACAGTACATGAGTCTATACTGTAATTTTGTCACAGACTTATTGCCACCAAGCAAATTATATTGACTGGTAAGTAGATGGCTTATATCCCATTAACTAAAAGCTCTGGAAAGTTGGAATTGAGAGAGAAGAGTAGCTCAACAGGAAGGTCCACACATGCTTACTGAGAAAGAAAGAAAAAAAAGAAAGGGATTTGCAATTGAAGATAACTTTCAGTCTGCACTTCAGAAAGATTATTTCATGCAAAATGGGGAAAGTTCAAGTCAAGAAATAAGCAGCAACGAAAAAGGGTGGTAAAAGAAATATTTATAGCGGAGTTCACATAAATGAGAAAGGAGAGGAGAAAAGGAAAGCAGAGTGGGAGATTTGAAGCTGTTTAAGGGGTGAAAATGAAAAAGATTTTTTTTAAAAATCAACCAAAAGACAGAGATGAAGGTAGAGGGGCAACTTGATGTCTTAGGCCCCTCGTATCTCTTCTTGCCTGAACGGGAAGGAGCTCTGCTTCCTATACTTGTGCATGCCCGGATTACCCATAAGGCCAACGAGGCCATGGCCTAGGGGCACAAGCCGAGGGGGGGGGGGTGAGCGCAGATCATGGACCAAAAAACCCCCAAAACTGGTCTGCGCCCCTCTTTCCCCCTTTCTTATGCCCCTCCTCGCTCCTTCTCCCAGCAAAGTCTCTGCTCCGTCCCCTCCGTCTTTTCTCTCCCCTCTCTCTCTCTCTTGCACGCTCTCTCTCTCATGCGCTCTCTCTCTCACTCTCACTCTCTCTTGCTCTCACTCTTTCTTGCGCTCTCTCTCTTGCGCGCTCTCTCTCTCTCGCACTCTCTCGCGCTCTCTCTCTCTCGCATGCTCTCTCATGCATGCCTTTGGAGTGAGTTTGCACCTGCTGTGCTCTCCCCAAGCCTCCCGACTCATGAGGAGACCTTCAGAGCACAGCTGAGCTTCCCAGCCAGTGGGAATGGGGACCTTGGAGGTGGCGGGAGGTTGCCTTATAGGGGGCGTAATTCCAAACTTTGGCCTAGGGCGCAAAAAAGTGTTAATCCGGGCCTGTACTTGTGTTGGGTTCATCTGAAGCTTTTACAGAAAACTGGTGGCTACCCTGATTAATTAAATTCTGATTTGAGTCCCTTTTTACCCTCAACATCCATTGTGCCAAGGACATCACCTGCCCAGGCCCCTGTAATAGATCTTTTCTCATGGCAAATGGACCATCCTACACCTTCACAAGCCGAAAGAAACAGCTGTCTCTCTCACAACCCACCCTCCCTGGGAGTTGGATATTCAATGGCAACAAGGGTAATGAACAATGGAAATTGTCCAATCAGAAGCCTGGCGAATTACACCTTCAATATAAGGAAATATAAGAGAGATCTCTTAGGGTTTTAGTGGGATCCTTGAGCCAAACAGGTGTAAAGATCTGTGCTATGTGCTACACCTCCAGGAGATCTGGAATTGAAGTTCTCTTCCCACAGATCAGAAACATTAGAACTATTTTGTGGGTAAGGGATACAGCTTCCTTAATGGCCAGATGAGTTCTTCTCCAAGCTCTGACCATACCAGATCATTTCCTTTGAAATGAAGAGTTTTTTCAAAACCTTTTGTATTATGAATCACTGGAAACACAATAATAATCAAACTTGCCCATGCATGGCTAATGCTACTGAATTTTTCACTGACTAGTGGTGAAGACAATGTTGGGCATGGGCCCAGGAGACCCTGTTTTAAATCTTTTAAGACTTAGGAAGCGCAGGTATCACTTGACTTTCATTTTAAATCACAATCAGGGATAATTATAAGAATGGGAAAAGTTTAGGATAGCTCCTTAACTCTATTTTGAATCCTGTGCAAAATAGGTAATATATAAACATGATTAATAATCCCCGGATCTAAAATCCCAGATGGCTGGCTGTAATAAAATGAAACCCCACTTTCAATATGATGAATTTCAATGGTGAATCAAAGTGACAAATCCATGTGCATTTCCCATCTTGATATGCGTTACTGAAAACTCAGCTAACATGCTATTAGGAGAGAGAAAAAATAGCACATGGCAGCTTCGAAGCATTTAAGAATGACAAACACTAGATGTAGCTGAAGCTTCTTAAATGAAGCAATCTATGGTGTCAGAGAGATGGCAAATCAAGTCAGAAATGCTGTTCAGTTAAATAATCTGTTCAAACAATGCCGGATCCTTGACAATCAAAGTTGATGCCTTGACTCTGTCAGGGTCATTGCGGTGCAATCCAGCATCATCAAAGGCTTCCAAGGCCTACAATTTTACAAAATGCCCTTCACATAACAAAGCTGTGACTTGAATGTGCAAAGGTCTGTGTGGCATTAGGAGAGAATTGGCAAGAATTTCTAAGGATGCAAAATACAAAAGAAGGAACATTTTGCTGCTCCTCTCTGCATTTAAATTTAAAGCAGTACTTAGGTGACTGTAAATGGCTTAGCTACAATAAGTGAGATATAAAGAAAGAAGGCTTTGGGTGCCACATTCTGTAGGCTAGCAGTAAGATGTTCTTATTTTAAGCCAATTGTTTTCCAACAATTTTTCTGCAACTTTTTCTTTTTGAAACACAAAAAAAACATACATTCCTTTGTGCAGACTATAAAAAGGAAGAACCCATAAACAGGAAGAGAAGAAGAAAAAAGAGTAGTACTAGAACCTGAAGATACAGGAGGCTCTCCAATTCCGAAGGATGTGAAGTCTGATGGAGAGTATCAAAAGGTCCATCTAGACCAGGGGTGCTCACACTTTTTTAAACATGCGAGCTACTTATAAAACAACCAAGTCAAAATGATCTACCTACCCACTACAAAAATGTGAAACATATAACACAATATCTGCTTTGACCTGGGTTTTTTTTGAGTCCACACTGCCATATAATCTGATTCAAAGCAGATAACATGGGATTTTATTCAACTGTGTGGAAAGGGCCAGCAGCACTTGGGCGGTGTCGAGAGTCTGTGGGGTGGGACTGAGCCTTCCTCCCGCCCTGCCTGCGATCTACCAGGACGCCCTACGTGATCTACCAGTAGATCGCGATCTACCTAATGAGCACCCCTGATCTAGATTGTTCCATAATGTGGCATAGGACAGTGTTTCTCAACCAGTGTGCCGTGGCACACTAGTGTGCCGCGAGTGATCATCAGGTGTGCCGCGAGAAAAGCCCTCTGCCCCCCTTCCTTCCCCCCTCCTCCTGCCGAACCCCTGCTGCTTGGGAGAGGAGGAGGAAGGGCCGAGTGGTGGTGAAGAAAAAGAAGAAGGGGCCGGGGCGCCGCCTCCTTCAGCCGTTTCCCCAGCCAGCCTCCAATCCGCCATGACTCCCGCCACGACTCTCACCCCTTGCTCGCTGAAGCTGCGCAGAGGAGGAGCCCCGTCTACTGAAGCCCGTCCACCGCTCATGCTTCTCCTCTGTGGGAGACTGAAGCTTGGGGGGAGGGGGCGGGGCATGGCATGGCCTGGCTCCACCCCCTCCCCCAGCTTCAGTGCTCCCACAGCTTTGCCAGTCTTGAGGGGGCAGTGCCAAGCCAGCATTGTTCTGGCTTTACCACCGCTGGCTTGGCACTGCCCCCTCAAGGCTGGCAAAGCTGTGGGAGAACTGAAGCCACGTGGAGGGGGCGGGGCATGGCGCGGCCTGGCTCCTCCCCCTCCCCCGGCTTCGGCACTCCCAGCAGCTGCTCCCAGCAGGTCATCATCTCCCAGCCGTTCTTTACTGTGTTAGAATGTCATTTTGGTTGGTGGTGTGCCTCCGGATTTTTTAAATGTTAAAAGTTTGCCGCGGCTCAAAAAGGGTTGGGAAACACTGGTATAGGAGTCATATTAACTTGTGCTATCCCAATGCACCAGGCTAATGCAACCTAGTATAAACCCACTATTATAGGTTAAAAACCCGCTATTCTGAGTTTTAAAAAAATCTGTAAAGGTCAGGATCTTCCAGGAAGGTCCAGAACATTGTAGATATGGGGTATGTGGGAATTGCCTCCTGGATCATGATCTGCAATCCCAAAGTCATTCTGCACTTCTTGGGCTCAGTCTGGAGAGGTCGAATGACAGATAAAATTCCTTATCAACAGCTCTGTTACATCATTTCTCAGTGCCCATGGAGCTAAGAAAACCTGTTTTGGTAAGGATGCCTTTCTTTCCTATTTGGGGGAGAGGGGACTGTCAGTGTTCCTGTCCACCTATGTTGGCTGTGCATTTGCACTGGTGGGTGTATGACCTTTCCCCATCCCAAAAGGTAAAATTCCTTATCAACAGCTCTGTTACATCATTTCTCAGTGCCCATGGAGCTAAGAAAACCTGTTTTGGTAAGGATGCCTTTCTTTTCTATTTTGGGGGTGGGGGGGTGGGGGAGAGGGGACTGTCAGTGTTCCTGTCCACCTATGTTGGCTGTGCATTTGCACTGGTGGGTGTATGACCTTTCCCCATCCCAAAAGGTGGGGGATCCCCTATACATGAGACCACGATATGTAAAACAAACTAGCTTTTAAAATGCCAGTCAGTGATGCCTTTAGCCATGCCCTAAGTCAGGGGTCAGGAACCTTTTTGACTCAGAGAGCCATAAAAGCAAAATATTTGGAAATTTATGTCAGTAAGAGCCATATACTGTCATATATAATATTTTAAAGACTGAATTCAATTAAATGTGAGTATATACGTACATACTATGAGAAAAGGATTCCCCCGGCAGAAGACAAAACACTTCATACCTGGCTCTGCAAAAGGCATGCTCAGGACTCTGGGAAGGAAGAGAAGACGGAAGGAAGGGGGAAAAGAAAGAAAGATAGAGGAAATAAAGGAGGGAGGGGGAGAGGAAGAAAGAAAAGAAGAACAAACGGCTGAAAAGGAAGAAAAGAAAAGCAGGAGAGAGACAAGGAGGGGGAAAGAAAGAAAGAAATGGGAAGGAAGGAAAGGAAAGGGAGGGGAAAAGAAAGAAAAGGGAATGAGGAAAAAGTAAAATAATGAAGAGAAAGGAAGAAAAGAAAGAAGGGGAGAGAGATGGAAGTGAAACGAAAGGAAGGAGAAGGAAAGGAAGACTTGTGGAAAAGAATAGAAGAGGAAGAAAAGAAGAGGGAGGGAGAATGGAGGAAAGAAGGAAGGAGAGAAGGAGAAGGAAAGGGTGAAGGGGGAGAAAGAAAGGAAGGTAGAGGAAGGAAGGAAGGAAGGAAGGAAGAGGGAGAATGGAGGAAAGAAGGAAGGGGAGAGAGGGAGGGAAAATGAAGGAGAGAAGGAAAAGGAAAGGGTGAAGGGCAGAAAGAAAGGAAGGAAGAGGGAGAGCCAGATGTAATCATGAAAAGAGCCACATCTGGCTCCCGAGCCTTAGGTTCCCTACCCCTGCCCTAAGTGGTACAGACTCCAAGATATTTTTTTAAAAAAAGTTACTGCCTTTATGCCACATGGCATGCACATTTTTTCTGAATGTTTTTGGTTGTGTTGGGGCTGTCAGGGAGGTAGAAGGCTCAGGATAGTCCAAAAGGAATAGCTGTGAAGGAAGGGAAGCAAGAGTGATTCTCTGCTCCACCTCATACAGGACTGCCATTGTTTCTAAAATAGAGAAACAATGATTGTCTTGTCTAACTCTAATGTCCTAAACACCTCCTGGCTACTATCCTGCCTTGCTCTGATATCCCAAACACCTCCTGGCAATCATCTTTAGTTACATTAAAACCTCATTTCAACACCATCAAAAAGTAGCTTTAAGATCTCCAGAAGGATGAAGCTCTGTGACCTTCCATTAGGCTTGTGCATGGATTTGTTATGTACATTTGCCTTTGGCTTGTTTAATTGGTTTGGTTTGTTCAGAAACCCAAAATGGCTGAGGCTCCGCTGCCATTTTTTAACCGGCCACAAGAGAACTGTGACTGTCAAAAACAGGTTTCTTTTGGTTACATGTGGAGTGTGGGGAGGTAGGCAGCCAGTAATCTATCACACAATCACTAAAGCAGGGTCTGTATTCATATTGTGCAATATCAATCAATCAATCAATTTTTATTACTTGCTTAGAGAGATAGCACAATGGTAACAACACCTGTGCTGGCAATCTGAAGGTTGCTTCTTCGAATCCCGGGCTGGTCTGGACACCCAGCTGTGAGCACTGTCCACTGTTTACCCAATAGTTCGAAAACAGCTCAGCTGTGATTAGATAAAACTGGGAACCACCAAGCGAGGAAGGATTTTTTCAAGAAGGACTTACACGCCTAAATAAAGTAAGATCGGCTGTCGGAAGGTGGAATGTGGAAAACAGGGGCTCTCCGTCATGAGTATGAAGCAACAGCACCCCCTTGTGACATAATGACACAATCACACCCTGTGACGCAGCCTGTGACACAGTCTAAGAAAAATCCTTCTAAAATTGTACTTGTTATATGTTGTATGTTGTATGTAATAGTATGTGGAACCGGCAGGGATTGTCTGCCGTATGTGTGATGTAATCCGCTCTGAGTCCCTTTCGGGGTGAGAAGAGCAGAATATAAATAAAGTGTATTATTATTATTATTATTAGTCACCCTCTACCAGCGGTGCACTTTTCATAATACTCAATAATTATATTTTATCAGTTGTTCCTCATTTGGACAACGACACTTGCCCCTCCACATTTATGGTTTGGACTTCGCAGATTTGAATATTTATGGATTTGATCAAAATGTTCTTTCTAGGAATCTCTAGATTCTCAAGTGTGATCCTATGGTCAACTTCCTCCAGTCATGCAGGACAACCTAAACAGTTCTATACTTCTCTAGACATCCCTAGATCCTCCAATGAGATTCCAGTTTTAGCTTCCAGTAGAAGTTGACCATAGTCTCGCTGGAGGACCTAGAAATTCCTAGAGAGAGGGGGTAAGCGATTTCTGTATTCATGGTTTTTCACTTTCAATTGGGATCCTGTGCTACTAACCCTAGCTAATGTTGAAAGCTGACTGTACATATTTGGTAATTCTGACTGCTATGAGTTGCAGGCAAGACCTCACTGTATATGGTGGTCAGGATATATTTGTGCAAGTTATGTCATGACAGTAGCACTTCTGAAGGAAACAACATACTAGACCAGACTTCTCTGCGGTCATAAAAATGAACTATGCTGTTAAACATGGCTGTGAGTTTGTGTATATTCCTCACCTCTCCCCAGGAAGCAGGTAGGGGCTCCACCGGAGGGAAATATTTGGGGACATCCCAAGCCACTGCAGCCATGAACCACTTGAAGTCCTTGCACTTAAGGTGCTTGCGAAGCTCCTTCTGGGCTGTAAGATCACCGGTGGAGAGATGCCTGTACTCCGGCCGCCTCTGGTAAACGTACTCTGCGAACTCATCCATCCACGTTTCAGCCACACGCTTCAGGTTCTGAGCAGCAGAAAGCAAGAGTCAGTCATCTCTCTTCACTCAAGGCTGGTTGTTACCACTGATATACACACACACCATTACAATACCTCATTCCCTTATCCAGCTTTGGCTGGTTGTACATTAAGCAAATGGAAGCCTTTCACATTTAAATGCTATTAAGGGCCTGATAAAAATCAGACGGATGGCTTCATTCCTCCTTTAACAACAAAGCAAAGCAAAACAAAACAGCTCATTGCAATTACTGAACGGGATTCAATTAACTAGATACAGTAAAGACTTGTTTAATTATTTCAGTGGAACCTTGCTGCAAATATCTCTTGAACTTGTTACTTGATTGCCTCATTTGGTTTCCCAACAGCATTTTAATGCAGAACTATTTTGAAATTTGAGATTAATTTTGTAGAGGTAACAAAAAATGAGCTCAGGCCTCAGGATATTTTCCCTTCGGAGTTCCAGATACTCACGGGGTCTTTCACACTCAGAGTTATGATTCTACTTCAACTGCCATGGCAACATGCTATGGAATCCTATGGAATGCAATTTAGGAAGGGGAACAAAGCATTTTCTGCTTGAAAGCTCTATTGCCTCACTAAGCGGCAAACCTCAGGGATGCAACCATGGCAATCAATGGGCTATTGAAGTGTTATGATTGGGAAAGGGCACCGTTTTCTAAATCAACCTTTGGACATAAATATTTGTCCTTCCTCTCCAGCAACACGCTATTAGTCAGGAGCAGCTCTAATAAGTATCTTCCCCAGGCAGTAGATATTAGAGGACTCATTGCTGGGAACTTATTTTTATGTAGTTCTCTCTTTTTAATACTATTGGGAATATTCTGCCTCATGTCCCTGACTTGGTTGGCTTTGGGGATGATCTGCTTAGCTTGGGTTACTTTTGGGGGTGGGGGGTTATATCCTATTTTCAATTCCTCATTACAATGTGGAAGTTCAGCACCGGGAATGTGGCGCAGCTGGCTAAGTGTCAGCTGCAGAAGATCTTTTTGACCAATAGGTCATGAGTTCGAGGCCTGCCCGGGTTGAGGTGGGTGCTCAGCCTTTAAGTGTAGCCTGCTGTTGACCTTTGCAGCCCAAAAGACAGTTGCATATGTCAAGTAGGAGATAAAGGTACCACCTCAAGTGGGGAGGCAAATTTTGACTGAATTATGAGGCCATTAAAGAACTCCAAGAAATGCTGAGGAATGTGGAAAGAACAACAAGGGACGCTGGGAACGCTGAGAGATGAGGAGTGCATCAGCTCCCCCTGGTGGCCAGAGTTTGCCTGTTCGTCTATATGTGTGTATGTGGAAAAACAGCAGGGATTGTCTGCTAAGTATGTGGACCTGTAATCTGCTCTGAGTCCCATTTGGGGTGAGAAGAGCAGAATATAAATAAAGTGTATATTATATTGCAGTCAACCAAGCTGTCTTCTAAGATATTCCCATTCCGTTCCATTCCTACTTTCCTGCACTTTCCACTACCTTCACCATTTAGACATTCAGTTCTCTTTGGCTGGTGAGTGTGGTGAATACTAATATTGTTTTTTTGTTGTTTTCACCCCCTTAGTGTTCTTATTTCCCTTTGCAAAACTTTGGGTCCTCATGGGCATGCTGAAACCTTCCCTTTGTTTCTCAGATAGCCTTTGGCAATCAGCACCTGCATTTGCTAGGAGAGAGAGAGAGTCAATCTTAACAGAAAGCTTTGCTTTCTCTGTGATGGAAAACAACACATAATAGGGATACGCTCCATGCTGTGAATTCTGACTCTTTGATATAAAGTGTCCCTCCAAAAAGTTTTTCTTTAATCAAGGCTTCTTGAACTGTATATAGCAAATTGCAGCATTCTAGCTAATGTAAAAGCAGTCAAATCATTTTGAATCCATTTCACGTCTGCATGACCACATTTTCAGATTTTTGCTAGCAATAAAAATGCCATGGATTAATTTAATTCGTTGGGAAATATAGACATAATCAAACAACTATAATGCTCCCATAACTGAGTTGGTCTGCAAATGAGATCTGTCCATCTATCCGTCTAAAACAAGGCTGTGAATATAAAGCCTTTGGAAGCAAGGAATATACCACTACAGTAAAACAACACTTAAAGATGAGCTAAAAGCCAAATTTGTATAGGAAGAAACTATTCTTCCTGCTACAAGGACAACACTGCACAGCAAGGTAGGGCGCAGATATTATTTGATATCCCTCCTTTTGCAAGCCAAAGAGGACAATTGGTAGAATACAGCTTGAGTTTTAAAGAAACCACCCTTCCTTGGAGTTGTGGTGTCAGGAACTGGTATTTGGGGCCTAGAAAGTGGCACCGAAAACCCGGATTACTGACAAGACATAACAACTAATAAGGAGCCCTCGGTGCCAAGAGTGTGGGAAGAAATGGTCCAAGGGCTTGGCGAGAGCAACTGCGCGGGAAGCGGGAAAAGCAGGAATATGCTGTCTGAATAAAGGGGGAATGTATATAAGGGGGAGGTATGGACCGGGTGGTTACTCTTGGCTTTGTTGCTGTTTGTATCCTGTAGTAAAGTTTTCAGTGATTCCCAGACCGTGTTCTGCATGATCATTTGGAAACGGCTATAGTGGCTGACATATGGCTTATGTAAACTATAGTTTGAAAACAAGCCAGGATCTAAAACTATTGCTTCTCACCAATTAACAATAGTTAAACCATAGTTCCTTGGGTGTGATACAATGAGAAATGGTACTTAATTTAAAATGGCAGATAAAGCATTTTCTCGCAGCACATGAAAGAACAAAGGATAGTGCAAGTTCCAAAGTTCACTACCATTCATTCTCACAGCAAAAATCTAAGTTTCTCACTTTTTATGAATAAGAGACAATATGTTTTAAACTTACAATATATTAAATAAACATATATTCATGCAGTTTCTTTTAGTCAAGGAGGTTCAGAAAGTTATAACACAAGGCACTACTTTATTTAAAGAAATGTTCTACTGGAGAATACTCTGACATAGCCACAAAAAATTCTGAAAGTCTACTGTGATCAAAATGGAAGATGTCATATTTTTGGGGGAGAGGGGGGCTGGGCTGGGAGGAGAGGGTGGCAGTGCCATTCTGCTCCTTTGGGCTCCTGGAGCCTGAAAATCTCCAGTAAAACCCCTGGGTTTTGGGTCTGTGTGGAAGGGTCCTATGGCTCTAGGATCCTCCTGCGTCCTGGGGGCTGCATTTGACACTCCCCTGTTTCAAAAGATCTTTCCAATGTATTGAAACTGTTTGATGATAGTGTTCCACATTTGAAGTTCAAACTAAGACCCAGACTGGCTTCACCATCTCACTGAAATCGGAACCATCATCTATCACAGTGGGTCAGCCTTGCCTCCCTCACTCTGGCTGCCTTGCTAGTATATATAATGCTCTCATGCTTTTTTTAATATAATCCAATCTATAGTCCAAACACTATCAATGCTTACTATTTATGATGCCTATATATTACCTCTAATATTATAGGCAGCTGGTTTCTGAATATCCGCTACTGGGGATTTTGAACCGGAAGTTGAAGTTATACCTGGGTGTTGAGACCATAAGCATTCAGTGGTCCATTGTGTGAACATAATACTGGATAAGATGGGCCTTTGGATTAATGGGACAATAATAATAATAATAAAACTTTATTTCTAACCCACATCCATCTCCCCGAAGGGGACTCGGAGAGGCTTACATGGGGCCGTGCCCGAACAACACATCAGAAAATATCAACAACATAGAAGAACAATAAACATAATAAAAACAATAAACACAATAAAATACATCTTTGAAAACACAACAGTACAGGTGAATCTAAAAACAAAACTGACAGGATGGGCCACATGGACATATAGAATATTTAAAAACTCGGGGGAGATAACTGGAGTAGTGTAGAACACAAAGGGTCACATAGGGGGAAAAGGACCCACAGAAATGGGGGAATTTGGGGAGCTCTAATCTCCAAAGGCCCGGTGGAACAACCAGGTTTTCAGTTATTTCCTGAAGGATTCCAATGAGGGGGCATTCCTAATCTCTCCCGGGAGGGAATTCCAAAGGCGGGGGCACAGAGGAAAAGGCTTTCTCCCTAGTGCTCACAAGCCGAGTTTGTGAGGGTGGCTTTTATCTTCTTATGTAACACCCAAAGAAAAATGTGAGCTGAGAATATGATCCAGATTTGCACATATTATTGGCTGTGGATTCCTGGCATGTCATATTTGCACACATTTGGGCATACAGAAACTTTGGTGGTAAATAAATGCACCAGGTGAGCAAGGAGGGCAAGCACTGTCTCATTTGCTTCCATATGTATAAGCCAGATCAGTAAGAGGCACTATCTAACCAATTTCACCATAAAACATGTTCAGGAATTGCTATGTTGGTCATATGAACAAAATATAACAAAATACAAAAGGCACAAAAATTGACACACTCACGGGGCAACCACAATTCAGAAAATGTTTCATGCAAGCTTTTAAAGCTTCTGTGGCTTTTTCATTTGGCAAAAGTGTTACATCATGTAGGTGTTTTCAGGAAATCTGTCCTACAAAGTAATAATGTGGCCTGGATCCTATTATTGAATCAAGCTGAATAGTGACGTAACACTAATGTAAATTGCCTTGATTTAATGGATAATGAATATACTGGAACTGGAACTACTAAAAGTATCTCTACCGGTAGTGGTAGTAACAACAACAGAAACAATTATAACTATAGCCAGCTTACCAAGCTTCATTCACAGCACTTCCCTGTCTAAGCAGTCTGAAATGCTTCATCTTTCCTCGACCATTTGATTCTTTTAAAACAATGTAAAATAATGCTTTTTCAAATAATAACCTTTTACAATAAAAAGGTTTCAGTTTGCTCTATAGCTTCTATAAGAAAATGTAACAAAACTGGGCATCTAATTTCTTGTTTCCCTTTTCCTGGCATTTAGACGCGAAGTTAATTAAAAACCTGATAGAAACACTGTATATTTGAATGCAACACCACTGTTTTATATAGTTTTAACTGTTCGGCAATCTGCCACTGCATAATTAACACTTCCTATAACAATAAAATATAATGTCTGTGTCTGTCTCTCTGTCTCTACCATAGCACCGTGGAGCCTGCCTGAAAATTAAGCTCTGTTGTGTTTAATTCTCTTTTTCCTTGTCCTTCCAGTGAGGATAATATACTGTCTCTTGATATGTAAGAGGGTCTTCTTTGCCATGGCATCCCAACTGTGGAATGCTATGCCCCTGGGGGGTCCAAATGACATAACAATCTTGTAAATTAAGTGCCAAGTTAAAACATGGTGGCTTGCCAAGCCTTTGGGCTCTATTCATTCAACCTAAGACTTTAAGTTATACACACACACACACACACACACACACACACACACCTGCTTTTAACTCACTGTTTAATATGTTTTATTGACTTATACATTCTTGTTATTTTAACCTGTTTAACTTGTTTTAGTGCTATTTGTAAGCTGGCCTGATATAGGCTGGGATCCTTTGACGCACTTCTCCGCCCGCCCGAAACCATCCGACACGGAAAGCAACTGCTGGGGGAAGCCTTTCCTGAGGACCCCCTTTTTTGATATACTCCTTGAATTGTTTATATTCCAGAACGTTTAAGCCACCTTGCATGTTTATTTACCTAAGGTACTGGATGTACTGCATGTCCCGAGATCGGGAAGTATTTAGAAACATATAGGTTTGCGCTCCATTCATCCTGCCAGGGAGAGCTTATAGCCTTTAAGTTTATAAAAGTGTTGTGGGGGGTTTGTTTTCATTTCATTGGGTCATCCTGTACTGAAATATGGGTCATTAATCTTAGTGTCCTTTTGACCATTTATTACCTGCATAATTACTGATTGACACTATCATTTATTATTATTGACTATATTGAAGGCTGCATATACGTGTTTATGTTTCCTCCGTGTTGTGTTAGTCCTTCTGAGTAAGGTTTCCCAGTGTTTCTTCCTGATATAGGCTGGACCATAAATATTTTAATAAACAGAATAGTCAAATACAGACACATGAAACATGGCATTGTTACTGAAGACCTCATCAGAGAGGCATGGGGAAAGTGGGAGGAAATGGAGGGGACCATCTTACTCCTTCCCCTCTTGTCATTTGGGATGATCAGCTATCCCATGTGTTTACTGCACCTCCCCCCCCTTCATTTTCTTTCACATTCTGCTGCTTGGTCTTTTCTTGGTTTTCTTGGTTTTTTCTGAAGATGGTCTTTGGGCTCTATTTTCATGTGCTTAGGAAATGAAGTCCCATTAAGTCCCACTGGAGGGGCCCTTAAGTCATGTGATGACTTTCATGGGACTTCTGTGGGACTCTGTTTCCTAAGCGCATGGAAACAGAGACTGTAGAATGTCTGATGAGGTCCTAAGGGGCTATCTACACTGACCATTTAATGCAGACATCTATAAAAGCATATGAAAGAAAGCCCTTAATGTACACCAGTGTAATTTGTTTAATTAGCATCCAGGCCTCAGATTTGTTCTAGGATTTCCTATGAAATCATCTGCACAGTGAAACTACTTTCTTCAATACCAGTTTGGTCAGTGCAGATGATGCCCTAAAGTGTGGATCTCAGAGTGATTTGCTTTTAAAATGATTTAATTCATCTTGAGTATTCAAAATCTTTTTCTAGTTTGCTATTCCAGTCCTCAGGAATAGAGGGACTCCTTAAAAGCAGAAGACCTTGAGATTTGGTTCACACATTTACAGCCGGTTAGAGAGAAAACTAAAACCATGCTTAATCTTGTACTCTCTCCCCTTTGGCCTCTTCAGTGATGGAAGCGCACAGGTATTATCGCTCTGTAATCCAGTTCTGTGAACATCCACTGTTCTTCAACCCAAATGTGTGTTTGTGTCTGTCTATATGTACTGGAGTTTGGGAACATTATGGGTTGGGGTTTTTTTTTATCATGCTGGTTTCGGATTTCAGAGAGTTCTAGTCCAAAGATTTGTAACTTTTCCAAACCTTTGTCTGCCAGGAATTAAGGAATGACAATATGGCAACCCAAAGTGAAAAAGGAGTGATACAGAAACTCCAGATGACTGGTAAAAATCTAGCAGAGACACTTTCACTTTTGAAAAAAATCATGATATACTTATAGTGTAATTTTATATGTATTTATTCAAGAATATGTTAAATTAATCTTTGTATGGGAGTATAGGGTTACAGTTATAGGTATATTAGTTATATCATTAGGTGAGCAAGTATGAACAAACTCCAAATGGCCTTTAAAAAAAACCAAATGAAAAATACATAAATAAATGTACCAACTCGTTTTAGCACGCCGGGCTCTTACTTTTGCACAAGAAAGGTACATTAAGGCAAGGGCTAAGCCAAGATATGTCTCCATGCCCTTTCACTGTCATGCTAGCTCTCAATATACTGGGACATGTTCAAGTTGAACAATATTCAGCAATGCATCTTCTCGCCCATTCTCTGAGATAGGGCTTCACTGTACAATCTACCAGGATGGTCTAATCCGGTAATTCTCAAAGTGGGCAGTACCACCCCCTGGTGGACAGTTGCACGTTCCAGGGGGCCAGTAGCAGCCTTCGGTGAAATCGGGGGGCACTGAAGCCCAGTAAGGGAGTAGCGGCGTTACCCTGGTTAGTGAGTGTGCGCCTGCAAGTTGGAATACCCGAGCAGGCGTTACCTGGAAACCGCAGCACCCGCACCCTTCCTCTCCTCAACTCTGCTCATGCCAACGGGGACAAGTGGCATGGGTGGAGTTGAGGAGAGGAAGGGGGCCGGCACTACGGTTTCCAGGCAACGCCTGCCCGGGTATTCCAACTTGCAGGTACACACACTCGCACGCTTGTGAGTGTGCTCCTGCAAGTTGGAATACCCGAGCAGGCGTTGCCTGGAAACCGCAGCGACCGCCCCCTTCCTCTCCTCAACTCCACCCACGCCAATGGGGCTGTATGTCCCCCCTCCCACACAAAGCCCACTTCTTCTGCGCCAGGAGCAATAATGGAGAACCCAATGGGCACATCATCTCCCCCTTCTCACTTTCTAGAATTATGCAACATTGGTATTATCTTTCTATTCTAAGTTCAATTTCAAACTTGAATGTTTCTAATTTACACCTTTCTTTACTATATTTTACAAAAAAGGTAGAAACATTAATACATACAGTATATCTTTCTGTCGAATTGCTATTAAAATTGTTAAAAATTAATTTCTAGGGGGGCGGTGAGCAAATTTTTTTCTGGAAAGGGGGCGGTAGGCCAAAAAAGTTTGAGAACCACTGGTCTAATCTGAAGGAACACTCTCAAGTTCTGATAAAAACCAAAAGCTGCTAAACTGCAGCAGTGTTGTTGTTTTCTACCTCGTTTTCCACTTAACAGTTAAGCTTCATTGAACTGTTTTTTCCATGTCAGGTCTCAGGTGAAAGTATCTGTTGTAAGGATATTCCAGCAGGGAATATCTCATATCATCACCCTTCAAAAATGCCAAATGTACCCTTGGTAATGTTACTTCTTTAACAGAGTATCAGCCACAGAGCACTGAGAGACACATTGTGCAGTATGACAATGAACAATGTAGATTTCATAATCTGTGGCATGAGATAATGTTAACGGCTTGGAATCGTCTCTCCCATTGTGATTTGCATCCTAAGTTCATTTAGAAACAGCTCTCCCAAATATTATTAATTTGCTTTGCTCCAAGCAAACAAAGCGAGATGTCTCAAAACCAATAAGACGTATCCAAATACAAAGAGAGTGAGATACAGAACAAATGGAGCACATTTCGGCTGGCACAGCAAGATAGGTTACCACCTGCTTTGCCTTCACAACAGAAAACAAAACATTAATGCCAGCAGGCATTGTATGGTTGCAATTAGAGCACTTCAAGAAATGATACCCTGAGAATACTTCTTTCTAAATGACTTATGCCTCACATCAGGTTGCCTTTTGTTACCATTTTATGGGAAACAATGCAACTTGATTCTTCTGAGAAATTTCTAAGCCATTGGATTTGAAAAGAAAGGGCATAGAAAGCCAATGGGGTAAAAGCTAGAGATGATGCATGGCATCTAACCCACACATCTGTCTCTGATAATTACAATGCAGAGAATGCCATGAGGCCTTGCTGGCACTTTTGGCTGAACTGAACACACTCATAGCACCACATGTTCTACATTGCTTCACAGCTATTTATGAACCTATAGTATTCATGCTGTTTACATGCATGGTGGATATTTAAGAAAGCTGACAGGAACAGAATTACTTCATTTGAAATGTCCTGCTGGAAGTGCGTTCTACAGACACTAAGCACTGCCAAAAGGACACATAAATTAGTCTGAAAACAAATAACGCCCGAATTCTCCCTAGATGCCTAAATCAAAAAACTGAGGGGATTATATTTTGGAAATACCACGAATAGCATGACTCCTTGGAAAGGGTAATAACACCTGGTAAGGTGGAAGGCAGTAGGAAAAGACTAAAACTTCACTATAGACACAATCTATTTATTTAGAACATTTATACCCCGTCCTTCTCGACCTCCGAGGAGGGACTCATGATGTAAAATGTAAAACACATAATAAAATACAGCCATATACATTAAAATAGTTATAAATATACATTGAAAAAAAACAGTTTGTTAGGTTAAAATTGTCATCCAAATCAGTCCAATTACGGTCAAATAAAATCTTCACCAGTAAAAACAGTCTAATCTGGAAATGCTTGATCCCATAACCAGAATTTAAGTTTATTCTGGAAAGTCAGGAAGGACGGGGCAGATTTAATCTCATTAGGGAGGGAGTTCCACAGCTGAGGGGCCACCACAGAGAAGGCTCTGTCTCTCGTCCTCACCAAACATGACTGCAATGGCAGTGGGACCGAGAGCAGGGCCTCGCCGGATGATCTTAAGGTCCTTGATGGTTCATAGAGGGAGATACGTTTGGACAGGTAAACTGGGCCAGAACCGTTTAGGGCTTTATAGGTTAAAATCAGCACAATCAAGGAACAACAGTATGTATTGTATTTTACCCTGATCTTGGCCCCATGTAAGCCTCCCCGAGACTCTTTGGGGAGATGGAGGCGGGGTAGAAAAAAAGTTCTTCTTCTATGTGTGCTGTACACCATATAGGAAGGTAGCGGGTCTATACATTGGCAATAGGGTGGTGAAATGGAAGTAGCAGAGGGACTGTGAACCAACAGCAAAGCTAACAATCAGAATCTGACTGCATTGGAAGTGGCTGCAAGGTATAATTACAAAGTATATGCATCTCAGTTCAGAAGTCAGTTCCTCTGAATCTAACAGATCTTATTCTTGGGTGTGTTTGTATACAACTGCAATATTAGGAAGCCTTTGAATATGAACTGAGGACTATGCTGCCTTACAGGTGTTGCTAGAAATTCAACTTCACTCCTAATCACCGATCAAGCATGATGAGGACCAGAACTGGAAGACCAATACATGTTATAACGAACATGCAGCTGTTTAAGAATAACGTACACCTTTTAGTAAATGGAAGAACATAGACTGTGTCATAGGTAGAGTCATCACAATGCAACCCACATTCCAGATCATTTACAGGGGATGTCAATCTCTTGATTACAAACTCTTCATATGGCAAACTGCATATTTCACATCTGGAAAGTGAGGGCAGGGTATAGGATTGCAAACATTTTTTTAAGCAACTGTGTGTATATATACACAAAAATGTCACTAGGGGGCATTTCCCCCGAATTTATCACAGATGACTTGCTGTCAACAAATATAACTCTATATGGTAGGACTCAAGGAACTTGGGAAACAAACTTGGCTGTAAAACCTGTGCTTAGACAGTGGGAAAGCATGCCAACTAAACCTCAAGTCAACCTACAGAGGCAGCTATGAAAACTCTTCATTCATGGCATCACTATTCCAAATCAATTGCATTAACAAAAACATTTCCATTTTTTGTTGGAGAGAAGAAATACTTAATTTTATTTATTTAAGTATTTCTGTATCACTTCCCCCTAATCCACAAGGGCTCCTGGGGTGACAAACATGTACAAATAATAAAAAAACAATAGCCAGATAAAATATGTTTAAAAACAGTCAAATTCTCTGAAATGCTGACTAAAACAATCCCAGGATCATGTCTTAAAACAGTTAAAGAAACCATTTCAAATACTGAATGTCATGGAGGCTAGCACTGTCTAGGTTGCCGGCTATAAGTTTATGTGATTAGAACCTTCCTTGAAGCTTCCACTCAAGTTTCTGCTACAGAGAAACTTGTAAGACATACCCACCAACATAGTTAGGTTGTTGAGTACTTATTGCATGGTTTCTCTCACTTCATAAAGTGTTGGGACATGCAATGGAGCTTCCTATGAAAAGCTCATACACCTGGCAGACTCATATGGGATCTAGTGGTCTTTCAGATATCTCTGCAAATTAGGACAATTTGTTATTTGAAGACATCACTAGGGCTTGGTCCTTATAACATCACAAAAGCTCATCCCTAGCCTTCAGTTTCTGGGATAAGATTGACCTGGCAAAGCTACACACTAGGCATGAGAAAAAAGTTATGAAAATGAAAAGAAATCGGAAGGGACTCATATGTAATGGGACTTTCAAGTTTATACGGATCGCAAGGCCAATCCCGGAAGTGGACTTTCTTTTTCCGCACCTCCTGGGCCCAAAATTTCGTTAGATTATTAAATATTTCGATTCCCCCAACAGGAAAATTTCCCCCTCCAAAATAGCTTTGCAGACATAACTCACAGTCAAATCGGGGCCTTTCCATGCTTGAAGCCTAATTAGAGTGAAAGGCCTCCTCCAGGAAGTGAAAAAGGAGCCGGAAATGATAGAGAGATCCAGATCGGGACTCCTAGAGGGGCTGGAGGACTGAGGAAAAAAGTGATTTAAACACCCAGGAAGGGGGTTTAGATAGAAGGACAGAGTAGAAGGACATAAGAACTGCTGAGAGAAGGGCAGCAGGAGTGAAAAAAGAGCACGGAGAGGAGAAGGAAGAGCTCAGAATCAAGAAAAGCCATAGAGTTCGAACGGAGGTCCTAGACTGCTATGGTAAAACTGAATGGGAAAAAGCTGGAGTGAAGAGAACTCTAGCAAGGCCTGCACCAGAGGTATTTAATAATATTAATAACAATATATTAATGCATTATATCTCCCTGTAAGGAAACCAAGGGAAATGTTGCCCCTTGATTTGCCTGTGCTTAAAACAGTATCAGTCCTGTTTCCTGCTTTGCCTACTTTAGAACGACTAACGAATTTCGATAGTAATTAGTTACATTTGAGAAATTTTTGGAAATTTTTTGTAAGTCTTTCTTTTACTAATCAAACCCCCCCCCCCCCATTAGATTTTTGATTCCCTATTTTTGGGTTCGAAACCATGCCTACTACACACAATCCAAAGTTGGCACTTCATGTATCTGTCTCAATCTGCTAGATACATGTATTGAGGGTGTTTTGATTCTGTGTTCTTGCATGGCATGGGGCTGGACTGGATGGCTCTTGTGGTCTCTTCCAACTCTATGATTGTATGATTCTATAAACATAGATTTTACTCAAATCTGCATATATTTTTGGGACTCAAAGGGAAATTGTAGCCCTTTGAGACTGAGAGAAAGAAGTTTGTAGGATAAGTCTATTTCATTGGATGCAAGAAGTAGGAACCTGATGAAGTAGACTCAATCTATGTAATCTTATGCTACAAACTTCTTTATCTTAGTCCCAAGGATGCTACAATATCCCTTTGCTCAATGATCCAGATGGACATGGTTGCATCTTTGAGCTTTTTAAAATGGCTTGGCCAGATTCACCGGGCCGAGAGCATTGCGGTGCAGGGTGTCCTCACCGCCATTTTTGATCCAAGGGAGGGGCTTCTTCTAAGCCCCCGGGGTGGTGGGAGAGTTTTCCACCAGCAGTGTCAGCTGGCCAGTGGTGGGTCTGGCACCGTCTCTCTTGCCCCGTTTGTGGGCCAAACCTCCCTTTCGCCCGGGCAGTCTACTTAAGGCTGCCCGAGGCTCTTCAACAGGCGCTGGGCCTGTTCCTGTTTTTGTCCATCCCACACATCCTGCTTGCATTCATTGTTTGTATCTTTTTACTTTTCATGCTGTGTATTCATTGTTCGTATCTTGTTAACTTTTCTTGCTGTTACTTGTGTTCATTATCACAACTCTGTGTTTGGCGTATTCATCGTCGCAACTCTGTTTGGCATGTGGCATGGGCCCTGGATGTGGCTGGCTTATCACCCCTTGGTGGTAAGGAGGATAATGCCCTGGCCCCTGGAGTGCCGATTTTTCATGGACTGGTAGGGGACCGGTGGCACCCAGGCATGCAAGCGTCTTCGGACCACAGCGGGTTGTCCGACCC
The DNA here is from genome assembly GCA_030556195.1 of Anolis apletophallus. Classification (NCBI taxonomy): domain Eukaryota; kingdom Metazoa; phylum Chordata; class Lepidosauria; order Squamata; family Anolidae; genus Anolis; species Anolis apletophallus. The sequence goes on from JARBWK010000012.1 coordinate 43,730,872, forward strand.
CGGATCCAGGACCCATGCATGGCTGCCAACCCTTGTTCCTGTTATCAATAAATAAGTTGCGGCCAATTTTATTCCAACAAATTTATGTCTGTGTCTTACTGGTTATTAGGCGGGAGGCGTATCACCCATGCACACGCAACTGTTAGATTAGGAGTGAGAAACATTGAAAGGGCCCTTTCAAGACCTGCTTCAGGCCTAGGGTATCTTCCCCACCTCAAATAAATACTCTGGAAGTGCCTTCTAATTATTTACAGTTTTAGGAAAATAAACCCACAGGACCTTAAGTAGCTTTGAAGGACCCACACTGTGTACACTGCCTACACCTGCACAGGCAGGTTCTAATAGGGAAAGTAGTCAATTTTTTTTAAACAGTTGTGAATAAAGTATTCAGTGGAATGTCACAATAGTATCAACAAAACACTTTATTACTTCAGAAAGGTGTTTCTTTCAAGAGGTCTCCTATCTCGAGATGCACTCGTTGCCATTCTGTTGGTTGTGTGGGAGTTGAGTGATGGTTGTTGAAGTCAAGCATCAGTTGGCAGCATTTAAAGACCAAATAATAATAAAGGTACCTTTCCCTGCATCCATACACAAAATATTGCAGCCCCTTGCTTTTGACATGAGTGCTTGAAAAAGCATCGATTTCTAAGCTTGCATTTCATTGATTTGATAACACATCCTCTTTCGTTTGGCAATTGGCTTGGGAAATGGAGCATGGGGATACTGAGCAGCAAATCAGTTGAATTTTAGCCTCTTGAATTGAAACCAAACAGGCCATCAGAGCAAAATAGTGGCTCAGGTTGATTTATTGTGCCTTCTGCAAATAATAGCAACTGCTACTAAGGTTTTTTGAGCAAGAGATAGATTTGCAGGTGTTTTTAATTGTATCAGAAGTGACCTGAGCTGCTTCTGGTGTGAGAGAATTGGTCGTCTGCAAGGACATTGCCCAGGGGACATCAGGATGAATTAGCATCTTGTGGGAGGCTCCTCTCATGTCCCCTCATGGGAAGCTGGGGCTGATAAATGGGAGTTCGCCCCGTCTCACGGATTTGAACAGCCAACCTTCAGGTCTTCAGGTCAACAATTCGGTCGGCACAAGGGTTTAACCCATTACAATCCTGAACACTACGAATAGGTAGACCAGGGTGGGAATAATGTGGCCCCCAAGGCCAATGGCCCTTGAACCTTACAAAGTTCCTGGAACACATTTAAAAACGTGGCTAAGGCAGCATGGATTGCCTTTTCTGAGGCTCTACACATAGCACAACATTCTAACTTAACTGCCAGGATTGCAATTTCCAGTTTACTATTTTACCTCTATTTAACATTATTATTTCCCAGTGGAGTCTCTACTGTTACACACTTTTATTTCAAAACTAGGATGGTAAACCAGTAACAAAAAAACCCCCAGTCCAATGCTTGGAAGGCAAACAGACTCAATCTCTTTGCTTTTTGTAATAGTCCCTTAGCTGCAAATTTTACAAGGCTCTAGGAGTATCTTGGTTTGATTAAAATCAGGCAAAGAAAGGGGAATTTTCTTACCACAATTCAAGCACCAGTAGATTAGATGATACATGATGTCTAGAGTGGCCAGGAAGACTTCTATCAATCATGATGTGAGAGAGGATGAGGCAAAAGAGTGCCTGCACTCAGATTTTGATTGTTCAAAGCAAGGGTTGGAAGATTTAGATTCCTATGTTTGAATCCAGGGCCTATGTTGCGATTTTTTTCTTTATACAGAACTTTACTTCTGAACAAAACAACTGATATATACCACCAGCACTTACAAATAAAGAATCACATAAAATACATACTAAGCTACTTACTCTTGCTAAGCTAGTTCCAGATGGGACTTTGTAAGGAACATATTTTCTGTAGATGTGGCCGACTCTTGAACATGGAACATCAAACATACCACCTCCACACATCCAGACCTGAGGCAGAAGGAAACAAAATAAAGAGAGGATAGTGACTGCCAATATCAACAAAAGTGTGGCAATGTTCACAAGAAGTCAATAGCTGAAAAGAAAACAATGTTGTGAAAAAGCCAAACTATTCATATCTTCCAATAATGACGGTTGGGGAAAAGGAGGGTTGTTTGTGTGCAAAAATATCTTCTGAAAACAATTTTAAAAACAACAGTAGCAGAGATTTTCACTAAGAATTTCAAAGCCAGAAAGAGCCAGATACAACATGACTACCCCCAAATCAGCTCTGATTCTTATGGGGTTTGAACACTTCCCAAAGTATGGGTCCTCAATATATTAGGAGCACACCTTTGTCTGGTATCTACCTTATATAGAGCCCCATGACCATTATAGGACATTTCAGTCAATCAGGAGGATAATTGACTGCTCAGAGTTTGGACGCCCCACCACAGATGCCAGAAGCAGATTTTGAAATTCCAAGAAAGGGATGTTCAACTTGTTTTAAATAAAATAAATTGTTTTAGTTCGGGAATTGCTTTGTGTGGGCAGTGGCGACCTCCCATTTCCCGCACCCACTCAAAGAAACAGCTAAACCCAAGATGTTGGGACAACCAAGGCCACAACTTGTTTATTTGTTACAATGCTGCAGGGTTGGCAGCCCTGCATGTATCCTGGATCAGGAATCAGTCAGCCCATCATTGACCGATAATCCAATAGGAGGCACAGTGCAGGTACCCGCTCAGTTCCACCCCGGGAGACCTTTGTCTATTCTCTCTCTCTCCTTTTTATTCTTCCTCTCCCCCAAAATAATATGTTAGTTATCCTTTGCTAACTGAACATTTTTCAGTCTTCTTATAGATGCTGCCATTTGCATAAATTAAGATTCACAAAAATCCAGCAGACCCAATAGCATGTATCTAGCTTTAAAGGGAAATTCCAGCTTCAAAGCTTCCTTAATTATTCTGTAAATCTTGACCCAAAATTTTCTGAAAGAATGTATAAATGTCGATATTTGTTAATAATTGAAAGGATGACGGTTGGTTAACCAAGCCAAGAGATTGGGGGAAAGTGCAAACTATCTAAGAAATATTAGATGGAACGGTGAGAAGCGGGTGGTGGAAGTCATATTTGCATTAGGAGCTCCGAGAGGGGGGCGGGGAGGGATGGGGGAAGCGAGGGAGGGGCTATCTGTTGGTTTGTGTTGTTTGTGTTTTACTCTTGTTGGAAACTCAATAAAAGTCTATTTTAAAAAAAAAAAAGATTCACAAATTATGAATTTGCATTAATCTATGGGACTAAATCTGATATGTTTCCTGTGCTGTTTCCTGTTTATCAATATAGCACACTGACCAAGGATTATCCATCCACCCATCCACCCACCCACCCATCCATCCATCCATCCATCCATCTGTTATCATCTATCACATGATAATTTCCTTAGACTACTTCACATCTACTTGCCAAATAAATCTTTAGCAGAACTTCATGTGCCTCCATACTATGCCAGTGGTATATATTTATCACATTTGGATTATCCCCACCCCTCCTACAAAGAATCAAGAAGTGCAGATGAAGAATTCTCCAATTTTATCTCCATAACCATCCTGGTGAGTTAATTCTCATATGCTAGGATGGCATGATTAATTCCTCCCGAGTCACATTTTTGCAGTAGATTTCAAACATAACCAAACTAATGAAGTCACTTGCTCACTTGTAAATAAGCCCTCTAACTGCAGTTACTTGTCATGTATAGTTTTCTTTTACAAACTAAAATATGGATGGCTCAAGAATATGCCATCGTGGTACTGTTTCGGCCTTAGTTTAACACATTTTTGATTGTTAAAAAACCCACGTGCTATTTCTTTCCTTCTCCCTTCGCTTCTTTCTTTCATAAACTAATGATGTCAGGAAAATAAAAATTATTCTGTCACGTACATTAGACATCATCAGGACCAGGAAGCACCCCACCCCATAAGATATATATGGTTTTTAAAAAATATATATATCTGGACTTAATTTTACTTTTATTTTATCTTGTGTTTTTTGGCTAGATATTTGTAGAGAATGCATATCCTTTTGGATATTTCATAGCTAATATTATGCAATACCATGCAGTTCTCATTGGGAATTCTTATTCAAATTCTCTTGGAATTACAATACAATAAATTTTTAAAGTATAGATCAAGAAGTTAAGCAATTGTATTGTATCTATTATTATAACTGTAGCAAGGTACATTAAAAATATTGATAATCTTAATTTGTATGTACAGCTTTTGCCTGCTGTTTAATCTTTTACATAAGAGGAGTGTTCATTAAAGATTTCCCCTGACCCACTTTTATTTATCCCAGGATGCTGAAACTATACATGTGTGATGATAGAAGTCTCTATAGGTTATGTGTGAATTTAGAACTCAGAACTTATAATGGTTTTGATTTTACAGGCGCTCATTTTGGAAAATTGCCGTGAAATCATTTGCCACCTAGCCCAAAATGTCAAGATTAGTGGGTAGTCTGTGGGGAAAAAAATCATCCAAGACCATCTTCACATGCATGAGGTATCTGCTCGCTGGGTCCCCCAGCTGCTCACACCTTTCCAGAAGCGAAAATGAGTCAAATGCTCTCAGGCTGTACTGATGATGTGCCATGGAAACCAGGAGGACTTTTTCAACATATTGATCACACAGGATAAAAGCTGGATTCATCACTATGATCCTGAGACTAAAGTCTAGTTGATGCAATGGAAGCATCATGACTCACCACCTCCAAAGAAGGCACGTGCCGAACTCTCAGCAGGCAAGGTCATGCTCATAGTATTTTGGGACTAGCGCGGATTAGTATTCATGGATTTCCTAGCAAAGGGTACCATGATCACTGGGGCATACTATGCTTCACTGCTGCGGAAATTGTGGGAAGCCATCAAAACAAAGAGATGTGGCATGCTCACCAAAGGTGTCTGCTTTTGGCAAGACAATGCACCAGTTCACAACTCACATGTTGCCCAGAAGGAAGCATGAACATGAGGCTTTGAAATTCTACCACATCCCCTTATTCATCTCGCACCATGGAACTTCCACCTCTTTCTAACGGTGTTCTAAGGTGTTTACAGTTGCTTTAAAAGATGGGAGAAGTGTATGTCCATAGGTGGTGTTGCGGCCTGAACAAGACTGGACCCTTAGTAAACCAACACACAGCTGCTGCGGTTAAATGCTTTATTTAGAATAAGTAAAAGGTAAAAGAAAGGCAATGAGTATAGTCCAATAATGCTCTCAGCATCAAAAGATAGCAAAACAGAGTCCTTAAAAAGGTTTCAAAAGAAAGCAGGAAGCTTGGTTCCACAAAGGCCTTGGATCCCAGAGTTGGCAAGGCTTAAGTCTCTAGCAAGCGGCACCTCCAGGTCCAGGCGAGGCTTCTTGGAGCTTGGCAAGGTAGCTGAAAAGTTGGCACGAGATCCAGAATGGTGTCTGGACGAAACCTTTATAGTTTTCGGCTGCATTGATCCAACAAGTGCTTACTTCGCCGAAGTTCTCCCATGGGAACAGGCAGAGAGCTCTCCCTTCCCACCGTATCTGAATCTCTGTGGAATGTTAACTTGTTAACGGGGCCAGCTGTGCTGGGGAGAGGAGCACCCGCTTCTTGGCGCCAGGTGTTCTTATCAGCTTGAGAAACCTCAAGGCTGTGCCGCTCCTTGACCGCTTCGGGTTCAGCTAAATGTTGTGGTACAGGCCTGCTTTCAAGCCTCTCTAAATCTTGGGCCTGAGCATGGTGTCGCTCTGGCCTGCTATGAAGACCTGGCTGGGGTATGACAGGTGGTACCTATGTAGAGAAGGACTAAGAACTGTGCCAAGTTTCATTGCTCTCAGTCCACAGGAAGTAGGTCAGGGGAAATCTTTAATGAATGCCCCTTGTAACAACACAAAATAAAAGCATTTGATTAGTTACTTAGGGTCCATGCCCAGAAGTAAATTGGACATTTTCTTACTCTGAGTTCTATCAGATATCCTATTTAGTATACCACTGAGACATTCTGGAAAATCTCTGCCTTTCAAATAAGTATTAGAACCGAAGTTCAGCATTATTAACAAACCTTCCATAAAAATAGGAATAACCGTAACTAATAAGTAATAATGATAACTTCAACTGGAATTCTCCCTCATATCAAGTGAAGGGGAAAAGCCTGGATAAGAATGGGAAACCTGCTGGAAATAATGAGTTGAATACTATTTAGAGGAAATAACATTTGGCACAGATGTGCTAGATATAAAACAGAAAACATACTGCAGTGCTCACCTTGGGTGCCTTTTTGGAATAATTGAAATGAATCTCAGACTAGCCAGAAGGGTGTTCAACAGCTGTTCTTGTTGGTTTATTCATTTCCTTATGACTATAGACATCTCTTTTCTGTTTTCTTTTCAAAGATCAGAGCTTCTTAAAAATATGTTTTTAATATCGTCTGGACGGAGCGCAACATCAAAACAGAGAAGTAACCAGGTTTAACTCCAACCCCCCATGAAAGCTAACAGACCTAGAGGCAATTCTGACCTGTGGAGTTTCTGACTTGAATTGCACAGCAGATATTTTAGAAGGTCTAAATGAGCAAGCCGTAAAACTGATTCTTTTAAAGCAATAAATCAACAGCCAACATAAAAAAACAACAAAATGTATTCTCTTAAATGCAGTCTTGAAAAAAAATATTTTCCTAGGTAATTGTGTCAAAGATTTATTCTTCACTAAACACAAAACCAAGAAAAATCATAGCAAGTATATCGGAATATTCACCCAGTGATCGAGTGAAGGGTTCACGATCCCTTGGATGATTTTCAGAGCATTTAGTGAAAGAGGGTTAGAATCTCCCTTTCTGTGAACATGGACAGAGTTGGCACATGTTTGGGCAGGGATGCTCACTTTTATCCCAGATGTCCAAACTTTGGAAATGTTAGTGGTAGTACTACCATATTAACAGGAAATTATACACTGCCCTCCAAATTTACTAGGTTAGGGGCACAGGACGCCAGCAAAAGTGAAAAACCATGGATTAAAAAAATGCTGCTTTTTTAACCTTAGAGAACACCTGTCTCGGAATGTCTACGTCTTCCAGAAGAATTGCACTGGAGGACCTAGAAACTCATAGAAAGAACATTTTAATACAATCATGCCTGGATTACCCATAAGGGCAATGAGGCCATGGCCTAGGGGCACAAGCCGGGGGGGGGGGCAGATCACGGACCAAAAAAAAAAAAACTGTTCTGCGCCCCTCTTTTCCCCTTTCTCATGCCCCTCCTCGCTCCTTCTCTCGGCAAAGTCTCTGCTCCATCCCCTCTGTCTCTTGCTCTCTTGCGCGCTCTCTCTCACGCACGCTCTCTCTTGCGCTCTCTCTCGCGCTCTCTCTTGCGCTCTCTCTCGCGCTCTCTCTCTCTTGTGCGTTCTCTCTCTCTCTCTTTCTCACTCTCTGTCTCTTTCTCTTGTGCACATCTTTGTAGCGAGTTTGCACTTGCTGCGCTCTCCCCAAGCCTCCCGACTCCCGAGGAGACCTTCAGAGCACAGTGGAGCTTTCCAGCTGGTGGGAATGGGGACCTTGGAGGTGGCGGGAGGTTGGCTTAAAGGGGGCATAATTCTAAGGTGTGGTCTAGGGCACAAAAAAGTGTTAATCCAGGCCTGAATACAATCCGTTAATAATCAAATCTGAAAATATCAAACCTGCCAATGGGGAGGGCCAACTATACTTCACTAACATTGCACTGTTAGGTAAATTTCAAAAACTTACTATGGAAATAAATACGTTGTGAATTAATTTGCTAAACCAAACAGCCAAGATCTTACTTAATTAGTTCCACCAGCATATTTATGTGGAAGTCTGGGGAAATGATGGCTACCATCCGGGTAACAGCATGATTGAATCCTCCCTGCATACTCTTTGGCCATTCAGTAGAAAGTATGGAGTTATGGCCATTATACAGCCTGTGGAAGAACAGTGTGGAAGGAAGCACTGGATGACAATTTGTGCAACAATTTAAAAAGTGCTTAAACTAGCCTAAGTTCTGGTTAACACTAGCAAATTTAATCACAACAGTTCTGATCTAATTTCTATTGTTATTTCTTTTTTAAAAAATTAAGTTTCAAAAACCAGTAACAAACATTTGGGATGAGAAACAGTCATTGTTGCTAAAAAAAAAGATAGTGGTCAGTACCAGATTTACCATTGTGCTTAGGTGTGCTTAAGCACAGGGCTCCGTTGGCCAGGAGGGCCCGTTTCCTGCCATTTTTTTTATGATGGAGGAGGAGTGGTTGGTAATTATACTTCTGATTAATAGCTATCATCTATATCCGTGCCTTATTTGCCCCACCAGCTCCAACAGATATCTTGAGCAATGATCAATCTATTTGCCTCCAAGGAACTGGGAAATTGATGCTTCTGTTCAATGTTTGATGTTTTGTCTTATGTTTGATATAACAGGCTGCTTTTTAAATTTAATTTTAGCTGTTAAGTCATAATTTGGTTTTATATGTTTGGTTGCCAAATTTCATTACCATGGATGCATTGTTGTGTTCTGGCATTGAATGTTTGACTTTTATGTTTAGAATCCCCCATGAGTCTCTCTGGGGAGATAGGGCGGAATATAAATAATTTTTTAATTATTATTATTATTATTTTACTTATGTGGCACAATTCTAAATTTGAAGGTGTTATGTTCTGGAGCAGTTCCAGACATAATGATAGATAGTCTATGGGAGTGTGCCATAAAGCAAGCAGTGTAGGCCTACCTGGCATTCCTCCTTCAGGGCTCAAGTAAGGGGCCTCATCACTTAACTAGCATAGGGTCTCATTTGTCCTAAATCTGGCATGCAGCATTTTTATTAAAATATTTAATTATTAAAATATTTTCCAAGATCCTGCATCACAGTTGTAGGTATGAATGGTAATTATTAGGCATGGTTTAGAACCCAAAAATCGGGATTCAAAAATCAAATGGGGGAATTTTTTGATTAGTAATAGAAAGACTTACAAAAAAATTTCCAAAAAATTCTAAAATGTAACGTAACTACTAGGCATGGTTTAGAACCCAAAAATAGGAAATCGGAAATCTAGGGGGGGGGGGGGGGGATTTTTTTTATTAGTAAAAGAAAGACTTACAAAAAAAATTCCAAAATTTTCTAAAATGTAACTTAAGTACTAACGAAATTCGTTAGTAGTTCGTATGCCAGCGCATGGGCATTCCAGATGGTTTTGGCCTACAACTCCCAGAAATCCTAACAGCTGGTAAATTGGCTGGGATTTCTGCGAGTTGGAGGCCAAAACTTGAATAAATCACACTGAATTCTAGATGGGACTCTCCAAATAGGAAGGAGGGAGGGAAGGAGGGAGGGGAGGGGGGGTATTCTATTCTTGGAAGCAGCAAAACAAGGAGGAGGAGCCCCCCCTCGCTCCTCGCTGCCTCTCTCTCACCCCGATCCTGAGGGAGCGAGGGCCCAAGTTTGCCCAGGCTGAGAGGAAAAGGAAGAGGCCTGAGGCTGTGAGGAATGGTGGGAGTTGAAGTCCAAAACACCTACCTGGAGGGCTGAAGTTGGCCCGTGCGATGGGGCAAGACAGAGCAACGGGGAAGAGAAGGGAGGGGGAGAAGCATCTGAGAGAGAAGCATCTGAGAGAGTACAGAGAGAGAAAGGAGGAGAAGCGTGTGTGTGTGTGTGTGAAGTTGGCCCCTGCGGTGGGGCAAGACAGAGCAACGAGGAAGAGAAGGGAGGGGGGAGAAGCATCTGAGAGAGAAGCATCTGAGAGAGTGCAGAGAGAGAAACGAGGAGAAGTGTGTGTGTGTGTGTGTGTGTGTGTGTGAAGTTGGCCCCTGCGGTGGGGCAAGACAGAGCAATGGGGAAGAGAAGGGAGGGGGAGAAGCATCTGAGAGAGAAGCATCTGAAAGAGTGCAGAGAGAGAAACGAGGAGAAGCGTGTGTGTGTGTGAAGTTGGCCCCTGGGGTGGGGCAAGACAGAGCAACGGGGAAGAGAAGGGGGGGGAGAAGCATCTGAGAGAGAAGCATCTGAGAGAGTGCAGAGAGAGAAACGAGGAGAAGCGTGTGTGTGTGTGTGTGTGTGTGAAGTTGGCCCCTGCGGTGGGGCAAAACAGAGCAACGGGGAAGAGAAGGGAGGGGGAGAAGCATCTGAGAGAGAAGCATCTGAGAGAGTGCAGAGAGAGAAACGAGGAGAAGCGTGTGTGTGTGTGTGTGTGTGTGTGAAGTTGGCCCCTGCGGTGGGGCAAGACAGAGCAACGGGAAGAGAAGGGGAGGGGGAGAAGCATCTGAGAGAGAAGCATCTGAGAGAGTGCAGAGAGAGAAAGGAGGAGATGCGTGTGTGTGTGTGTGAAGTTGGCCCCTGCGGTGGGGCAAGACAGAGCAACGGGGAAGAGAGGGGGGAGAAGCATCTGAGAGAGAAGCACCTGAGAGAGTGCAGAGAGAGAAACGAGGAGAAGCGTGTGTGTGTGTGACGTTGGCCCCTGCAGTGGGGCAAGACAGAGCAACGGGGAAGAGAAGGGAGGGGGGAGAAGCATCTGAGAGAGAAGCATCTGAGAGAAGCGTGGAGGACTACACTTTCCAGAATGCCTAGCAGCAGCGTCACTCCCAGTTCCCCATAGAAATGTGGGAAAAAGAAGAAGATGCATGAAGGTGGGAAGGAAATAAGGGGGAGAAGACAGGCAGAAGTGAGTACGTAGTACAATAATTAAGAATTGATTACAATCATAACGCAAATTGTTGGCCTCAAGGACCGTAAAAGAAAGTCTACTTCCTGGTTAGCTGCCGTGATGCGTATAAACTAGAAAGTCCCATTACATACGAATCACTTACGATTTCTTTTAATTTTCATAACTTTTTTCTCATGCCTAGTAATTACTAACGAAATTTGTTAGTAGTTCTAAAGTAGGCAAAGCAGGGAAACAGGACTGACACTGTTTTAAGCACAGGCAAATCAAGGGGCAACATTTCCCTTGGTTTCCTTGCAGGGAGATATAATGCATTAATATATTATTATTAATATTAATATTATAAAAGGACAGGGTTTCTTTGCAGGGACATATAATGCATTAATATATTATTATTATTTTTAATATTATAAAATGACAGGGTTTCTTTGCAGGGACATATAATGCATTAATATATTATTATTAATATTATTAAATAAAATAGTTGCCCACCTCTGGTGTAGGCCTTGCTAATCTGTAGAGTTCTCCTCACTCCAGCTTTTCCCCATTCAGTTTTACCATAGCACTCTAGGATCTCCATTTGAACTCTATGGCTTTTCTTGATTCTGAACTCTTCCTTCTCCTCTCCGTGCTCTTTTCACTCCTGCTGCCCTTCTCTCAGCAGTTCTTATGTCCTTCTACTCTGTCCTTCTATCTAAACCCCGTTCCTGGAGGTTTAAACCGCTTTTTTCCTCAGTCCTCCAGGCCCCTCTAGGAGTCCCGATCTGGATCTCTCTATCGTTTCCGGCTCCTTTTTCACTTCCTGGAGGAAGGCCTTTCACTCTAATTAGGCTCCAAGCATGGAAAGGCCCCGATTTGACTGTGAGTTATGTCTGCAAAGCTATTTTGGAGGGGGAAATTTTCCTGTTGGGTGGGCATCCGAAATATTTACTAATCTAACGAAATTTTGGGCCCAGGGAGTGCGGAAAAGAAAGTCCACCTCCGGGATTGCCACTGCGATGCGTATAAACTTGAAAGTCCCATACATACGAATCCCTTCCGATTTCATTTAATTTTCATAACTTTTTTCTCATGCCTAGTAATTATGTATCATCTCCTGGCCTGATTCCCCAAACCCACCTGAATAGCCAGCATCTGCTTTGAAAGACGGAGGTCTGTTCTGTTGGCAAAAGGCGTTTTACAGGATGACATTTCCATCCTCCTCTGATCAGTAAGCTGTGGTGTGAGAAGGAGGTGTCTGGCTTTTGGGACACCCAGATAAGGGACACCCAGCCAAGAGGACAACGACTTCTGGGTGGAGTCTTCTGGAGGTGGGACTTTTGGGTCCTCAATGAGAGACCTGCCTTCTTTCACTTCAAATCTCCCCCGAGCTCCTTGGCAATTGACATCCCTCTGCCGCCTTTTCTTCTTGACGTGGGGGTGGAGAGACGTCAATTGCCAAATAGGAGGAGGAGTTCAAGTGAGGGCAAGGGGTTGGGGTGCTCATTGGGTGAGGCCTCAGGACATCCCGACCAGTGATCCACCAGGACACAGGACATTTTCCCAATATAAGGGACTGTCTCTTAAAATCCAGGAGCCCTGGCGAGCCTGCTTGCAACAGCGGCCCTAATTCTAACTGTTGTACCAGATCACTGACAGGAGGGATCCAGAAACTGTAGCCTATATCACCCAGATCCTCAAAAGAACAGAGTTCCCTAGTGTGGCTGCTGGCTGTTAAAATAGGTTTGGGGATGTCCTGAGACTTTAGGGTCACAGCAACATCACCATGATGCTGTGACCCTAGTACTATGAGTACTATGGATGCATATATCTAGCTTACACATTAATAACTGCTCAATGGTATGTTAGCCATCATTTTAAAAAAAAGTTTAGTTCTCAAGCATTTTATTTAATAATTAACAAATAGATTAATTTTTGATTGATTATTTCCAATGCATGTTCTCTGTGTGCTAGCAAAATGCTTTTATTATTATAATATCTACAAGGGATAGACAACCCTTTGTTTCTGGATTGCTGTAGCTTTGAATGCTTACATATGGTAATAGAGATTATTCCCTTATTAATCAGCTTTCACCAAGCACTTGGATGTGGTCTCTGCTCTGTGCTGATTTGCACTATCTCCATGCTCTTTTGAATTAATGCATGCTGCTTTCATTGGCTTGCCATCAACAAAGGCAATATTTCATTGAAAGTGTACCTCCTGTGGCAATAATATGATATATCTGTTAGAGCCAACTGCTTCCACTATGCATACTTTGAAACCCACATACACTACTTTGTTATTATTTGTACAGCAATTGTGCTTGGCTTTCTTAAAATCCTAAATTGGTGGTATGCAAAATTAGCATTTTTATGCACTTGTTTGTATTATGCTAATGAAAATATATGCTGACATTTCATTGCCTTTATAATTGGCTTGAACTAAATAGAAGTGCTGGGGAAGGACTGATAAGGAGAAAGAGTGCACTTTGGCACATGTACAAGAAAAGTTGCTGTATCCTTGAAGACCCCAATTTGCATGGCTGCTGCCTGACATTAATGATTATTGGGAACAGACGCTAGTCCTGTAACCTATATACATGACTTTTGGCTGCCGTTGTGATGCAAGAATAAAAGCATACACATGAGGTAAACTTTGTTGGAACTCAGGGGACTAGAAGGCCGCAACCTGGTCTGGCAGCCTATTTCTAATACAACAAAATGGCAGCTAAATTTCAAATTATGTTTCAGCACGTAGACTTTGTATTTCTAGGTGCAAAGATTGCTGCGGATGCAGACTGCAGCCAGGAAATCAGAAGACGTTTACTTCTTGGGAGGAGAGCAATGACCAGTCTCAATAAAATAGTGAAGAGTAGAAACATCACACTGACAACAAAGTTCCGCATAGTTAAAGCAATGGTATTCCCTGTAGCAACCTATGGATGTGAGAGCTGGACCATAAGGAAGCCTGAGAGAACTTTTGAACTGTGGTACTGGAGGAAAATTATGAGAGTGCCTTGGACTACGGGAAGATCCAACCAGTCCATACTTCAGGAAATAAAGCCTTACTGCCCATTGGAGGGAAGGATATTAGAGGTAAAGATTAAGTACTTTGGCCACATCATGAGAAGACAGGAAAGCTTAGAAATGACATTGATGCTGAAGGAAATGGAAGGAAAAAGAAAGAGAGGCCGACCAAGGGCAAGATGGATGGATGGTATCCTTAAAGTGACTGGTTTGACTCTGGGGGTGGCGACAGCCAACAGGGAGCTCTGGTGTGGGCTGGTCCTTGAGGTCACGAAGAGTCGGAAGCGATTGAATGAATAAACAACAACACGTAGACTTATTTTACTTTCTTTATAAATGTGCAGATCTTGAATGATCCTGGAAGATTTACTAATGCCAACTAGACAAAATGTTAAAACAGCCAACCAATCTTTTGAACACTAAGCAGCTGGCACAAACTCTTCTATAAAACAGAAAAGCTGTACACAGGATTCTCCATCTTGGTTTTCCTAGCTCCTGAAAGTAGCTAGAAAGGGGCTGCTCAAGTGGATAAGGGAAGTGGTGGATGCCTCACTACAGCAAGAGAAGTTTCTATTCTGCTCCAAAGAAGCTGCAGTGAAGCCCTGGACCCACCATTCTGAACAATTATTGGCCAGTGAAAGAACCTCAAGGTGAGATAACTTCATTGAAAAGTAAATACGTTGTTTTGCTCAAGTTGACTTTGACTTATGGTGATCCTATTAATACTTTTCGTGACATAAATTATTTAGAGGAAGTTTAGAGGTTGAAATAGGGTGACCTGCCCAAGGTCACCAAAGGCACATCTACGGTGATCACTTAGATCGGTGTAGGTTTGGATCAGCCTTGCAGTGACTAAACACCACACAGGGCTGACCTTAATATGGCCTTGCCTCAAAGTTAATTTAAGTTGAGGGAAAGCTTTAATTCTGTTTTCCCCTAAATATGTGATGATTTTACATCGTTTAATGATATATTATCTTTGGATCATATATTTATAAATTATCTTGATAAATTTAGGATGCAGCAGTAGAATGTTATACTTGTGCCATTGTTTTATTGGTGATACTGCTTGTTCTTAACTAATATGGCAAATTGTCAAATCCCCCCCCCCCCCTGTTGTGCGCAGACAAGCCATTGGCCCATAGCCTTCCATCTGCTACCTGGAAATAATTATATTTCCCAATGTACATGTATAAAATTAATATATCTATAAATATATTGTCAAAGTCTTTCAGAGCTGGAATGCATACTTGAAAGTATGTATAAATACTTCCAAGTATAAGCATAGAGAATGCTAGAAGCTAGATTTTGTCATATTAATTACATCCCTAGGCACTGGCAGCAGAAATACTTAGGGACACCTATGAAGTGATTTTGCATTTCCCCTCTCCATGGTCCAGAGCAATCAGACTCTGGATATTATGGAGAAACAAGGAATAATTAGTGTCTCTTAACAATAGGGAGTTTGAGGTAGTTGCTAAAATTTATGAAAATTTGCCAACATCTTTGTAGCTTCTGTAAGGTGTCAGGAACTGCTGCTCAGGGCACATCTACATTGGCAACTTACCCAGGGGGAGTCTGCACAGATGGCTTCCAAGCTGCTGAAGTGGCAGAAGAGTGTGTGCATGGCCAAGTACCCTGCCAACCCAGTAATGGGAGGGAGTCTATATGGCCACATTGATGCCAAGCAATGACTGGGAGCAATTTCAGGTCAGGAAGGAAAGGAGGGATTGCTACAATGGTGACAGAACAGTGATGGGAAGTGCCATTCCATGTCCTTGGGATGCCCAAGCCCATGGAAAATGGAATGGGTGGGGAAACTGTGGCAGAGGATTGCAAAGTGCAGGGGTGCAAAGGAGCTTTGGGGAAGTTCTGGGTATTCCCCGATTCTACTTAATACAGGACAAGATTGTGTTGTATGGTCTTGTCCAGTGTGAGGGCAAATCAGCTCCATGTGGATGCCATTAAGTCCATTCACTCCTGCCTCACCTTATTCAGTTTGTATAGATGGGCCTGCAGCACCTAATCCCATGGATGAGGTCCTGCAGGGGATTCACCACCCTCCATGGTGAATCAGCAGGACAACAGGTCAATCCAGGTGCCCAACCTCACCCACATCTGATGCTTCCCCATCCCAAGTAGGGAAGAATCACTGTGTGGCTCCCCCCATGCGTTGGCCCTATGGCTGTCTATGGAACATGGGAAGCTTTCCATGTTCCAAGGGAAGCAAGCTGCCACACTGCCAGGACACTTCCTCCATGAAGCCCTACGAGAAGCTGGGGCTCTGAGGAGGATGCATCCTGGCAGTGTACTAGGATACTAAATTCACCTTGTGAGATGAGGTGATCAGTCTTATTAAGTAAGTGTAATATAAGACCTCACAACTTCTGAGGATGCTTGCCATAGATGCAGGCGAAACGTCAGTTGAGAATGCCTCTAGAACATGGCCATATAGCTTGAAGAAATCTACATCAATGCAGTGATTCTGGCCATGAAAGCTTTCGACAATACATTGTAATATATGTGTTAAGTGAGTAATTTTGAACCCTTTGGACCTTTTTCCAGGTCTGAAAGTGTGGGATCAGTCCAAGGACACCCAATGGGTTTTCATGGTTGAGTAGCAAAAGTTGTAGTCCAACCCTCCAACCACTACATCACACTAACTCACTGCTAAATATTTCAACTTAGTTTATATAAGAGCAGCAAGCAACAGGCTATATCTTAGTCACTACTGTTCTCTGTTCGCCCATGCATAACTTCTCTTTATCTCACCTCCACACCTCATCACTTTGTCCCAATTATATTTCAAAGAAAATAATGTTTTCCTGCTGAATTTTCTCGGTGTCTGAGGGAATGTGTATATGGGTGTGTGTAAGAGAGATTTGTTATTTCTTCTAGGCAAACGTTAGAAAATATTGTTGAAAACTATTTCAAAAATGTATTCATGGGAACGGACAAGGACCCTTAGGTCAACTGACAGTAATGAGATGAAGGAGGGGATATGGCTGAAAACAGCCCTCTATGTAACACAGCCCTGTCCAAAGAATCTGTCACTAGAACAAAACAGGATGGGACAATTCACTATCTGAGCTTCAAGTATGGTTACCATGGTTTCTACACAGAAAGGAATGGACTGCCATGCAATTATATTCCTTCCAATGACAAATAACTGGGGCATACGAAACAGGATAAATACAATCTTTAGGTCTCCCATCAGAATAGTGAGATGCAAGAGGCAGCATTCATTTATCTTAGGAAACCCTTTTAACAATACAGAGTGCACACTGATGTGCTCTACACAAACTGTCCATCCATTTAGCTTGTGGCCTTCTTTTGTCTCTCAGATGTGTTTTTCTTTTTCATATGGAATTGATTCAAAGTTACATGACACCAGTTCAGTTCAGGCAGGGTCACTGCGATTCCGTTGAAAACACTCTCAAATACATGTTGGCAGTTGAGCGTACAGACGTCCCCTGGCACCTTCTGCGCAATTCCTTCAGTGCATTTCTTTGGCGTGTGTATGCATTAGTAAAGGAGGACTCATGTTATGTCCCTTTGATGCTTGAAGAGAGTAACTAGGTTTGCAATAATGTCAATGACTGACACACTCAATTTATTCAGCAGTAATGCACTGAGTAGGCATCATAGAGGATTAAATCAGACTACGGAGATCTTGGAGCTATGTGTGAACCTGAAGTTTAGATAGCAAAAACAGACTGCTGTAAAAAGAGATCCTGTTATAAGGAAGGTTAGGTGAGAGGTTCATCAAGAAGAATCTGAAGAGTTTTTAGAATGTGTGCAATGATGAATGTTTTTGCATGTCTACTAATCGGCTGCCAGATTAATAACTGGGGCAGGTTACAGGGAGCGGTCGACCCCCCTGTTTAAAGAGCTCCACTGGCTGCCGTTTATTTTCCGAGCCCAATTCAAGGTGCACATGATTACCTATAAAGCCCTAAACGGTTTGGGACCCGCCTACCTTTGTGACCGGCTCTCCTCCCATGAAACAGCCCGAGCCCTTCTCTCCGCAGGAGAGGCCCTCCTTTTGCCCCTGCCAATCTCACAGACAGAGGCCTGCAAAGCCTAAAAGCAAGATGCTGCAGGGGCCTCTAGTTCACCCAGCGTTCAAGGACAGAAACAGGTCAGCTCCAGCTCGGGCCGATAAGAACCAAGGGAAAGGCGGAGACGGGTTAACTCCCGTCCGTCTAGGTGCCAGTGCTAACGAGTTGACATACCATTCTGATGCGGGAGGCTTGAGAAAGCCCAGCTGGGAGCCTGCTCATGAGAACCAGTTATGACGCACCTATGCATCGTAAGGATCAAAGCCTTTAGACCTATTTAAGTTTGGACTCAAAGCTGCATGGCATCTTTCGCCAACGTTTAGCATCAAGCCAAGTCTTCACGTAACTCTGCCTGGGTCATTGGGCCTTCCAGCCTTTGACTCTGTTTGCCAAGTCTTTGTGCCAAGAACTTATCCCTGGATTTAGCCCATTGGGGCATTAAGACTCTTTTTACCTATTTTGTTCCTGTTTTACTTTTGGACTATTGCTCTGCAATCACCTGATGCTTGGGAGCATCAATGGACTATACTTCTATCTTCTTTACTCTATCCATTTATTCTAAATAAAGCATTTAACCACGGCTGGTCTCAAGTGGTTTACTGAGGGGTCCTTCAGGTCTATGGTACAACACCCGGCTTATGAGTACTAGGGAGAAAGCCTTCTCCTCTGTGGCCCCCCGCCTTTGGAATTCCTTCCTGGGAGAGATTAGGAACTGAAAACCTCATTTTTCCACTGGGCCTTTGGAGATTAGACTCCCCAAATGCCCACTTTTGGGCGAGACCTCTTCCCCCTATGTGACCCTTTATGTTTTGACACTACTCCAGTTATCACCCCCGAGTGTTTAAACATTTGATATGTACATGTGGCTTGCCCTGTGTCACACCTCAAAGGCCTCAGGCATCACTTTTGCTTGAACAGAGTTCCAGCCAGGAGAATCAGAAAATACTTTCCAAGCCAGCTTGCTTTGCTCTCAAGCCCTGTCCAGGACCTCCCTGCCTTTCCCATGAGAAGGCAGGGGATGAAATCATAACAAAGGCCTCTCAAGGTTGTACCACCTCGACTCCCTGATAGAGCAAGCGGGCTAGAGGGGCAGAGAGCTTGCTTCCCTTCGGCCCAGATGTTATGTGCTAACGAGCACCACATTCCAAGAGTACTGAGTTCACAAAACATACAGGAGATCATCAATCTTAGCTTTGACGTGCGACACAACCAAGGAACACTATAACTGCCCTGTGGACCCCCATGCCAGTGTCTTGTACCAACAACGCATTTGGGAGAAGATCTTGTGGGTTAGGCCAGTCGGGCCTTTCATCAAGCCTTGCCAGCCAGCCTGCTTCGGGCTGACTTGTTCCTGTATTGTCCTTGTTCCTGCTTGTCATCGAGACCCAGTGATTGATCCTGAAAAGACTCTATTACCTTTTGAACTCTTTGCCTTCATAGCAGCTGTCCCTGCCTGACTTGATTCGGCTGGAATTCTGAAAGACTCTGCATCCGGCTTGTGTTCCCGTTTTCCTGCTCGTGCTCCTTTTGCTGTGGAGCACTCACACCCCTGCTGAATCTTATATTGGCTGCTAGTTGGAGGCACTATAAAGATTGCCTCCAACCTCTTTCCTATACTTACCTATTCTCAATAAAACCCGTTGTACCTCAGCTGCTGTGTGGTTTATCTAGGGGGGTCAGGTTGCCAAGGCCTCAGAGGGCGATACTCTGTCATTTCTGTTTTAGATTCACCTATGTTCTTGTGTTTTCAAAGATGTATTTATTTTTATTGTATTTATTGCTTTTATTGTGTTTTTTGTTTTCTGATGTTTTTGATATTTTTTGTGATGTATTGTTCGGGCATGGCCCCATGTCAGCTGGGTTATAAATAAAGTTTTATTATTATATTATTAAAGTATCACAAAGAGAAGGATCCCCTAAGGAAGCTGCTTAACCAAAAATAAACCACTGAGCTGCTGAACTTGCTTACCAAAAGGTCGCAGGTTCGTATCCGGGGAATGGTGTGAGCTACCGCTGTTAGCCCCAGCTGCTGCCAACCTAGCAGTTTGAAAACATGCAAATGTGAGTAGATCAATAGGTACTGCTCCAGCAGGAAGGTAATGGTGCTCCATGCAGTCATGCCGGCCACATGACCTTAGAGGTGTCTACAGACAATGCCAGCTCTTCAGCTTAAAAATGGAGATGAGCACCAACTCCCAGAGTCGGACACAACTGGACTTAATGTCAGGGGAAACCTTTACCTGTGTGTGTGTGTCTATCTATCTATCTATCTATCTATCTATCTGGGAGGTTACACTCCCCCTGAAGACGCAGGTTCGCAGTTTGGGTGTGATCCTGGACTCATCACTGAGCCTGGAACCCCAGGTTTCGGCGGTGACTAGGAGAGCATTCGCACAGTTAAAATTTGTGCGCCAACTGCGCCTGTACCTTGGAATGTCTGACTTGGCCATGGTAGTCCATGCTCTGGTTACATCCCGTATAGATTACTGCAATGCCCTCTACATGGGACTGCCTTTGAAGACTGTTAGGAAGCTCCAACTGGTCCAACGGACAGCAGCCAGGTTGATAACAGGAGCGGCACTCAGGGAGCACACAACTCCTCTGTTGCGCCAGCTCCACTGGCTACCAGTTTGCTACTGGGCACAATTCAAAGTGTTGGCTTTAGCCTTTAAAGCCCTAAACAGTTCTGGTCCAACTTACATGTCCGAACGCATCTCCCCCTATGAACCATCAAGATGTTTAAGATCATCCGGAGAGGCCCTGGTCTCAGTCCCTCCTGCTTTGCAGGCGCAATTGGTGGGGACGAGAGACAGGGCCTTTTCAGTGGTGGCTCCTCGGCTTTGGAACACCGTTCCTAGTGACATCAGATCAGCCCCCTCCCTCTTGACATTTCGCAAAATGGTCAAGACATGGCTAATTGACCGGGCATTTGCAGATGTAGTATGATTTTTAATTGAGACCTAAGGAATGCCGCCGCCGCAATTGGAAATCAATGTAATGACGAGACGCTGATATTGTGTTTAATTTTAATTGCTAATTTGTATATGATGTGATTGTGTTTGGTAACTGTTGAGGTGTTTATCTTGGGCGGTCCTTGCCGTATGTACAGTACACCGCCTTGAGTCGCCTTTGGGCTGAGAGAGGCGGTATAGAAGCAAAGTAAGTAAATAAATAAATACTAAAAAAATAAATAAATAAATAAATATCTAGGTTACCGAGAAGAGGCTGTGGAAGAATGCATCTGTCAAGACCTCCCACCCCCCAAAGAGAGAGAATTTGATAGCATAATAGCCCTGTACATTAAGCAAGGATTTCAATCGTTGCACACTACATTCTTTCAGTCAAAAATGAATAGTTTTACCATATCCCTCTTTCCTGCAAGGGAGTCATTGCAACATTGGTAGTTTTTGAATGTTCTTCATAGTTTGAGACTTATTCCGAAAAGAAAAGAAAAGACGCATTTTCTGTGGAAGAAATGAAGACATGTTTCCCACACAGAAAAAGTCTCAAACTGTGAAGAACTTCACCCATCTCAAATTGTTTTTGACACTGCCGGGACCCATTTTTAAAAATACTATTGACATCTCTAATAGAGGACCAATGGACTGCACCAACTATAGAACAGCTGTATCCCCAGGGCACAGTTTGTGTGTGTTGGAAAAAAGGGGAGGGATTATTTTTACTGTTTTCTCTTTCTCAAGTGTAGCATGGATCCCACCACTGTAGTGGTATTCGTGATTGGGGGGAGGAGAGGGGAGGTATCATCAAGGCACGAGGGGGCCACAAACCTCATTTTTTACTCTCCCAGAAGCCTCCAAATAGTGCCATTTCCCTCCCAATTCATTCATGTGTGTATATATACCTTCAAATATTTTTGTAGACTTATGGCAACTCTATGGTTTTTGTGGGGTTCTCTTAGGCAACGGATACTCAAAAGTAGTTTTGATCACCTTGCTGATTTTTTTGGAAAGGGAAAATGTGCTCCCAAAAGCCTTTGGGATTAGATTTCTTTATAAACATTGCACACATTTTTTGCATAATTTATATGCTTTTTTAAAAAAAATTCAAGAGCGACTTGAGAAAGTGCAAGTTGCTTCTGGTGTGAGAGAATTGGCCATCTGTAAAGACATTGCCCAGGGGACACCCAGATGTTTTACTATCCTGTGGGAGGCTTCTCTCATGTCCTCGCATGGGAAGCTGGAGCTGACAAATGGGAGCTCACCCTGGTCCCCGGATTCAAACTATCAACCTTTCGGTCAGCAGTCCTGCCGGCACAAGGGATTAACTCATTGTTCCACCAGGGCTACATGTTTTAAATGGGGCATTGTTTTTACTGCTGTGTTTTATTATGCTATTTTAGTGATATTTTAATGATGTTTTTATGCCCTGTTTTTATTCTGTGCTGTTTCTTTGATGTGTTTCTCGGTGTTGTGAGCCGCCCCGAGCCCGCCGGGAGTGGCGGCATAGAAGCCGAATGAAATAAATAAATAAATAAATAAAGGCAGGGATTTTGTTTGGTGACAAGGGTCACAAAAACAGCCAAGAGGGCAGCATGAAACCTATAGTTTGTGGTTGCCTAATCGTGCCATATGGGAAAGCCGCATGGACAGGGCAAATTAATCAGAAAAAAACACTAATAATGAAAGGACTAAGGCCCCATCTACACTGACTAATTAATGTAGTTCAAATCTAGCTTCAAACTGCAGTGGCTAGACAGTGAACTTCCATGAAAGCATGAGAAAAAGCCGTAATGCGCATCAGTGCTTTGTGGTTTGTTTAATCACCATACAGGCCTCAAATTGGTTCCAGGATTTCCTGAAGCTGCTTTAGGTTGGGACTGAGAAATCAATGGAATAACACTTATAATTGTATTTGATATTAACGTAGGTATTAGAAATGGGGAATCTATTATGCTTTCCTTACTTCATATAAAAAAACAGCATTTACCATGAAGAATTATTTTGATGGCTTACCTTGAAGGAAATTTCATACTGCTCCCCTCCCCAGATCTCTAAACCTGGATCATAGCCACCGAGATCCCAAAACCACTTTCTGTTAACAGCGAATAAGCCTCCAGCCATAACAGGAGATCTGGGTAAAACCATAAAACAATAATAACAGTAAATAGCTATCACGGCATGGCAACCTGAAAAGATCAGCACTTTGCTTTGATGGACCCTGACATTGCGACAGCTCTTTGTATTATGTTTGTATGGGACTGCTTCATTAGCATAAAATGTAGGGAAAGCATATTTTATCCAAAAATAAACAGATTGCACACAAGGAATATTGCATCACATATATTCAGGCACAATTATATCATGATGGAACACAGAAATAGAGGCTAATGGGAGTCTCTCACATTAGCAATGCAGTATAAAGAGGTATTTATCTTTATTGACTTTCCCAGGTATTGGAAGACCTTCCTATCAATTAGTAAATTGACTGATATTTTATTAGATGCCTTTACCCAGGCATGGTCATTTTGAAAGGGTACATATCTACCTGTGCATTTCTGTAAAGCAGTAAGGTACCCACACTAAATAGCAACGTGTGATCAATAAATCACGCTTTGACCCCTGCTCCGACCCCAGGCGCATATCCCACTCTTGAACTCAGTCCTCTCAATTACAGGCGGCTGTGCAAGGCCCTCCTGTGTGCAGCCACATATCAAACCATGGGAGGACATGACAGGCTACTGATTCCCCCCCTGTGAAGAGGAGCACCTGAGGTGGGAGTTATGCAGGGCTTTCACAAGAGCCTTGCACAACTGCTTGTCAAGCCCTTCTCATCTCATGAGGGCTCCCCCTCCTCCTGTCCATCCAGGCCTGACCCAGCATGCAGCCCCCTTTCAAAAAACTTTGCCCGTGCCTGGCATAGATGCACCCCAAGGTTTACTTTTTCATTGCTGAAAGCTTTGATACTCTTAACACTTTTGTTTTTAAAAAAAGGCAGCTACTGTAATTACCATATTACAAAGAATACACTTTTTGCTACTGCACATTACATTTGTCAGCTTTTTTTTTTTGGTTTCAGGGTTTGGAAAATTGAGGTGCACATTAGATTCGATGGCACATTAGATGTGAGTAAATATAAGTGGGTGGCCATTCAGTTAGTGAAAAACAGCATGCCACAATATTCCCATAATTCTATTTTCTTTTATGTATTATAATAATAACAACACTTTATTTATATTTATATTATACAGTACATAGAACTGAAATATTATATATATATATAAATAAAATTTCAGTTCTATGTACTGTATTCTTGCTAGACTCAGATGAAGGACAGCATCTGTAGGAACCCAAGGAGGTCTTCGTTGGTAATTTTTGCTCTACATCCCGCTGCAGATAAATAACTGGATGTGTGTGTGCTGCTCCCCTCTTTCACCAACCATCAATATTCGCTATTTGGACGGGGGAAGGTGCAACTGACGCTGAGACTGTAATTGTAT
Organism: Anolis apletophallus; assembly: GCA_030556195.1. Taxonomy (NCBI): domain Eukaryota; kingdom Metazoa; phylum Chordata; class Lepidosauria; order Squamata; family Anolidae; genus Anolis; species Anolis apletophallus. The sequence goes on from JARBWK010000012.1 coordinate 43,755,007, forward strand.
GTTTTAATTGCTAATTGTTGTTATATGGTCATTGTTTTGTTACTCGTGTTTTTGATTGAAGGGCAGAGACTGCCGTGTGTAATAATAATAATAATAATACACTTTATTTATATTTTGCTCTTCTCACCCCGCAGGGGACTCAGAGCGGATTACAGGTACACATACTTCGCAGGCAATCCCTGCCGTTTTCCACAATATACACACACATAGACAAACAGAGGCAAACTCTGGCCACCAGGGGGAGCTGACGCACTCCTCATCTCTCAGTGTTCCCAGCGTCCCTTGTTCCTTCCGCATTCCTGGAGTTCTTTAATGGCCTCATCATTCAGTCAAAATTTACCTCCCCACTTAATGTGGTACCTTTATCTCCTACTTGACAGCTGCAACTGCCTTTCGGGCTGCAAAGGTCAGCAGCAGGCTACACTTAAGGTCAAGCACCCACCTTGACCCGGGCAGGCCTCAGGCTCATGACCTATTGGTCAGAGAGATCTTATCAGCTGAGCCACATTCCCGGTGTAAACCGTCCCGAGTCGCCTTCGGGCTGAGTGGGGCGGTATAGAAATATGACAAATAAAACTGAGAAAAAGTGAGTTATGGCAGGCTAGATGAAGAGCATCATCCTTATGTTTTGTAGCTAGCTACATCTTCTGAAGTAGAATTGTGGTCAAAAATGTACCAACATGAATGTGACTGGGAAACATTTAGTATTCATGATGGGTTTCAACCCCCCCCCCCCACAAATTCTACATATATGCAAATGATATGCTTCTTGTGACATCAGTTTTAGTGTACTATGATCAAACTGTTTAAATAAATATCAACACACCAAAAATAAAAAGACACATAGTTACTGAAGCTGCAATTGCTATACACTATTACTTTCTGTTCTCCAAAGGAGATATTGCCCACCTCTAATCTTAAATAGCTTTCATCCTCCAGTCCTCTCTCTTTGTGTCTTTTTCTCATGCATTCTGTAATGTAGATATTTAGGTGTTAAACTTTCAGAATGAAGTGCTCACATTTGAAAGGAATCGTCTGCAAAAGTTCAGTACATTTACTACAAATAGGGGAGCTGTCAACTATTTGTACAGAAGAGCAAAAACTATCATTTGTGACATTTAGTTATTTTTTCTTCTCTCAAAACTGTCATTTATGTGTGAGTGTGGGTATCTATATATCTATATCTACACACACCAAATGAGAGGGGAGGAGAGATACACAAAATATCAGTCTTGGGAGAAGGAAAGAAACACACTTCATTCTAAAATGTTAAAGTATATACTGGCTTTTCAGGAATATGTGCACTGCACTGTATATGCATATACTGTACATTACTCCCAGGTATGCATTGACATTTTCCATCTTGCACAAAGTTTTGATGGGAAAGATACAATAAGAACAGCTGTCAGATTTCCCAGAACAACTATCACAAAGGCTCTTGTAAGCTTGGTCTTTAACATTTGTGTTGCACAGATAGACTTTAGAAAGCCCTAGATTCAGGGCCGTAGCCAGGATTTTGTTCGAGAGGGGGGCTGAATGTGAGTGAGAGAGGATCTACCGTAGCAAACCTTTTAAAAAATTTTTTTTGTATTTTTATCCCAATACCCCCATGCATATGAGATATATTGAGCATGGTGATCAGATCATGATATCAATACACATAACAGTTTAAATAATAAATGTTATTTATTTACTTTCATTAACAAAATGTTTAGAATACTTTTTAAACTTATTTTTACTTTACAGCAACAGTCTTCTTTTCTTCTCCCCAGCCATTTTGTCAATTACTTTTTCTGGTTTGATAGTGATGTCCCGATGGATGGAAATCATTGCTAGTCCACTAAGTCTTTGGTACGTCATTAAACTTCTAGATACACTTTTCACTCTCTTCATGGTTGAAAACGATCTTTCCACACTGCATTTTGTTACTGGTAGAGTAGCTAACACAGTCAAAAGGAAATGTATTGACCGATAGTAGGTTTTGTCACACAGTTCCAACACTTTAAGTACCTCAGTATCTTTCTGAATTGATGGTGTAATATTACACCACATCATATACTCGGCCTTGACGGAAGCAAGTGCTGCATCATTTTCAAAGTATTCTGACATTTGTTCCATATGGTGAATTTTGTCTAGACCTGAAAACCCAGGGAGGAGAACCTGGAAACTGGTTAAAATGTCTTCATTTGTCATAAACCTTGCAGTAATGTTCTGTATGAGTGAATCAACACATGGTATGAACACCGCAACTCTGAAATAATCTTCTACAGAAGTAGTCCCTGGATTTGCCCGATGCACCTGTCTTGAACTTTGCCTTGGAATAGTCAAGTTGCTTTGAAATATGTTTTCAGATGTTGTTCTTGCTAAGTCAAAAAGTTTTAAAAAATGACCTTTTGCATCTGCTCTCAACATCTCTAAAGACTTCAACAGTGACTTAGCATGGTTTATGGCAGATGCCATATCAAGACTTTTTTCCTGAAGAAAAACTGATAGGGGCAAAGTAAGGCTGAAGAGTTGTTCACAAACAAACAGGCTAACAAGGAAATCACTTTTTCAATTGCAGTCAAAAAGTTTGAAGCTGAAGAAGATATTTTCCATGGTTTCTCTGAGATTTCTTCTAATGCAACTACAATCGACTTAAATAGTTCAACGAATGTTAATACACTGTCATGCCTCTCAATGAAACGAGTCTCGCATAAACGTGTCAATCTTTTTTTCTTTGTTTCTGGCACATGAACACTAATATTAATCTGCAAAATATTGTTAGCACTTGAACTGTTTCTGAAGAAATTTGTTATTTCTTTTATTGTTCCAAGACAATTTCTGACCGAAGAGCTTGAAAATGTATCACTCAATGCAAGGTTCAGTCGATGACTTGCACAATGAAAATATCTTGCTTTGGGGTATGTTTCTCGAATTCTTGTTTGAACTCCACTTAGATGGCCAGCCATGGTGGCAACTCCATCATAGCCCTGCCCTACATACTTGCTCATATCCAATTTCAACATGTTGCATTTTTCTAGGATAACTTTAGTGACATTTTCTGCTGATTGGTCGTATATAGGTATAAATCCTACAAAATCTTCTCGGATGACTGGTAAGTTTTCCTTTAAATCTACATAGCGAAGACATAACGAAAGCTGCTCTGTTGCCGATACATCCATAGTTTCATCAGCCAGAATGCAGAAGCAATCAGACTTGTTGACTCTAGCAACAATGTCTTCTGTCACTAAACTGCAACTGATTGAAATTATCTCATTCTGTATTTCAGGACTTATGTATGTAGCATTCTTGCCACAGTTAATAACATGTCTCCTTAGATTTTCGTCTCCAGAGCATGCTCTAAATCGTAGTAAGGCTCGAAATTTCCCATCTTTTTTGGAAGGTTTTTCCAAAAGAGAGAGGACCACTGTCTTCATTTCCTCTAAGAGGCAACTCGTCCTCTGCACAAAAGAGAATTGTTTCTATAATGGGAAGTAGAGCAGCTCTGTTTTCCTCCTTCTCCCTTGCATGTTGTGTGTCTAGTTGAGAGCAAATATCTTTTTGTTTTCCTGACATTATCTTAGTGAAATTGTCTGCATGTACAACACAAGCTTTGTGATATTCTGTAGCAGAGTGTTTCATAAATGTCTCTTTGGCTTTCTTCCAGTCTTTAAAACCACACGTAACCAACTTTCCAGGAGCCCCATGAGTTCCTTTTCCTATACCATGGGGATAAAACAAAAAACATGGTTTGCAATAAACTGCATCTTCTTTTTTAGAATAGGCCAAGAAAGCAAAACCTGAGGTGGGGTCTGTAATCCATTTTTCTTGAAATCTTCTTGTTTGATTTTTACTTTGGGTTGAAGGAAAGGTGTAAGGCTGTTTTGGGAGGAGAACTGACTGAAGAATGTTTTTCTTTGTGTTTTCATCTATCTTCTCTTGTTGAATGTCTCCTATGTCAAAAGACTCTGCATGCCAGTTATAAAAACACATCTTTGAAAGTTCTGATATTTTGTCAGCTTCAGAAGTACGACCACTTTGTTGGCTTGAGCAATGGGAGGCTGATGTGGTACTGCTCGAAGAAGGAACGGTATTATCCTCATCTGAAAAAATAATACTACTTTTAGTACTATAAATGGAATAAATCTGTTACTGCAAACATTGTATTGTTTACTGAGTTGCTGTGAGTTTTACAGGCTGTATGGCCATGTTTCAGAAGCATTCTCTCCTGATGTTTCACCCACATCTGTGGCAGGCATCCTCAGAGGTTTGAGGTCTGTTGGAAACTACGCAAGTGAGGTTTATTGTATACTTGTATAACAATGTCCAGGGAGGGAGAAAGAACTCTTGTCAGTTGGAGGCAAGTGGGAATGTTGCAATTATCCACCTTGAATAGCATTGAATGTCCTTGCAACTCAAGACCTGACAGCTTAATGCCTAGGGGACTCCTTTTGTTAGGAAGTGTTAGCAGGCTTTGATTGAGAGAGAGAGAGAGCTTTCCGGAGAGCCCGCAAGACTGTCCTATTCCAACAAGCTTCCGGCCCCTAAATATTTGTGACCAATCTGAAATAGCCCTTATATTGCTTTTATACTGCTTTATATGTATTTGATGTACTTTTATATTGTTTGTTTGATCATTGTTGTAAGCCGCCCCGAGCCACGTTGGGAGAGGCGGCTAACAAATCCAATAAATAAATACATAAATAAATAAAAATGTCTGCAATTTCTGATTGTTGTTCTTCATTCACTGTCCAGATTTTAGAGTTTTTTTAAAAATACTTGTAGTCAGATTTTGTTCATTTTCATGGTTTCCTGCTTTGCATTGAAATTGACCACATGCTTGTAGATTTCAATAGCTTTTCTGTATAGTCTCACAGCAGTAACCCAGTGATTCCGCCATGAAAGCCTAGTGTTTCGACAACAAATTGTATGTTTTATATATCCAAGATTGTTCTACAATCATTTACAACTTAAATGTACAAAAGAAGCTAGTGAAATTACTGTGTGTACTCAGTGCTGCTCTTGTGGCAAAACAATGAACTTCAATAGGGAGAGATAATTTAAGGCCTACTAGCCTAATATATATAAATGTTATTATAATATTTAAAAAGATGCATCAAAATCAGGAAACCTACAAGTTTTAAAAGAAAAGGGATTGAGCAAGCAGTGTATTATACATAGTTAATTTAGTGTTATTCTGAATAAAACATAAGTTACCTTTAACTTTAGATGAAATGTTTTCCTCTCTGGGCTTTCTGAAGAATAAATCTATACTCTTTTGGCTTCTTTTCATTTTAGCTTTTCTGTCTTCCTTTCAAGCAAACTCTCTGCTAATTCTAAACTACCCAGAAATCCCCACTCCAAAACCCAGAATTCTAAAGCTAGGGCTCCTGACTCCTCCCCTACTCTTAAATATACAGGCTCTAAATTACATATTCTGCCCTTGGAGGCAAGATATTAGTAGCATAACTAACTTCATTTTAATGTAGAATAACTGTTTTTAATAATAATAATAACAACAACAACACAGGGCATTGAACCGAGCCCATGATGGATCTGGATCAAACCTGTGCATACAGGCAGGAATTGGGGAATGATTGCCCCTTTCCAAATGGACCGCCCTGAAAATTTCATGCCTGCCTAGATTGTTTTAATAGTGAAGAACAATGTTACATATTAGGATTACTATCTCCTCACATTGTGATTAATCCATAAGATGTTACATAGGTGTCTATAGATGTCTATAAGAGAAAGGGATCATTTTATTGTTTTGTAGTTTAAATAATTTGGCTTCTCCCTTGTCCCTGGACAGAGGGAGCTAATCTGCGCTCTCCCCAGATTCGAACCTCTGACCTGTCGATCTTCAGTCCTGCCAGCACAAGGGTTTAACTCTCTCTTTTATAATGTCTAAGTTACTGTCCTAAAACAGATAAATAATTAAACTATTTATAAGATCATTTCCCACAAATGTATTTACATGATGAAAACATGGTGAAGTCAAAGGAGAGGATAAATGACTTTTCTCAGGAACTTCTGCCTATATTACCTTGTACTCTTTGTTAATTAACTTAGAATGTAAAGATCTCTATATAGGGATGACAGAAAAATACCTAAAAGCAATTATTACATTTCTTCAATTGTAAGATGCCACTGATTATACTGATTATAAGACACACCTAATTTCAACTTCTCTCAAACTATTCCTTATTTTCTAATGTACTGTCTTATCATACACATCCATCCATCCATCCATCCATCTATCAGCAACTGTGATTCCAAGATGCACCCCAGGTAACCTGAGCAATGCTGGGTAACCAAGCCCCCCCCCCCCATGGCTGTCTGTCTGTGTGTCTGTCTGTCTATCTCTATCTATCTATCTATCTATCTATCTATCTATCTATCTATCTATCTATCTATCTATCTATCAACTATGATTCGAAGATGCACCCCAGTATTAGAAATGTTTAGATAGAGGAAAGAATTGTGTCTTTTTTAACTTCTAAAGAAGGTCCTTGGTTCATTCTCTAAACATATCCACATATATTTTGGGATGACAAAAATTTAACTATGAAAGCCAGTTCAAACATATGTGGTACTCCTGTGAATCTACAGAAAAGTGTGTTTGAAATACATATGTGCTTGAAAGACATAGGTTTGACAGGCTAAGTAGCTCATGCCTATTATTAAAATGGATGTATCAGGAAAAATAAGACTATAAGGCAAGAATGGAAGTGAGATAGGAAATGAAAGCAGGTAATATTCAGACACAAACATCTTCTAAGTGGTTTACAATGAGCCTTCATGGAAAATAGGCAAGGTGAAGGAATAATACTGTGACTTTTAGCACCACTCCATATTCAG